>JARKIB010000126.1:0-352764 GCA_029378385.1 Mycena metata
CAGGGACATCGAAGAGGAAGGGTAACGATTCACTCTGTACTGTACGGCATATACGGGGGCGGGGAAGGAGCGAAGGGGGCGGCATGGGAGGATAAGATCGGGAATGCAGGAGTTTTGGTAGGGACATGCAGGTATTCTTGCAAAGCATGGCTATTCAGTTTGAATCGTCGTACAACATATTTTCTAAGTACAGTGCGAAATATGGGATGCTGAAAACACAGAATCATTATTCAGTCGTCGTTGGAGTGGTTTCTTACATAGAATGTCAGCAGGGGATGAGGATGAAAGAGCTGTAGGGTAGTTACCATCGTCCTCAATTTTGACCAGCCGTGCCGCTCCGTTTCCCCAGATCTGGTGGCGAACTACACCGATCTGCATATCCGCGTCGAGTAGGTTGCTTTCTGCGGCTTCATTCATCTGTTCGTAATATTCTAGGCGCAAACGTTCCTCCTCGGCGCGGACCTGGGCCAGTTTCTATCTCGGCCTGGCGTCTTGCAAGGGCGATTTTGGTCTCCTCAATGAGAAGGGTGTATACACGCGCTTCAGCTGCTCGTGAAAGTTTGACTTTTCGTGCCATACTGAGCCTGTAGGTGTCTTGGTCCACCTCGTTGGCAATGTGGGGGCCGTCCTGAAGTACAATTGATCTCAAAAGCAGTGTTCACGGAGGACATGCGCACCATACGGAGGGTGGAGGGAAGGTTGATGGTGAGTCCTCGACGTCCGCTAACTTCGCCCATGGCGGAGGGTGGTGGTTGGTGGTAAAGTGTTATGGTTTGCGCGCTCACGTGCCATAACCGAACTCTCTCGAACTCAAACTCAAACTATTTCTCTGATGTCACATCCTCAAAATACTCGCTGCCTCATATGCAATAAGAACTTCAAAACCCCAACGCGCGTGTTGCAGCACATGAATCAACCCAACAGTCGCTGTAATCCGTCCTTGCACCCAGCCATCTTACAGGCTGCAGAGCGCTTCAAAAAACGGCGTGCTGCCCAGGATAAAGGGGGATTGGATGCCGAGGATGTTGATGAGGGGGATGGGGCTAAACGGGATGGGATTCATGCAGAGGACACCGACGATGAAGATGAGGTTAGGTTCGGTGGTAACTACTCGGAGGCAGATCTCCAGAACACACAGGACGAGCCTATAGAGGACTTACCTACGCAGGATCCTGATCCTCAGCCACCCTGGGACGGGCCTACCAAGGATTTTTACGAAGGCGCGGCCGAGACTTTTGATGGAGGCGAAACATTCCAGGACAAGTTCCAACAGGACCGATACGCAAAGCAGCGGGAAACTAATCTTCACTATCCCTTCGCCTCCTCAGGAGAATGGGAACTCGCTGCTTTCCTTAATGGGTCTGGGTTGTCTCTTGCCAAAACCGAACAGTTTTTAAAGCTTCCCCTCGTACGTTGTCTGACTTGCATAAAATCATAAACTAATCACTTTCTTTCTACAGGTCGGACGAATGAATCTCTCCTTCAAGACTGCCAAGGAGTTGCGTAGTCGTATCGAGAGCCTACCCAAGGGCCCCTTATGGAAGTCGACCACTTGGAAGACGCCATATCCTACCAAGAAACCGCTCACCCTTTATTACCGGGACCCAATTGAGTGCTTGCAAAGCCTGATGAGCAATCCCCTGCTTAAGGGCTCTATCGACTTCACTCCCTTTAAATTGTGGAAGACCGCAGAAAGAGTCGTCAGGGTCTATAACGAATGGTTATCCGGTGATGCGGCCTGGAAGATCCAAGTGCGTTCGTACTTTTATTCTCATATCGCACCTCCTCATCTTGGGTTTAGGATCAGTTGCCTGAGGGCGCCACTGTCCTGGGAGCTGTCGTATCGTCGGATAAAACACAACTTTCAACGATGACGGGGAATCGTCAGGCTCACCCACTCCTCATCACCTCCGCCAATATCCGCATGAATTGTAGGATGAAGGCGTCATTCCACGCCTTTCTCCTCCTAGCCCTTGTTCCAATCCCCAAATTTATTGAACGCGACGTGGAAATTCGGGGGGTCTTGGAGAGCCGGACGTTTCATGCAGTCCTTGACTTCGTTCTAGGGCCCCTGAAAAAGGTTGCCGAAATCGGCCTTATGATGTCTGACCCTTTGGGTTGGCGGCGCTTCTGCTTTACCCCCCTAGTGGCCTATATCCTGGACACCCCAGAGTCTGCGATGGTTGCTGGGGTCGCGGGAAAGACATCTTCCGTCACGACTGCATCATACAAGAATTTCGGAGACGCTTATCGCCATCCACCTCGCACTCGGGACTATACCGTCCAACAGTTACACCAGCTAGAGCGCCATACAGATCCCTGGGATCTGGGACCATACGTTAAGAAAGCTAAACTACTTCGACTCAACGGCGTCCATCGGCCTTTCTGGCATGACTGGCCCATGGCTGAGCCCTCCCTCTTCTTGACACCCGAAATTCTGCACCATTGGTTCAAATTCGCCTACGACCATATCGTAAAGTGGTGTATAGCCGCGCTGGGAGCCGCCGAGATAGATTTTCGGTTCTCCGTGTTGCGCCCCCATACTGGGATGCGCCATTTCAGGGAGGGTATATCTAAAGCCAAGCAGGTAACAGGACGTGAACACCGCGATATCCTGCGGTACCTGATTCCTGTAATCGCGGAGGCCAAAGTCGTCACTAAAGCCTTCATAACTGCCCTCACCAGCATTGTGAACTTTTTCTACTACGGTCAAGCTCCTGAGCTCGATGACGTTGTCTTAGATCAAATGGACCATGCGTTGGCCACCTTTCATCGATGCAAATCCGCTATCTTGAAGGCTGGCGTTCGGAAAGGGAAAAACGGCCCAATTAATAACTGGCATATCCCCAAACTCGAATTTCTTCAGTCTGTAGTCCCCGCTATTCGTGCCAATGGTGTTCCTCTTCAGTGGACAGCCGATGTAACCGAGCATGCCCATATCACGGAAGTCAAGGACCCCGCTTCGAACTCGAACAACCAGGGTTACGAGGCCCAGATTTGTCGTCATTTGGATCGCCGAGACAAGTGCCATCTTTTCAACCTCGCCACCTCTATGGAAACGACCGGGAACACTGAAGATCTGGATGGGGATGATCTCGACGCCCCCGACCACCAGGAGCCACATCCACTCTTGGCAGGTCTCTCGTCGGGACGCACGGCCGTGAATTATTTCACTTATAGTGCATCTCTCCGGGATGGGAAGTACCCTAATGCACCCACCCCCTTTCGCACATTCACCTCCGAGAACAAGGTTACTGCTTTCCATCTCAACCGAGACCACGTTGGTCATCGGGTGACTATTGAAGACGCGTCTACCAGATTCTGTGTCCCGGATCTGAAAGACGCTCTTCTTGCTTTCATCCAGCGTGGACCGACGAGTCCGCTTACCATCGGTGGCAGACGACCCAAACTCGATGATATCCAGCCTGCTTTTACTTACCTACAACTTTGGCACAGCGTCCGGATACAAACTCGTTCCTATCACGATTCCCAGCAACTCCTGGAGCCAGAGACTGTCAAAGCGGAACCTCCCAAAGGGGTCTGGAAATCGGGGCGTGGAGATCCGGTCCTTGTGAATATAGACGATGATTACCACTGGCCCAGGAGTGGCCTTGCAGGTGTGTCGTGGAATTATATGATTTAATTTCATCTAACTATTTATTCGCCAGGCCATGCAATCTGTCAATTAAAGATTATCTTCTGTGTTGTCCCCCGGGCGGGCTTTGTAGCGCCAGCAGGGACTGATCAGTTCCTGGCGTACGTTCAACGATTTGATATCGTCAGCCAGCCGGATCCCGAGGGGGGAGCAAATGGCCCTTTTCCAGAGTCGTCAACTGGGATGTTCCAGCTTAAACGATCTCGTCGGGCAGATGGCTTGGTTAGGGGTGATATTGTTCCCCTTCACCGTGTGCGAGCTAGGCTGGAGTTGACACCAAGGTTTGGCAAGGTTGCGAATAAAAAGTTGACGAGCGCGACAAGTTTGGACTACTGCGAAGATTTTTGGCTTGATAAGTGGTTTACAAAGGAACTTTTCTGGACTCTATCCCACTAGCTATTCAATATATCTTGTTCTAGATCTATGCTAGCTATTTAATATGTTCTGTCCCCTACTACAAAATACTCTGTGGCGGGCCAACTACAGAGTACTATAGAGTTGCGGCCAAACTACAGAGTACTATAGAGTTGCGGCCAAACTACAGAGTACTCTGTAGTGCCACCGTCCACTACAGAGCACTCTGTAGTGCCACCGTCTACTACAGAGCACTCTGTAGTGCCACCGTCTACTACAGAGCACTCTGTAGTGCCACCGTCTACTACAGAGCACTCTGTAGTGTCACCGTCCACTACAGAGTGCTTTGTAGTACTCTGTAGTAGAGGGGCTACTACAGAGTACTCTGTAGTTGGGGCTCTACTATGAGCCACTATGGGCCACTACGGGAAAAATCAGGGTTTGCTGATGTCGGTCCACCTCGCACCGCAGGCGTATCTGTAACGCATGTCACACACTCTCACGTCGTCACTGTCATCCCGCTCAACGCCGCCTTCGCCCTCGCCCCGCCCTCCCCGCCGGCGCCGCCTGCTGTTCCGCATGGCGGGTGCTTGTCCTCCGGGTGTTGTACGCCCTGAGCACGATGCCTACTCCAGCTCCAGCGCCTCATCTACCAGCTGGTTCCCCAACGTCGGCAACTCTTCTTGGATCCCGCGTCTCTGCTGCATACTCCAGAGACACCCTCTGTACCATAGCTGCTCCAATACAACTGGTCTATATATTCTTCCCAAATCCAATACCGCATGAAAGAAACTACATATGACTGCAACACTGCGCCCGCCCCGCCGCCCGCCCCTGATCTCTTACGCGTCGGTTAACTAAAACATCAACGCAGCACACTGTTCATCGGTGATCTGCGCCTCGACTAGGTGATCTGCGCCGACTAGTGTCGGCTGATTTAAATTATTCCCAATCCTTTTTGTGCCGCCGCCGTCTGGGTCGTCCTCCCTCTCTGTGTGATCTCAGAATGCCCGCCCCCGGACTCTCGCGTAGTTCCAAAATAAGCTACGGGACCCGCCGCCCAATCACCGCAGCAAGCGCAAGGCTGAACACTGTCACCGCAAATATTAATCGTACAGGTACAGAGATAGCCAGAGATCGTCGTGTATACGCGGACCAGATTGCATGTAAGTCCCCTCCCTACCTCAGCACATTCTCTTGTTCATTTTCTCAGCTCTTGGCTTCAGCCAACGTCAAGAGCTTCTCGGCAACGATGTTAACATGCCCGACGCGTCTGGGGATGATACCGGCTGGTTTGACGAGGATGATGACGCTGAAGCAGCGCTTCAAACCCTCCCTCCCGGCGAGGAGGGTATGCTCCTCAGTCATGCCGGCCAGGACGCGACCTTCCACCAGGTTTTGCAGGGAGTTCGACCCGGGTGAGTTCTTTTACTTGAGCTACATGGAATATTCTAAAGACTTCTAGACGGGGAGATCTGCGCGTTCGCCGTGATCGTGTGCAAAAGGTGGTTGACTCGTGGAACCGCCAACTTCCAGCACTCGTCGACGCCTACTTCGCGCTCAAAACCAACGGCCCCATTAACTCAGATGATGTGCCCAATGCATGGAAGATCAGTGTTTTAGGGTTTGATGGTATGTCGCAGTTCAACGGGATGTACTATGTCTCATTCAGTTCTCTAGAGCATGGTGATCACAATTTTTCCTATACCAAGCCGTCACAGTCCGCAAATGTCGCCTTAATATTACATGGGTACATAGGTTCTGCTCCAGAACAACCTGGACTGGCGTTCTCTATCCGGCTATTTGAAATATATCGTCAACTTCATCGTGTTTGCCCGCGGTTCTCCCTCGATGCGCTCAGCAAAACGTTAGCCCATCTTCACGGTGTAAGCCATATGGACTCCCTCTAGCCGAGCTCACTAACAATTCCCAGGTACCGCGTAAATCTGCGCTCCACGATCAACTTGTCGTCGCCTACGACGCGTATCTCGCCGTTCTTCGGGATGCTGATGCCCGTTGCCAGACAGCTCTTGGGCGTACGGGTACATGGTATATGGACAATGTCTGTCCGCCGTGCTTCTACAAGGTCAATGGTGAGCCACATCTGCGGTTCTCATGGCTTGGAGCCATGGACGGCAACAATTCGTTGAAGCTCGTGGACCCAACATTTCACGCGGGTGTCACCCGCACGGATAATCGTACATCGGCACATGATCGCTGGGTATCTCCGGAAGAGGTTGATGAGTTCAAGGACGAAGTTTCTAACTCTCAAAAGGTGAGTGGATGTGTTTCTAGTTCAATCTTGGCCTTGACACAATATAATATACCTTAGAGGCCTCGCGGGGCTGGACCCGTCCTGACCCAGACACATACCTCAGCCACCGCCTCTTTAGCCGCAGAACCGGAGCAATCTCAGCCATCAGCTACCCCCACGCCCGCCTCTGATCCCCCGGTGACAGGCGAGAGTGCAACCGACGGCGCAGACGACGATATTGCATGGCTAAACGTGAACGAATTGGAGTCTATGGAAGTGGACGAACTCGCACGCTGCATCAACACCTGTGTGGATAGGTGGCGGAACGCCGGCCCCGAGCAGCGCAAGAAAATGTATGCACTATTCGCGGTGGCCGGCATCTTCCTTGTCGTCTGTCGACACGGTCATGTCGTTGTTATGTGCGATATGATCCGCAGCGGTGAATTGTAAGTCCGAAACTCTCACACAAGTCAACGACTAACATTTCGGTCAGGATGAAGTACCCGCTGGCTATGGTCAAACGACTGTTAGATCGATATGGGAAGGATATCGGGCTAGGCTATGATACAATGTGCGCTTTTTTCAAAACTCTTCTCCGTAGTTCCCTCGGCCGGCGCGTTGTCGCGCTGAACTTGCGGGGCGTCGTCCCAGCATTCCACGGTCATGCACATAACCGAGCATGTCAGGTGGGATGGCATCCCCTTTACGTTGAGGGTGTGGGTCTGGAAGATTTTGAGGAATGCGAACGTACCTTCGCGAAATCGAACAACCTCGCCTCGGTGACTCGTCTAACAACTCCTTTCCATCGAAAGCAAGCTATCGACGAACACTTTTACTTCCACGACCTCGATAAGCATGCAGCATCTGGTACGTGATAACTCTCATACTACAATTAAATTAACCGCCATTCAATTAAGGCAATTTCATCTATCAAAATTATCGTCAAGTCCGAGAGAAAGTGCTGATCAACCAAGGGCAGCTAATCGCCCTTGAGGAACGCCTCCATACGACCGCAGAAGATTACGAGGCTGCTCTGATCAAGGAGCAAGAATATTTCAAAGGCCTTCGTTCCGAACCCGCGGAGGTGTCACATACCGTGGAGTACATGGATTTATTAACGAAGCTTTACGCACGCGGGTAGTTACTCTCATCCTATTCTATCATCGTGAGACTGATGAAATTCTTAGAGAGGAAGCTGAGCAAGCCAAGGTTACCTACCTACGTCTCGACTACGACATTATTCACAACAACTATACACGTCCTGAGATCGCTCGTGTCAAGACACGATATACCACGACTTACGATCGCTACCTAGCAACGCTCGAACAAGTTAGTCGATTTGAAGACGTTAACGCCATCGAGACGCGCTGGACGCCAACGTCTAAGGAGTATAAAGATGCCCTTATCGTAATGACTGAACGGCGATACAAGCAAGCCGTGAGTGAACTGGAGCGCCTCGTGGTTGGGCGATTATTTGAAATGACAAAGCTCGGCATGAGCGGCGTAGGTGCGTTGCTCCCCTGGTCTTATAACAGCATATGTCTTATACACTACAGCCTATAAGCTTCGCGAGAAGCTGAACAACGCGTTAAAGACACGGGCTGAAGCCATTCGCAAAGCCATTGATCGCTACAATGCCGCCGCCATCGCCTTGAATCCACCTCGCCCCCGTCTCACTTGGCACATGGTTATTGATTCGGCCTCCCTCGCCGAATTTGACTGGCTCCGCGAAACGCGACAGGACATACGCGAACTTCCGTGGGCGCAGCCGGCACGTCGGGAGGCGATGGTTCTGTACTTCGGCATCAAGCGCGCCCGGGAGGAAAGGGTGCGCTTGGACGTCGAAATACGGCGTTTGATCACCGCAATGTACGACGACCACGTCGACCACTACCGCGCTATTGCCGCCAACATAATCATTAACCCACCTATCGCCCACGCTCTCTCCCGTGCCTGGACCACTCGCACTGCCATCAACGCTTCCATCGCGAAGCGCCTCGTCCAGACTTCTCGTGTCCCCGGATTCACAGGCTCATTGTTCCCGGGTGAGCGAGAAGGTCGCGATCCCACACTACGTGACAGTGTGCCTCCTCCTCCCTGGCTCAGTGAAGTGCTCCACCTGACGACCGTGTCCGTGGAATACGAGGAGCGGGACGATGAAGATGTTGTGAATATGAGCGAGGCTCAACGGCGTGAATACGATGCTAGCGGGCTGGCCAGGGAAACAGATTTTGACGAGAACTTGGTGGTAGAGTTGATGGAAACTCTTTCCACCAGCGAGCACTTGTAGACTTCGTACCAGGAATATATTCGTTCTTTATTTCGTTCCCTTCCTTGAGGTCGGTTCCTTTCGGACCGGCAGTTACGTTGCGCCAAGGAGAGCTTTCATTGGCTGGGAAGTCGGTCCGAGATCGGCAACTCACGTAGAACACCGGATTGAAAGTGAAAGACGGGTCTCATACACTTCATATTCACGCGTTTATACGCGTTTTTTGGACCAAAATGCCTCCAGTAGTCCAGTAGCTTCATTCCAACGCAAAGATTCCGATACCAGAGGCATTAATGGCCGCTCTGAGGGCCATTCCTTCCAATTCCCCGCCAAACTGGCCTTCCCGAACAGATTTTCACTTGTTACTATCGGAGTACGATCTCCTGAGGTCAGAAAGGGTTATCAGATGTTTGTATGCAACCTATACTTTACTTTTATGCAGAATTTAGGCGAAAAGAATGAGTGAAAAATGAAATTGAAGTTGTGGTTGGTCAAATGCAGAAGTTGAGACCGTTTACCTATGTTCAACTGCTGCGGTTTTACGCATATTTCGATACTCCCGGACTTTGAAGCCTGGTTACCCCAGTTCAATGGTTATATATGGATGCAATGGACATTGGTATACAATTCTATAGACTTGTTAAGCCTTCTGTCCTGCACAGTGTTGTAAAAAGGTCAAATATCGCATTTTGAGGTGAAAAATCAAAGTCCTCCAATTGGCCTGGTATTTTACAGGATACGTTCCAACATACCCCCGAGCCCCCTCCTGGATTGTCCCCCGATACTATGCAGCCGTTCACCTGATATGACCAGATTAATGAAACTGGAGAATTCTAGATTGCAAGACCCGAAACCTTCTATATGCATGGTTTTATTTTTGCCTGGGTTGATAAAGTGGATATGAACTCTTATACCAATTTACAGGGCTTCAACAACGCACGGGGAAAATCACAAATTAGTTTCACGCTGAACTGCTGTTATGGATAAATCTTGCTCAATAAATTAAACCTCAACGCAACTCTGAAACATGATGTACAAGCTGACCTAACGGGCACTTTGACGGTATTCAAGAGGTGCTAACTTGTATGTATACCCCGATATTCCAGTTCAAACCAGATTGATCCCGTTTTGGGACATCCAGTTGACATCGCTTAACGGTGGGAAGGCTCGCCTTCCTCTTATCGACCATCTACGTGGCGGCATTCACTACCTCCCCCCATGTCTCGCGCGCCCTTCACTCACTTTTGGGGCGCACCCGATATCCGCAATCCACCCGTTGCGCCTCCGGCCCGTGACGGCTACCCTGGACGTCACCCTCTGCCTTTCCACGCGCTGAAATTCAATCCACTCGGCCTTTACGATTTGCGACGCCGTCTGGGGATTCTGAAGCAGGACCCTTCTATTTGGAACACTTATCGACGGCAATTTCTCGCTGGCGACATCGCGTGGCTTGCCTCCGGCGCTAGTGACGATAACCTGCACGATCAGGGCTTCAATACTTTTTTCCCCGAGCTGAAGGCTTTACGCGACTCCCTCCCTTCTGACGATGCGGGCTACACGGCGCGTGGAGAGTTCACGGAATCGGCTCGAAAGGTAATTTGGGATTTGGTACGTTTCTATCACTATTTTCCACCCAACGATACTTTCAGTGATGCGTTTCTTAGGCCACAATGTTAGATCGCACGTTAGGGTCCACCACGATGATCTTACACGTCCCCGGCACCACCGTCCCCGGCACCCCCCTTGCGCCGGAATATCTGCGTGCATCGGTCTATCTTCCCCCCGCCTTTATTCACCGCCACCCGGAAACTCACCCCGCAATTGCGCAGATTGCGCAATCCTTTCTGGAGTTTGTGGGCGTGGCAACTGTTGCCACGTGGGTAGCCAACGCACGGAGGGAGGGCTGGAAGCTCACCCAGACCGCCAGCAACACTATTCGTCCCAACTCCGCCCCCGATCATCTTATCCCCGATCCCAAGCAACCGGGGTCTTCCCACTACATATTCCGTGGACTCCCCGCTGGCCGTCGCCCGGACGATGTCACTCCTCCTTCCCCTACTTCGACACGCTACGGGTCCGAAGAACCGTTATCTGCCGAGGGCGACGCCCTTCTCACGGCATTGGAACGCGTTGCCGCTCTCGAAGGCGAGGTCCACCTTCTCCATGACCTTCTGGACAGCACTACGGCGGAACAGAGGAACTCCATTCGGGAGCTCACGCAGTTACAGGCCCAGCTCAACGCTGCGGAAGCTCGCGAGGAGGGCTACGAGGAAGAACGACGGGAGCTTCAGCGCCACATTGGATCGCAGAATCCGCGCAGCCCAGGTACGTCTCAATATTCATATAGCTTCATTATTAAGACGTCTCTTTGACAGCTCCGCCAACTTACAACGCATCTTCGCAGGCCACTCCCACAAGAAGTCGTGGGGGCACGCCGTTCGCATCCCCGTCTAAAACTTCCGTCGCCGCCCTCCCTCGCACTACGGAGTTCCTCAAAGCTCACGGCCTATTGGCTCACCTACCGGCTATCCGAATGATGATCAGGCATGCGCCCGCGACGAAGTGGTTCCAGGACATCGCGGGCTTTGATCTGGACGAGTTGGTTGCGGAGGAGCTGCTCGAATGTCTTACGCAGGAATGTCTTTGAATTTACTTTGCTATTGCCATGCATCTTGTATCTTTTATGAATATATTTACGACCTCAATATGTCCGACAAAAACCCGATGAATGACTTCCACTTGCTTGAATTCACTCAAGCAAGTGGATGTCATTGACACGTGGATGATGCAGCGCGTTTAAAATTCTCACAATTGTCTCCCTCTTTTGTACTCTCATCACCGACTCCAAAATACCAGCATGCCGTCGACCACAAGCTTTGGTACCGTCCCGATCGCCAGCCAGCCCCATCTCCGATTTGTTGAGCCCAAGAAGCGCGCTCCATTGGGTCCCGAACAGAGGCGCGAGCGCCAAGAAGCGCGCGAGACAAAGCAGCAGCGGATCGACGCCGCGGTCAGCAAGTGGTTCGCCGAGACCATGGCCTTGGCTGACAAGCTGGCCCTCGAGTTTGATTTGAAACCCAAGTACTTCCACGAGCTGTTTTTCCAAGGCGGCGCGCGTATGGTCATACACCAGGAAAAGATTAACCCGTACAACGCCTTCAAATCGGAGAAGGCAGCAGAATGCCGAGAGCGTACGTGAATAGCTAATTCCTCTTGAACGACGCTCACAATCTGGAAGGCGGAGAATACAAGGACGCCACTCAGCTTCATCAAGATTACTTCGAAGAGTACCGCGACATGACGGACGAAGACAAGGATGCCATGGTCGAGCGCTGGGTTACACACCGGAACCACAATGTCACCTTACGTCGTGCCACACCGCGCGCCAAAATTCAAGATGTTTCCAATATTGTTCGTAATATGAAGCTCCTTGTACGTCAATCCTTTCCTTTCTTCCGCGTCTACTATGGCTCATTGCTACGTAGATGTGTGGCCTTTCTACTCGGGTCGGGGTGGAGGGTTTTTTCTGTGTGGTACGCAACAGCGCAGACTTTCACATGGCGCCGCAGTGGTTCTTCTCGTCACGCGAGCTGGAGAACTACATGCCGATTGCGACGCGCAAGAAGTGGGTCACGGCGGAAGTGGGAACCAAGGTGGAAGCATTCGCTGTAGCCGGGTGCAACGTTCTAAGTGCGTACCTTTAAATCTTCCATGGTCTACTCATACTCATGCGATCTAGACTTGCTTCGTACCTCAAAGCAGAGAGCAGATTACCTGAAGGCAGGGATCCGTGAGAGCCTTGGGGAAAAGCTCAGTGCGTGCTTTGCGACAGCCCTTTAATATTCACTAATGTCTGGGCCAGTCAAGATCACAGGTGACGAGAAGGCGCAGATGGCGTACGTCTGGTACGAGGAGGACATCGTTCACAAATATGGTGTCATCCTCGTCGGCTGGACATACCCAGAGCTTGTCAATCCCACCGAGCTCAGCACCTCCCTCCCCGGCCTCCAGACGCTATACGACGCCATCAAGGACGACAAGTGCAAGTTCGTGAAGCTCACCGCAGAAGAGCTCGAGCAGCGCAAGCTCGACTGGAAGGCGGACGTGGAGGCGGGGCGCATCGAGCGCAAGGGACGCGCAGCGCGGTCGGACAAGGGGAAGAAGCGCACGCGGACGGACGAGGAGGGTAGCGGTGGGGAGGATGGCGACGAACCCGATGAGACGGCTCAGGCCAAGGACCAAGCGCCCCATGAGGCACCACCGCCTCCCAAACGGCGCCGCATCACTGCACGCTGCCGTCGCCGGAGGAACCAGTCATTGAGGAGCCCGCCGACGATGCCCCCGCCAACGACACCTCTCTCGCGCCCGTCGAGGTCCTTCCACCCCCAAAGAAAGCCGCGCGCAAGAAGAAGACTACGACCCCCACCGTCACCAAGCCTGCCCCAGTCAAGCGCGCCGCCGCGCCCGCAAAGAAGCGCACTGCCGCAGTGACCACACGCGCCAAGGAATCGGCAGCGAAGCGTGCGCGCGATGACGAAGCCACCCGCGCCGCGCTTGCGAGATTGAAGGCTAAGCGCAATGGCACACGTGAGGAGGTTGGGGGAAGCGCCAACGCGATCCAGGGCAGTCGAGAAGGCGGGGGGAGTGCAGTTCGCCCCAAGCCGCGGCCCTTATACAAGAGTAAGGCCATTATCACCTCTGACGACGAGCGCGACGCGGACCCCGACGCCGATGAAGACGATGACGCCGCTGCTGCCCCCGCCCCTTCCATCGTCACCGTTCCCGCCGATCCCGCCATCGCCGCCGCCGATCCCGCCACCGCCGCCGCCGCCTCTGTGCGCGCCGCGGCCGCGGCCGAGTTCGATGCAGCGATGGCGAACCTCTCTCCCTCTATGTAGTACCCTGCCTCTCTTGCTTTCTCATAACGCCGCACGCCGTAGCCGTAGTCGTAGTCGGACTATGTAAAATTGTTGTGCTTTTTTTACCCCTGCTTGGAATAGAGGTTGTTCTGAGGCCCAAATCGAAGTTGTAAGTGGTATATAAGGCAGTGAATAAGTACATGTATTCAGAAACTAGACGGCGCGTCGAACGACGGCGAGTAGGGCGCGATTGATGGCGGGCGCGACACCGACGACGTGTGACATGCGTTACGGATACGCCTGCGGTGCGAGGTGGACCGAGATCCGACGGCAGAACATGGCAGCGGAAACTGCCGGCCGTGTCCCACACCCTATGTGCCGTACTGGAGGCATTGAGCTGTGAAGTCCTACCTGGAGTAGGTTTACGGGGCGGTATTACCGCAAGGTAAGAGGATTTGCTCTTCTTGGTTACAGACTGTTGGCCGATCGTGATGCGATCATGCCAACAGTCTGTTACCCATATATGGGTAGGTCAGGTGGTGGCTAACGGCACTTATTCCAGGTTCGGCGGAGGCATGTTCGCGGGCTCGCACCATTTCACCTTGGCAGGTGGGACATTCAACAATAACATGAATAATTATGTTGCGGCACCGACGGTGCCCCCTGGTTTGTATTCCGTTCACGAGTCTGGTAAATATTTACTCCTTTTCAGATTTTCGCATGATCCCAATGGGGGATATAGACCTTCGGCACGAACTAATGGTAGACGAAAAATTGGGCATCGTGGGCCGCCGACAAGAACACAACTGTGTTCGGCGGCTATATTCTGCGAAAATCGACGGCCGAAGGTCGAAGGTCACCGTGGCGGTGTATCAAGGCGACGATGCGGAGGAGGTGTGTTGAATTCTCTTTCACTTAAACACTCTTTTACTCAAAGTGACAGGACTGGGGACGAGACACCGCAATGTATATGTCTGTTCGGTGAGAGTCATCCGAGTCCCGTCTCGCTTTGCTTGCGCTTTGCCATTAAATTGCAGCCAGCCACCCGAATACCGTTCAGATCTGGGCCGCCGCGAGTTGTGGTAACATACACGCCACAGTGTTCCACGGTGGTGCGGTATTCAAAGAGCCCCAAAATGTCGTTTTTCCAGGTTAATTACATCGACAGATCTGGTCCCACTCGAAACATTCCTAGCCCGCCAATCACCTGTCATGAAAGTGTATTTCCACGGATGTTATGTATGTACATTGTTTACTCACCCTATCCAAACTTGACCTTTCGGGAGTCAGCGGACTGGAGAGTAAGCAAATTCGAACTTGAGCAGCTACCTGCTGACCGTTCACAGCGAGTAGAACGTTACTTCAAATCACTGTCAAAGGTCGGCGCAATATGTGAAAGTGGGCCGAGCTAACCTATTTCAGAACCTGTCCTCTCCGCAGTGCACGTTCTGGGTACGAACCTCCACCGACCGACTCTCCGCAGTGCACGTTCTGGGTACGAACCTCCACCGACCGACTCTCCGTGGACCCCGCTCCGACTCAGAAGTCTCACACTAGACTCTCTTTGTCTTCCTTGACCCTCATGTCCCGTACTTTCGTTGAAACCCCCCTCGTCACTCCCTCCGGTCCTTTAAACACGGAGGTCCTTGCCATAGAGTCCCTGCTGCCCAGACAGTATCATCAGATATGCGCCCTGCATCTCAGTCAATATCGGGATGACTCCATTCCTACCTCGGCGACGGTTCACCTCGGATCGGTCATTTCCTGGCCTCAGGACATCGAGCTGAGGATCATATTGAGATTGCATCCTTTGGGAAGCTCGATCTCTTCTACAACTTGAACGACAGTTGGCAGATTTCGGGCCACGCGGGAGACCTTACGGGAAACGGTTGGAGGCGGTATTCGTTTTCCTTTTCTTGATGACTATCCTCGCTCACTCACATCACAGTTACAGGGCTGATTGTGTATCCAACACAAATCTCATGGTCGAGGTGTATTGTTATGGTGGTGCCGAAGGTTGGCTGAGTCAAGCGAATCACGTCTTTAGCCGCCTTCAAATCACGTCCGATTTGGAGAATTACGGTGCGTCTCACATCTCGCTCTAGTTGTGCGGCGAATAACTGGTTTAAAAAGTTCGCATAGAGGACTGTTACTTCACACTTACAATTGGTAATACAAGGGGGTACCTTCCCGCCGGGTTTCTCTTCATCTGCCCGAGAGAGGAATTTCGAACAGGATTAACTTCAATCCGCTGGCCAGACCGTCCAGCGTACTGGTCACTGGATCCTGAGGGTATCAAGGCTCTTAGCACGGAAGAGGCGGCGCATCTTGGGTTCCCCCCTTTTCAACTTACTACACAAATACACGGAAGATCTTGGGATACCAGTGTCTACGCCGGCCTTCATAAATTCCATCAAGTAAAGGGATTCGATCCCGATAGTCAAGAGATTGCCATACACCTAGGCCACCGGCTATACCAATTCTCGAAGAATGAGGGTAAAAATTCCCCATTCGCCCACGGTGAGTTACCACTCCAGGTCAATCATTTACCACTGATCTGTTCTTTGAACTTACAATGAAGTGGATGACTTCACCGAAGCAGAAGCAACTGCTGATGAGGTCGACACGGACGATGAGTGGGCGGATGCACAGAGTTCAATGCACGAGGATTCTGGCAGTAAGCCCTGAAGGTTCTCGAAGTCGTCGCAACAGCTGACGATCCAACCCCTCTAGGCGATGAGGGGTCTGATGCAGAAGATGGTGTGGGTGAAGCCAAAATTTGTGTTAAGCAGCCGGGTAAGCTCAGCGAGGTCCACTGTCCGCACGTGCTGACCATCCAAGCCTCAGTGCCCCAAGTTGACCAAGAGTCAATGGACAGTGACTGTGGATACACCGGTACGAATGACAAAGCAAACCTGAAGCCTCAAACTGCCAACGACCCCCGAACTGGCAGAGGCTTCATTCATCGCATCTTCGGGGCCTTGCGACACAGTCTGGTTGTGGAGGTGGACTCGGACAACATAGACAGTGATCCCATTTCCCCATTCCTGGTCTGACTTAGCGGTTGAACTTGTATGATAATTGATTCCTCTGTCAATTCAACCGGCGTGTGACCGTGGACTTTAATTCAATCGAGTGCAAGGATTCTGAGGCATCAAATATTTGAAATAATTCGCACTGTTCCGACAGCAGATAGGGTAAACAGAGCAGTTGACGTACCGCATGTATGGCGGCGTAGGAAATACTCCTCATCATCAAAAGTAAATATAAACTGGCCCATTACTTTGTAACCCATGGGCCACTCCCAACTATCTTTGACCACCATATGCCCTGAGGTACTGACTATCACTTACAAAAGTATCCTGATAAGAATCACTGCATTGGATCGTCCAGTGCCACTGCAACATCCACCATGCGGTCCAACATCGATCAATTGACCCGAAAAAAGTGCTGGAAAGAAATACGGGAAACCATCCCGAGTACAAATCAACCTTGTGGCAAGTACCCAAACCCTCCTTATGCCCATGACAACATTCATATGGTCCACTACACAACAGAATGATGACTCAGAGCCCTTGAAATTGAAACCACACTATATGTGAAGAACAACACAATAGGGTGAGTTTGAGGTTGGAAAGGTGTCCAATAATGTACCAAATATGATGGCCCATGGGTCCTGGAGGCCACCGAACGAATTTGACTCCAGTGGGGCCAGTAATGCAGTCAGACGAGGTCGATCAGTTATCAGCACAATATTGTGTGGTCCAACAATAAACATTCCGGGCTATTTCTCTCTATATTGGGCAATATCTGGTGGATAAAACCGGTTTGTATGCTCTTAGGATTCAAATACACCATTTCAGGTGCTTTCCAGAGCGGTAAACCATGTTCCCAGCCTTGAATTTGCGGATTTCAACGAAAATCAAACACCAACAAGTTTATCAATTGATCGATGAGATGCCGGGCTCGGCAAAGCGGTGGTTCATGCAATGGGTGGTCATGTATGCTGCTGAACAGGTTCATTTACTTTTCATGGAGAAATGCTACATGTTGTGGCCTGCAAGGGCCAATTTATATTTACTTTTGATGATGAGGAGTATAATATATCATAATCGGACTAATGTTTTGAACCTCGAATAAAAATTGAACTCGGGCTTCTCGGGGATGTTCCATCTCGATGCTCTCCTATGCTTAAGGCTCTAGTTCGTGCATGAAATGGATTGATGGATTGCTGGCATCCTCATTGATATTCTTCAATGTGCAAGTTAACCGAATTATTCCAGGTGGACTTCGGACCAGTCAACTTGTGTCTTCAACTCAGATCGGGTCCCTGTCAGTCCCATTCTTTCCGCACCTCAACGGACCTCTGGCTGGATGTATAGCTATCCAACCATCCACTTAGCCAATTCCGACCAATCAGACTCGGGTTCTCGAGTCGTTTGTTCATATATTGACTGTTCAGATTCAAAACCCACTTCAACGTGCATGCCCGGTCATCGGTTCACCTTTCCACATCGCATCGTAAGCTCGTTTTCATTTATATTACTCTCCAACTCACTAAGTACCCCAGGCTCAGTGGCATCGCGACTCGCACGTCCTAAGGAATTATGACCCTGCGCGAGTAAGCGTGGATTGAAATATAATCGCCTACAATGCGCTTCAGGCCAAGGTTTTGCGGGAGGGAACCTCTACGTACCGTTGTGTCGCAGATCGTCTTGAAATTCATGGTGTTTCGTTTCGGGGGTATACGAGGTGGGCGGCGAATAGGGGCGAGAAGAAATAAACCTAACGTGGTGGGTCAGTGAACAGCGTTCGACGTCGTTGAAGGAAGGCGGGAGCACTTACTAGACGCAGTAGTACGTCATCTGTGGAGGCGACCGCGCCTCGATCCACCGCACGCGGGGACGCCGCCGACGATACCGCATGGTGCAAATACACGCCGGACGCGTCGCTGGCAAAAGCAGTCGCACCACCACTATCAACGCCTCGACTGAGCCAACGCACGGGGAACGCGGGGCATGACCATTACAGTCCCGCCGCTTGCCGGTGCGTGCGGCACGCAGCCGACGACACCCGCTAGCACCCACCACCAACTCTTCTTGAAAGTACCAGCGCACGTCCCAGTCTACCGTGCGCACCGCCGCCGGTGCAGCGTCGTTCAGCCGCGCACTTGTTCTTATTCCTCAATTTGCCCGGTTATGATATGGTCGCAGCGCAGACTGGTAGAATCCGACTTGGGCTTGAGCTTGAGAAGGAACGCGCCCCGCTAAGAACAGGAGAATATGTCAATTCCCGCGGACGCGTGCGGAACCACTCACCATTCGCGCATCGCATTCCAGGCGGAGGTGACCCAGCGCGGCGCACAGTGGAGAGAACGAAGGATACAGTGGAGTGAATGAAGGACACGGTATGGATTTTGATATATGAGAGCCTGCGGTCGCGTGATCGCGCGCGGTGCGAAGCTCTTAGCTCGCGAATACGGAGGTGGACGGGCTCCAGATTTCGATACATGTAAGCAAGCTTAAATCGTTTTCCGCACCATGAAACGAAGCGCAGTGGAGGAAGACAAATCCTAGACAATTAACGCGGCGTACCGTGCTCCCCGAAAAAGCGCAGAGCTGCGCAAGGATGCTATGATACCCGGTGTTCCCGCACGCATATACTGGACCTGGAGGAGGACGCGCACGCCACAAGGAAGTCGTTGCATCGAAGGGATGGAGGGCGCGTTGCGGATTCCAAGGACACGTGCCGAGCTGGAGGACGTAGAGTTACAGCTGAGACGGAGCGCACAGATTCGGAGTTGGATTAGACTGGCGGGGGAGATGAAGCTGGCAATTGAAGGGTTCGACACGAGGTTCACGATTCGCGGGGTTCGACATGAGCGTGGTTTTCACGGTGCTTTCACGGACGCAGCGTGCGAAACAGGAGAAGCGCGACGGACGGAGCTTCGTAACGGCCTGCAGAGCGGCGACTAGCGGCCCAGCGATGTGGGGACAGAGTTGGAGGTGGGGAACACTGAGATGAAGACTCGGTGCAAGCGGAGAAGCGAAGTGATTTGAAATCGGAAATGATCCGGTGATCGCGCCGCTTGCTCTCGACTTCATCATCACCTACGGCGCATTACTATCGCAGTCTCTGCTGTGGACACTTTCTGGCTCCCTCAGAATCGCACCAAGGCTGCGGATTTGGATTATCGATTCCGCTGCTAGTGCTTCTGCCGCAGGACGTACGGCCAGAACGTTAGGTTTTTTGGTCGCACATCTTTCTGGCGGTACATCAATTGTTTTCAAGCCGTTGGGATTCATTCAACGTTCTTTAGGCTTTCTGGCGGTACACCATTCTTTCGGGACCCTATTGGAATCCATTCCGACTATTCTGAAGACCGGTTTGTCGGTCCATGCGGAGCCTATCGCGCTCTCCAAAACGCCGGCGTCACTGACCCACAGTGACCGCTAAGTCATACTGTTTGCTGCACAAGATTCATTCTTTCTGGCGGTACAACAACAACTCAAAAACAATTTCTTGAAATAATATCCCCCTCGTGGACTGGCTAGCTAGACTACGTACCACCAATTCCCATTCAAGTTTGCCAAAGGAAATTATGCCGAACAAAAAATACTACTACTTTACTCGGTCCGCACACGCTCCCCTCTGGAACTTATCACTTTCGAACCTACGTTTACCCAACTCACCCCGTGATCTTCGTTGTTTCGCGGTTACCTACAATAACGTCCAGTCCAAAGGTAAACAGAAAAACTTTGGCATGAAAAGATCTGTTCCTGTCGGTCCGACTCGGATGCGAAGTATAGAACCCATGACCGGAGTCCAAGTCTTTTTCGGTCCACAACCACTGCCCAACCATGCTCAAATCGCAATTGTCGGTGACGCTTGGCTCTGGACACCAATATTCTTCAAGCTTCACGTTGTTAATCTGTCTCCTCTCTCACTCTGCGCTTTGGCCTAGCGCATTCGAAGCTCCGCAGAAAATTTTGGGCCTACCCCGACGATCTTCCTTCAAATTTTCCGGGTCTTTGTTTGGCCCGAGGCTTCCCTTCAAGAAAGACCGTACTCGCTGCAAATTGAATGACAATGATTTTACCCCAGCCTCATTCCGTCCTCGCCCTTGTGCTTGTGCACAACTCCCAAGATCAACGGCCGAGTCGAAAAATCTCAACAATGGCGTCTATCGGGAAGCAAATATGCAGAGTCCGCTATCTCGGCCGAAGGAATTCTCGAAGTCTAACAAAACGCCCAGAGGGTCGGAATTTGGTTGGCTTTTCCCTATCCCCATCCCTCTAACCCTCACATTACCACACGGTTCTCGTGTGTACGAGGTACCTCCTCTGAATTTTCCCTCGCTACACCTCGCGGGAGAAGCTCGTTTGTTTCCGCAATGGTACTACTAGTAGTGCAATGGTCTGAATCTGGGGGATCGGTAAGCGTCCTTTTTTTCTTTGGTTTTGTTTCGGTCTAGTTTGGGGCATCCGCACTCACGTTCCTCGTTGGCGATCTCCCGCATATCCCTACTCAAGTTTCCGTTAGGTCTTTGGCGGGTGGTTTCCCTTCAAAAAATCGGACATAATGTAAATTTTCGTCCGGTCTGGTCCATATCTCCTCCTCCAAACCGTCGCTATCGATGCAGAACCAAGTGACTCCAAGCCCTGAGTCCTCCACAGTTCAATCAATTTTCAACCTCTTCCTTGTCCTCGTCATCTTCAACCGTATCCTATCCCAGATAATATAATTACCACTGCTTCGCACTCGATCTCGGGGATCTCACCAAAAACGAATGTCAACTTGAAGGTTTCGCGGCGAAGAAACCAACAATCAATGAACCCGATTGCTGTCCAGGTCAAACTCGTTACCTGCTACAGCCGGTCTAGTCCGCGACTTCATCGATAATCGCCATCGCTCAGGTATAATTGGTGCGGGTTGAAGCACAGAGCACGGATTGAGAAGGCCACCTGCCCCGGAGACCCATGCTTTCTGCCTCAAACTCCGACATCTTTCCTATTGCGCCCCTATTCTAATTGACCATCGTACTCGCGGTTGGAGGCACTGTAATCGAATTTAATCGCAAGGTTGGGGTTGGACTCGCCGCAAACTGACACGAGTTGGGCTTCAGTTGGTTCAACTTCAGGTTGTCGACGAAGAGCTTTGAGACACCCATATAATCGGCCTTTCCTTCAATGCAACCATATACCGTTCCAACTCTGTGGCTCGTATTTGCTTCAATCAGAAATAGAATTTACAGCTAAGTCAAAAACGATAGACCGCCTCGCAAAAAAATCGAAAGTTCGGGCCGGCGCACTGCCCCACGGCAGTATGCTAATTTTAATTATTTTGGAGCTCCACTGTAATCTCAATGTCTGCCCCACCCAACCTCTCATTGATCTCACCATTTCTCCCGCTTAACCACTATGCCACGCAATCTACGCCATATACGTCCCGAGCAAAAGCAGCTAGCTCGTCGTCGTTATGAACGCCAACCGTGTTGAAGTTCTGAGTCAACAGCCCCGCGCTCTTTATGTGCGCGCAGAGCCCCACCGAGCGCATACGGGCCTCCGTCATAAAGCTTATTCTGTGGGGAGAGGCGGGACAAAAAATAAACGGAGTGGTGAACTAAAATTAGCACGATGCCGTGGGGCCGTGCGCCGGCCCGAACTTTCGATTTTTTTGTGAGGCGGTCTATCGTTTTTGACTTAGCTGTAAACCATCCTCTTGCAGCGAGATTATTGGCTCGAGTCTTCAAGTTATCATTTCCTGCGTTCGCGCCCCTTCCCTCGGAGTTTTCTGCCAACTGTCCTCAGACCGCGGTTCAAAATTGCGATTCGTAGAAAAGCGCCGCTAGCTTGAAGATTGTAGGCTACCCTCCAAACTCTGAGCACCTCACGGAACACCAGGAACGGTGGGCTTGGTTCAGAGCAAGTATGTTGAATGCACGGACTTCGAGTTCCAGCTGCAACCTTATCTCGACGGACTGCCTGCGTGAAAAGCCAAGGACCGACTGTATCCAGGGGGACAGTGCGAGAATTAGATCTGGGTAAACTGTACCCCCGAGTCCTCCGGAAAACACACTCTGAACAGTCGTTGATCATCAACTCCGCTGATCCGTGCCATCGGCATCGTTGATCCTACGTTGTAGGCATTTCAACTCCGCCCTGCCGTACCCAGCCGAACTTTCCTCAAGTCTGGATCCAACGCAGTGCGCGCCGAGGATGCGGATTCTCTTCGGTATTCTCCACCGTTCGATTCATACAACTCTTTTGCCCAGACACATTCAGCCCGGGTCGATGGCCACTGTTGAGGGCGGCGGCAGAAAACCGCGATATATGCACCGGTCCGATTGTAGACGCGGGTCCACGTCCTCCAGCATTGACAGCATCGCTTTGTTGACAGCATTTTTGTGGGAACTATAGAAGCTCAACAGCAGTTATTTTAACGTCCCTTCTCACTTCTCAGCGCTAAAACTGTCACACGGGCGCTCACCCTCTCTTCCTTCCTACCCCTACCATCTATGAACACCGAGACCTACTCAGACTACGAGAACATCCCCACTCCGGCCCTGGACGAGTACGACTTCACGTCGTGAGCTCTCTTCCCGTTTCTTTTCGTATCTGCCCTGCAGTGCCTCGTGGCTAATAGCGCTTATCTCAGGTCCGGTGGCGGCATGTTTGCGGGCTCGCACCATTTCACCTTGGCGGGCGGGACATTCAACAACAACAACATAAGTAATCATGTTGCGGCACCAACTATGCCCCGTGGTCTGTATTCCTTCACGAGTTTAACAAATATTTACTCCTTTCAGATTTTCGCATGATCCCAATAGGTGACATTGACCTGCGAGAAGAGCTGGTGGTAAACAAGAGATCGTCCACCATCGGTCACGGACGAGAACACAACTGTGTTCGGCGGGTGTATTCTGCGAAAATCGATGGCCGAAGATCGAAAGTCACTATGGCCGTGTATCAGGGTAGTGGAGCCGAGGAGGTTTGTTGAATCCTCCTAAGCGGATTTTTTTATGTTTGCCTCAACCCCGCAGGACTGGCGGCGAGATGCTGAGAAGTACATGTTTGTTCGGTGAATATTACTGAATATTTGTCTCGCTTTGGTTGTTGACTCGGACTGGCATCCAGGCATCCAAATATCCTCCAGATTTGCGGAGGAGCGAGTTGGGGTAATATACACGCCACAGTGTTTCACGGCGGTGCGGTGCTCAATTGCAAGTATAAACCTGGAAGTCGATCTTTGGGTAGATTTGATGCCACTTGAACAATTCCTCGCTCTTCACTCGCCTATCGTGACGGTGTATCTCTATGTATGCTATGTGTGTACACTGCTACTTACCATGGAACCGGTTTAATTTCTCTATAGACGGAGGAGTGGGAAGTATGTGAATTTGAATAGCTGAGCCGGCTCAGGTTCTATGGTAACCTGTTGATAGCAGGTGGCGGATTATTTGGCATCACTGTGGCCAATGGTCAGCGAAATATGGGAAGTTAGGCCGAACCTAACCTGTTTCAGGTCTTCAACTCCTGGGAGTGTACAATGTGGATACGATGCTCAACCGGTCGACTCTCCGTGGACCTCGTTCCCCCGGACATCGCATTTGGTTTTGCTCCGTACACCTCGTCTGTTGGAGCCTTCCTCCGACCAGGAGCCACTCCATTAAACGTCATGGAAGTCATTGCCATCGAGTCCCTGGGATTGAGAGAGTATCATAATGTATGTTCTGCGTATTTGCATCAATTTCGGTATGACTCCATCTCTACCTCCGCGACGGTTCATACCGGAGGAGTCATATCCTGGGAACATGTTGAGATTGTGTCCGTGAGGAATGTCGAGGCTCGCTCTGATGGTTGGTTCGGAGAGGTCGCGAAAAATGGTTGGAGCCGGTATTTGATTTTTTTACGGCCATGTCCATGTTCACTCACCCAGTTCCTTGTCCCAGTTACAGGGCCGATGATGTATTCAAGACCGAAATCATCCTCGGGCTGAATTCTCATGATCCCGAAGGTTGGTTGACTCAAGCGAACCACGTCTTTAGCCGCCTTCAAATCACGTCCAATTTGGAAGATTACGGTGCGTCTCGCAAATCACTGTCATTTTCCGATAGGTAAACATTAGGGTGTTTCATAATTAGAAATCCGACCCCAACTTGTGCCCCGATTTCTGCCTCAACTCTGCCTCAACTTGCCCCAAGTTGAGGCACAAGTTGGAGGTCTGTTCGTGAAACACCCGAGCCAGCAACTCTGCCTCAACTCCGGAGTTGAGGCAGAGATGTGTATCCGAAGTGGCGTGATCGAGGCCCAAATGACAGATTAGCCGAAGTTGGGGCACGGAGTTGGGGCAGAAGTTGGGGCAGAAGTTGGACGTCAAGTCGTGCTGCAACGCACGATTTCAGTCCCAACTCCGATTTCATGCCCCAACTTCTGCCTCAACTTCTGGCAAGTTGCGGCACAAGTTGCGGCACAAGTTGGGGTCGAATTCTTAATTATGAAACACCCTATTCCAAAAAGCTCTCGTAGAAAGTGTTTACTTCATAATCACTGTTGGGAATGCAGGGCAGGGCCTTCCACCCGGCTATCTATTTCTCTGTCCACCCGACAACTTTCGAACCGGGCCGAGTTCATTCAGGTGGCCGAACCAGCCAGCGTACTGGTCGCTCGATCCTGAGGGTATCGAGGTTCTCAGTACGGAAGAGGTGGAACGGCTCGGGTTCCCCCCGTTCCGACTGGCTACCGAAATCAAGATAATGTCATGGGATGCCGGTGTCTACGCCGGCCTTCGTAAATTCCACCAAGCCAAGGGATTCGATCCAGATAGCCAAGACATTGCTCGATATCTGGGATATCCGCTTTACGTTTCTCCATTCACCCATAGTGAGCTGCCACTCCAGGTCAACCATTTCCCACTGATCTATCTTTTGAACCTTGAAATGAAGTGGATAACTTCTACGAAGCAGAAGGGACTGTTGAGGACGCCGACACGGACGATGAGTGCACAGATGCGCAAAGTTCACTGCACGAGGATTATGGTTGTAAGAGTTGAAATTTTCTGTCGTTGTGACTGCTGACGCTCCAACCCCATCTAGCCTATGAGGGGTCTGATGCAGAGGATGGTGTGGGCGAAGACAGCAATTGCGCTGAGCAGGGTAAGCGAAGTGAGATCCACTGTCTGCACGTGCTGATCACCTGAGCTTCAGCGGCGCAAGTTAACCAAGAGTCAATGGACACTGACTGTGGATACACCGGTACGAAACACCAAGCAAACTTGGAACCACAAACCCCCAACCACCCCCGAACTGGTGGCTTCATTCATCGCATCTTCGGGGCTTTACAACACAGTCTGGTTGTGGAAGTGGACTCGGACAACATACATAGTGATCTCATTTCCCCATTCCTAGTTTAACTTTGCATTGGGTTGAACTTGTATGATTCCTCCGCCAATTTAGCCGGCGCGTGGCCGTGGATTCAGACTTTATCATTCCTGGTCTGAACATGCCGTTACTTATCCATCAATTCAACTGGTGCGGAAAAGTACACAGACTTGAATAACTGAACCAACGAAGTATGGGAAATAATTGTAAGTCCCGTCGGGTCCGAATCAGCTGCTTATAAGTAGGATAAACAGAGTAGTCAACTTTCCGCACGTATGGCGGTGTAGCAAATATTACATCCGGATCGGACTAACATTTCGAGCCTCGAATAGAAAGTTAACTCGGGCTTCTCGGGGATGTTTTCGGTCTCGATGTTCTCGTTGTATTTCGATGCGAGTTATTTTCCCCCCCTATGATTGAGGCTCTAAACTGTGTAGTGTATTGTTTTTTGGTTTTGAGATTTCAAGCTGGATCGGGTTCCGGGGAATCCCATTGGTTTACTCTCCTTCAGCGATCAGCTGTACCGCCATCCAACCAACCACTCAAGCAATACCTCTAATTTCACCCAATCAAACTCAAATATGTCTCAATTTCATGAGTCTTTTCACTTCTAGTTTATGTACTGATTAGATCCCAAGCCCAATTGAAAGCACGGTTAACTCGGGAGCGAAATCGCCAGCAGGAAATGATTCCTGGGAACCGCTGTGGACTGTTCGTGCAGGAACGGGTTTGCGGGCAGGCTCTGAACTACATGCCCAGTGCATCCGCACGTTCGAACCTAAACGGTGCCGAATGAAGGAAGATGTAACTGCATTTTCTCCTCACCGTGGGTCGCTAGTGTAAATTGCTGCGGGCAGCCGCCGCTTTTCAAAATCAGCTGCTTGGATTTTTCGACCGGAGTTGCGAACCGTGCGAACGATCGAACGATCGGCTGACGCTGACCCGTCCACCACACTTCAACCTCGGGTTTCGTAGCTCTCTGGCTAGGGCACTTCTGGATGCAAGAAAAAGCAATACACACATACACTAAACTAAACTGTCATCTGTCTCGAAAGCTAGCGATCCTTGAGCGGCTCGGAACAGGGAACTTGGAAGATTTGTGTATTTTCTCTACCCGTCAATCGTGCCTCCGGTTCCTGGAAGTAATTTCTAACTAGCTCCTCTGCATCTCTGTATTCCAATAGCCAAGGCCGTTCCTACCCGTGAGCCATTTTTCTACAAGCAAGTGGAGTCCGAGCTTACCGTTGAAGTGTCTGGCTACGAGAGACTACGATTTTTCCTCCTTCCCCTTTCCTACGTGATATCTGAATCGTTACTAGTTTGTTGGATATCATAATCATCGCCCATAGTTGGCCCACATAGGTTGCGGCGCTGTGGCGCGAGTTCCCGGCGGGCCCCATCTGCTTAGGAAGGCCCAAACCCATGACGCCCAACCAAGTCTTAAATCCAACCTTGTGGGCGGGTTCAATTGTGCCCGTTCATTCTGAATATTCATTTGGGCCATGTATTGCATTTCGGACGACGTGAGGAAATAGATGGGCACGCCGCGAGGAAGAGAAAATTCAAGGCAGAAGAAGAAGGATGTGGAAGGTGTAAATGGTCGGTGGTACGAGAGCCCGCGCAGCGTCGAAGTACGAATATATCTGAACTCAGTGGCGCTCTCAGGAAAACCCGCTATTCCAGTGCGTGTTTACGATAAGGCGGTGCCGCGCGAGAATGATCTGGTACCCGACGTCCCACATACACATCCAACTGAGGATGCGCGCCGAACCGAAGGACGTGGAGATATAGTCGGGCACCCCGCAGAGTCTCGAGGTAATAATGAGATAGCGCGCGCCGCTTCGAAATCGGATTGAATTGGGTCGATGCTCGAGAGAATGAAGGTGGGAATGAAGCGCGCGCGGAGTCCGATACGCAGTTCAAAAACATTGTACTGACATTACGGTCGCGCGGGAGAACCGGATCTCGCTTCTCCGCAGACCTGAAAGCGGCGCGGCGCGAGACGCGGTACAGCGGTGCAGCTTTTCCTGCAAGTTACATTCGAAGTTCTCGCACGCAGCGCGCGGAGCAGGAGAAGCGCGGCGGATGCAGGGTCTTGACGTTCTACAGCGCGACAACCGGCGGCTCAACGTTGACTCGGATCAACTCGATCAGGATAGAGTTGAGGGTCTTGGGGACGGAGAGGAGAGCGACGGGAAGGTGGGTGACTGCGCGGATGCCGAAGCATTGGTCTAGACCAGAGCGGGCATGGAACATTGGCGTCCATGCCAATGATAATAACGGTGCGTGTACGTGCTCTACGCCTAAGGAGGGCGCGCGAGTATCTAAAACTAACACAGTTCTCAGTTAGTCGTGGTATGGGGTCCAAAGAGAAGCATCAACGAACGTATATGGCACGAGCGTTGACGGCGGCAGCGTTGCCGGCGCGGCCGGTTGTCGCCAGCGAAGGGTGGGTGCGGCGCAGGCTGGCCGAACTGGGGTTCGACACTCGAGGGATACGGGGCAGAGTTCTGGAATCGGCGCGGGCACAGGTGGGGTATGGCGAGGGCCGCGCTGGTGCTAGGATTTCACCTGCGGCGGGATTCGGGAGACGCTCCACTGCAAGTTCGAAGGAATGATGGTGGTAAACTCCGATGCTCAGAATTGGAGCGTGCGCAAGAGGGCATGCTGACAAGGTGCGTATGCTTCAGCTAGAACGGCGGCTTCCGCACGAGATCTAATGCTGATTTTCCCTCTTCAATATGCACGTCTGCAGGCGGTGTAGTATGTACGTACCCGTACAGGACTCCAAGCTCTCGAGAAACGGAGCCAATGCGATGATTAACGGCCAGTTGCAAACTTGCGGGCAGTGCTGGATGGTCCCGCTATCCGCATGACGCAAGGGAGGCGACCAACCGAACGAGACGGATGCACGGTGGCGTTGGATGCGGACACAAAAACGCGAGGGAGAGCGGGTGTGGATTCGTTTGCCCCTCGGGCTGTCTGGTTTCGAGATCAGGGACATTGCGGCGGCAGAAGGGGAATTGGGAGGTGTACCGTCCACTTCCTCCTGTGCCCGCCTTCGGTATACTGTACTATTTCGACCAAGTGTTCAGGTGACAGTGACACCCGATTTTTTTTGATGTGTGCTAAAATCGCCTTAAACCAAAAGAAAATTTATCGGCCATCCCGGAGATCAAAATTTTCCAAATTGATGAACACTTGGTCGAAATAGTACAGTACACGCAGTCAGGTACAGCAAGTTTTACATCGCTAGGCCTAACACGCAGCGAAGGCGCACTGCATTTTTTGCAGCATCGCGCGCTGAGGGCCCATAGTGGCACGAACGAGGTTGGAGCAGATGGGGCGGCCAGGCGGTCGTTGTTGGCTAGAACAATGCAGCGCAACAGTGTCCGCAAATGGGAAGCAGATTCCATGGCCAGTTCATTAGCCAAACACCTTGTCGATCTTTTGCGAATAAACGTTCGAGGGTATTCATTCATAAGTGTAGATAAATTTTCGTGTGTCGAGTAAAGCTACGGGGTACTGCAAGAGACGTGAGTTTTTCGGAGGATGAAAGGGATCCAACCGCACGTACCAGCTAGCATACGAGTGGCCTTCCTTCGCCCTTCCACAATGCTGCATTCATCTCGTTTCCAGCGCCAAATCTCCCAGAGTCCGAGGAAACCCAACGCCAGGACACCTCATTTTTGCACTGTCTTCTAGGGTTGCCCACGGCAGGATGCAGAAGGGATTCTACCGTCGTTGCCATCGTTCTCGTCGAGCTGTGCCTCAGTACTGTACTATTACGACCAAAGGTTCAGGTGACGGGTGATGGGGACTCGGGAACTGAACCAATTTGGCATGAGTGACGGTGACAGTCCAATTTTTGGCCTGGAATAGGGGTGAAAACTATCAAAAAATCTCGGCCGGCACCCGCCGGAGCCTGCCGTGCATCCATTTATGGGAATTTTTAGTGATTGCCGATCAATGAACCTTGATGCCAGTGAACCTTTGAGGTGACGGGTGACATGGCGTGAACCTTTCGTCTTAATAGTACAGTAGATGGAGAGAGCGGAAGAGATGCAAACGGAGAAGCGAGATGATCCGGTGATCGCATCGCCGCTTGCTCTTGACCTTCACGACCGTATTATCTGCAGCCTCCGTTGTGGGGCGACTGGCATCAAATCTTGAGCCATGGACCTATACAATTCCGACACAGGACGCCGGCGATACATAATAAGTCTCAAATAAGTCTACTTTGTCGCGCGAATCATTCTGGCGGTACAATTTTTCGGCAACAGTTCCTCTCGCTACGATTGAATTCTTTCTACTCTGCTCAGCTGAGCCAGCGGCTCCCAACACCTCTCAAGGCAAGCCACCGTCCGCGTTTGCAAGATATCGAACCCTTGGCTTATCCGCCTCGCTGCTCTCGCGTGTACTTGACTCCTTCATTGGAGCCGTACACAGCCTATCGCCGCTCTCTACACCACCTGGCCCTCGTCCATGTCTATCCATGACCGCTATTACCACTAAATTTACTCTTATTGGTGTACCAATTTCTTCGGCAAGACAAGATCCAATTATCTTTGCCCTACGCGGAGAAACATCTGAGTCTCGGATCTGCGTCGCCCCTCGATGGTCCGAAAATAGTGGTTGGGCTCCGCTACGCATAGCGTGACGCTCCTGAACTACCTCTTTCTCAATTTTGGGTTTACACACTCACCCTGCTATCCATCGCACAAATACCTGCAACACTAGGGATCACCATTCGGGCCTGCTCTACTAGCTTGTATCCGCACGCGACACATTTACCTCCCCAACATGACCATGGCCACAGAATATCAACAATGCTCGAGTCGGACATAATCGCTTGCGCTACTATAGGGATACGAATATCGGGGACGGTATCTCCTCAGTTTCTCCGCTGCTGGGGTGTCTTCGAGCGTGTACGGTGTAGAACTTGGTTCTAGTCTATCGATTCCGGCAATTTCCCTTCCTTCCTGCGTTCAAATTTTACGGGTCCTTGACGCCGAAACCTCGATAGGTCTCATCCTCAAGACGAACCCACAGCCGCATCAATTCCATCGCATCAACTTACATATGTATTCAATCCCTCCCCGGCCGAGTCGCAAATAAATCACTTCAACGGCGTACAAGCACAATATACAGACACCATTCTACCTGGCAGGCTGGCACCCCGGCCGAAAAATGGATGATCTAAATAATAAATCTAACTGTCTTTCCGTATACCCTCGCCCCTCCGAAGCTTCCTTCGCTATGCCTCGCGGGACTCGGAGAAGCTACTAGTCTAGCTTCAACGTATTTGATATTTCCTGCACTCGGATCTGAGCAGTCTTCTTTTTCTTTCAGTCTACTCGGGGGCATCCGCACTCGCATGCATCTTGGTCTCGGCGATCTCCCCCTGATTTCTTCCTGGTTCTCCTTCCTTCAAGTTTCAGACTAGGGTCTTTGGCGAGACTCGCAAGACATAGAATCGTCTCAATTCCAATCTCAAGTTCTTCCCCGGGGGGAAGACCATCGATGTTACCGACTGTATTTCCGTGGAATGGGAGGACCAGCTCTTATCTGGGTGAACTGTTTGCTTCAAAAGCGAAAGAACGATCTGCTGTATCAGCCGGTGAATGGTTCCCCGGAAAAATCGAGCCGACCCCGACATCAAAGACATTCGTGTTGTCGGCATCTTTGATTCCACATTGAAGCATTGAAACTCCGCTCTGCCGTGGGGAGCCGAAGTTTGCTCGGGCCTGGTGCTGCAATGTTGTTCTAACCCACCCAGTCCGCCGCTATCTGTCTTCCTCTTCGGGATTTTAGCCGCCTCTCGATCGGTGCAGCTACTTACTTTTCATTCCCATAGACACATCCAACTAGAGGCGGTGACTGCTTGAATATTGGTGCGCGGGTCAAAATGCACGAATGCCACGCACGATGAGGATTTTACTACTGTTCAAGCGAAGGTTAATAAATACGACGGAATTCCAGAGTGGCAGTCTTCGGCGGAGTAAGCGGAATATATATACACTGTCCGATGGCTCACAATTAAACGCTCCTTATTGTAGGCGCGGTGGTTCAACGCGGCGGTTGAACTGCGCAATTTGAACAGGACCTATCGCGGTGTCCACGTCCTCCCTAAGGATTAACACCATCGCCTTGTTGACAGCAACTATAAAAGCTCAACAGCAGTTATTTTAACGTCCCTTCTCAGCGCTAAAGCTGTCACATGGGCGCTCACCCTCTCTTCCTTCCCTACCACCACCATCCATGGACGCCGACACCTACTCAGATGATGAGGACATCCTCACTCCGGCCCCGGACGAGTACGACTTCACGTCGTGAGCTCTCTTCCCGTTTCCTTTTGTATCTGCTCTGCCTCGTGGCTCACGGCGCTTATCTCAGGTCTGGCGGCGGCATGTTCGCGGGTTCGCACTATTTCACCTTGGCGGGCGGGACATTCAACAACAACGTTAACACAAACAATTATGTCGCGGCACCGACGGCGCCCCGTGGTTTGTATTCCGTTCACGAGCCTGGCAAATATTTACTCGCTCTAGACTTTCGCATGATTCCCATCGGCGATATAGACCTTCAGCAGGAACTAGCGGTGAACGAAAAGTAACTTTGTACAAGCGGTCCGTTGTACACCCCCTCCGACAAGCAGCCACTCCGTTGAACGTTACGGAAGTTGTTGCAATCGAGTCCCTGGTGCTGGCCCAGTATCATTACATGTGTTCTCTGTATTTGGACAAACATCAGCATGACTCCATCTCCGCCTCCGCGACGGTTCACCTCGGAGCAGTCGCTTCCTGGCCGTCAGGACATCAATACGAGGAGCATGTTGAGATTGCTCTTCCGGTGGAGCTCGATGTCGACTACAGCAGTTGGCGGATATTCGGCGATGAGGAAGGCGATCTTATGGGAAATGGTTGGACTCGGTACTTGAGTTTTCTCGCTCTCTTGATGATCATGTTTGCTCACCCTCTCCGTTGTCGCAGTTACAGGGCCGATGATGTATTCGACACCGAAATCACGCTCTCGGTGGTTCGTCAGACGTTCGGAGATGGAATTTGGTTGAGTCAAGCGAACTATGTCTTTAACCGCCTTCAGATTACGTCCGATTTGGAGGATTACGGTGCGTTCTAGGCCTCACTCCCAACGTCCGATGGAATGATCGTTTGAAAAGTATACATAGACCACATTAACTTCAAACTAACAGTTGGGAATGCACGAGGGGACCCTCCACCCGGCTATCTGTTCCTCTGGCCAATGGCGGACTTTCAAATTGGCCCATGTTCATTCAGGTGGCCGAACCGGCCAGCATATTGGTCACTCGATCCTGAGGGTATTGAGGCTCTCAGCACGGAAGAGGCGGAACGGCTCGGGTTCCCATCCTTCCAATTGAGTACAAACATTCGCGGAGAATATTGGGACGCCAGTGTTTATGCCGGCCTTCGTCAATTTCACCAAGCCAAGGGATTCGATCCAGATAGTCAAGACGTTGCTCGACATCTGGGACACCCGCTTTACGAATTGTGCGGGGATATGAATTCTCCATTTACTCACGGTGAGTTACTATTCTATGTCAACTTTTTTTTCACTGATCTCCCTTTGAACCTCGAAATGAAGTGGATAACTTCTACGAGGCAGAAGAGACCGTTGAGGACACCGACACTGAGGATGAGTGGGCGGACGCACAGAGCTCACTGCACGAGGATTCTGATTGTAAAACCTTGAAGATTCTCGCCGCTGCCACAGCTGACGGTCCAATTCCTTTAGGCGATGAGGGGTCTGATACAGAAGATGGTGTGGGTGAAGCTAGAACCTGTGTTGAGCCGCAGGGTAAGCGAAGTAAGCCCCGCTGTCTGCCTGCGCTTACCATCCAAGCCTCAGCGCCGCAAGTTGATCAGGAGCCAATGGACGGTAGATGCAACAGTATCAATTACGAAACAGACTTGAAGCCCCACCCTGCCACCGACCGCGCACCTGGTGGCGGCTTCATTCATAGCATCTTCGGGGCTTTACGACACAGTCTGGCCGTGGAGGTAGACTCGGATAACATAGACAGTGATCCCATTTCCCCATTCCTGGTCTGACTTAGCATTGGGTTGAACTTACATGATTCCTCTGTCAATTCAGCCGGCGCGTGGCCGTGGACGTTAATTTAATCGAGTGGAAGGATTCTGAGGCATTGAAGTATGTGAAATAAGTAATTTACACTAGGTCCGACAGCATGTATGGTAAGGAGAGCCGTCGGACGCATGTATGGCGGCGTAGGAAATATATTATATCACAATTGGATTGATTTTTCGAACCTCGAAGAAAAATTGAACTCGGGCTGTCCGATGCTTAAGGCTCTAGTTCGTGTATGAAATCGATTGCTGGTATTCTTAGTGATAATGTGCGAGTTCACCGAATTCAAGTGGACTTCGGAACAGTCAACTTGTGTCTTCAACTCAGGTCGGGTCTCAGTTAGCACTAGTCCCATTGGTTCAATCTTTTTTCGCACCTCTGACTGGATGTATAGCTGTCCAACCATCCGCTCAGTTAATGCCTCTAATTCCGCCCAATCAGACTCGGTTTCCCGAGTCGTTTGTTCATATACCGACTTTCCTTTCAGATTCAAAGCACAATTCAGTGTGCATGCCCAGTCGTCGGTTCGCCTTTCCACATCGCATCGTAAGCTCATTGTCATTTATACTACTCTCCAACTCGCTACCCCAGGTTAAGCTCAGTGGCATCGCGACTCGCACGTCCTAGAGAATTATGACCCTGCGCGAGTGAGGGTGAATTGAAATCTAATCGAGTACAGTGCGATTTAGGCCAAGGTTTTGCAGGAGGGAACCTCTACGTACCGTTATGTCGCGGATCGTTCTGAAGTTCGTGGTGTTTCGTTTCGGGGGTATACGAGGTGGGCGGCGAATAGGGACGAGAAGAAATAAATCTAACGTGGTGGGTCAGTGAACAGCGTTCGACGTCGTTGAAGGAAGGCAGGAGTACGCCCCAGACGCAGTAGTATGTCCTCTGTGGAAGCGACCACGCCTCTACCCAGCGCGGGCGGGGACGCCGACGATAACGCATGGAGCAAATACCCGCCGGACGTGTCGCTGGCGAAAGCAGAGGTGCCACCACTATCAACGCCGCGACTGTGCCTGTGTGCGGGGCACGCAGCGCACGACCATTACAATCCCGCCGCTTGCCGGTGCGTGCGGGACGCAGCCGACGACACCCGCCAGCACCCACCACCAACTCCTCCAGTAATAGCGCGCATCCCAGTCTACCGTGCGCACCGCCGCCACTCCAGCGTCGTTCAGCCGCGTACTTGTTCTCATCCCGTAATTTGCCCGGGTGCGGGCGGGCTGGTAGAATTGGACTTGCGCTTGAGCTTGACAAGGAGAGTGATTCGGGGGGAAAAGAGGACGGATGCGGAATGCGGTACGAGAATGGTAAGTGGTGTTATTACTTCCGCATACGTTCGCTAACATATTTCTCCTGTCGTTCCAGGCGTAGGCGCGGTGCACAGCAGAGAGAACGAAGGATACAGTGCCAGTGGTGGTGGTGGATTTGATATACGAGAACCTGCGGCTGCGTGACCGCGCGCAGCGAGAAGCTCGAGGTGGGCGGGCTCAAGAATCCAGATCAAAGTTTCAGGCTAACTGCGTTTTTCAGTACCTCGAAACGCAGCGGAGGAGGGCAGGTAACCCGACGTACCGCCTCGGCCGTGCGTCCTGAAAAAGCGCTGCGCTGCGCGAGGATGCTCTGCTATCCGGTGTTCCCGCACGCATTGATACACTGGACCTACTGTACTATTTCGACCAAGTGTTCATCAATTTGGAAAATTTTGATCTCCGGGATGGCCGATAAATTTTCTTTTGGTTTAAGGCGATTTTAGCACACATCAAAAAAAATCGGGTGTCACTGTCAACTGAACACTTGGTCGAAATAGTACAGTAGAGGAAGACGCGCGCCACAAGGAAGTCATTGCGTCGAAGGGATGGAGGGCGTAAGGCTCCAACCATTTAGCTTTATAAACTGTTTTAAACCATTAAAACGGTTTTTATTTAGGTTTAGTTTACGAGGACCAGCAAACAGTAAACATAATGATTTTAAACGGTTTAAACAGTTGCATATTCTGCAGGTCTAATCGAAGTCTTGTGGCACTTTAGATAGGTTTAGGGGATAAAATGTACCTCAGGTATCAAAACCAAGTGGTGGTAGTTGTCCCAGGTAAGTTCAGTAGGTGGCGGAAAGTCCGGCGGGAGCGGCCCGCTGCCAGGGGTGGGAGACACCTTCCCGGTATGGCAGGGGAGGGGGGTTCAGCCAAGGCTGAAAAAAACTTTCTGACCCCCCTTCCGATTTTCGAAAGCCGACTTCCCCTTGTGTGCAGTCATGTTAAATTTAATCTCTTGCCGACGAGTTTGCTGCAGGAACACGAGGCAGAGTTCAAGCTTGTCTCGTGTATGGCCCGCGTGCCACCTCTGCCACGAGACACGCGCCTCGATGAAGGCCGACACAATTACAAAGGCAATGCTCCTAAAGATGTGGATGAAAGAGGGCCTATTGAAGGCGGCGACGTTAGATTGCGGACAGGGCTAGTTACGGTGTTTTGTCAATTTTTTTGCCTCTCTCAAAACTATTTTAAACGGTTTTAAACGGGTTATAAATGGTTTAGATACCGTTTAGGTTTAGTTTAGCTGGGCCCATAAACAAAAACTAAACGGTTGGAGCCTTAGGAGGGCGCGTTGTAGATTCCGAGGATACGCGCCGAACTGGAGGAGGTGGAGCAACAGCTAAGACGGAGCGCGCAGATTCGGAGTTAGTTGGATGAGACTGGCGGGGGGGAGGTGAAGCTGGCGACTGAAGGGTCCAACATGACTCATGAGCGCGGTTTTCACGCGCAGCGCGCGGAGCAGGAGAAGCGTGACGGACGGAGCATCGTAACGGCCTGCAGAGCGACGACCAGCGGCTCAGCGATGTGGGGACAGAGTTGGAGGTGGGGAACCAATGGGGAACGCTGAGATGAAATTTGAAATCGGAAATGATCCGGTGATCGCGCCGCTTGCTCTCGACTTCATCATCACCTACGGCGCATTATCGCAGTCTCTGCTATGGATACCTTCTGGCTCCCTCGACTCGCACCAAAGCTGCGGATTTGGATTATCGATTTCGCTGCTAGTGCCTCTGCCGCAGGACGTACGGCCAGAACGTTAGGTTTTCTTTGGTCGCACACAAACCTTTCTGGCGGTACATCAATTTTTTTCAAGCCGTTGGGATTCATTCTACGCTCTTTAGGCTTTCTGGCAGTACACTATTCTTTCGGGACCCTATTGGAATCCATTCCGACTATTCTGAAGACCGGTTTGTCGGTCCATGTTTTGCTGTCTGGCCCAGCCTTAACCCTCACCTGCTGTTCTCGCACGTACCTTCCACGGAGCCTATCGCGCTCTCCACAACGCCGGCGTCACTGACCCACAGTGACCGCTAAGTCATACTGTTTGCTTCACAAGATTCATTCTTTCTGGCGGTACAACAACAACTCAAAAACAATTTCTTGGAATAATGTCCTCCTCGCTGACTGGCTAGCTAGACTACGTACCACCAATTCCCATTCAAGTTCGCCAAAGGAAATTGGGCCGAACAAAAGATTCTACTTTACTTGGTCCACACACGCTCCCCTCTGGAACTTGTCACTCTCGCGGTCTACCCCACTCACCCAGCGATCTCCATTGTTTCGCGGTTACCTGCAATAACGTCCAGTCCAAAGGTAAACATAAAAACTTTGGCATGAAGAGATCTGCTCGTCTCGGTCCGACTTGGACGCGCAGCGGTTATCTATAAAACCCATGATCAGAGTCCGCGTTTTCGGTCCACAACCACTGGCCAACCATGCTCAAATGACAATCGTTCGTGACTCTTGGCTCTGGTCACCAACATCCTTCAAGTTTCTGCGTTGTTGATCTGTCTCATCTCTCGCTCTGCGCTTTAGCTGAGCGCATCCGTTTCTGGGCCTAATCCGGTTCAGTTTCTGACCGGGCCTTTGGCGCGAGGCTTCCCTTCAAGAGCGAATTGATTGATGATAATTTCACCCTGGCCTTATTCCTTCTTCGCCCTTGTACTTGCACACAACCCCTCAAGCTCAATGGCCCAGTCGAAAAGCCAGCAATAGTGTACAGTTTAGCTATCGGGAGGTGGATACGCAGAGTCCCATATCTAACAAAACGCCCAGAGGATCGAAACTTAGTTATCTTTTCCCAATCCCCATCCCCTTAACCCTCACATCACCTCACGGTTCTCGCGTGTACGCCTCCTCCGCAAACTCTGAGTTTTCCCTCACTATGCCTCGGTTGTTTCCGCAATGATAGTGCAATGGTCTGGATCTGGGGGATCGGCTGTTTCGGCGTCGTTCGGGGGTGTCCGCACTTATGCTCTCGGCTTTACCACTTACCCTTATGTTCGGCGATTTCCGTCTGAATTTCTACTTTCCGTCGAGTTCAAGATTTCCGACTTGGGTCTTCGTAGGGCGGTTTCCCTTCACGCAGAATGTAATTAATCTCCTCCTCCAAACCCTCGCTATCAATGCGGAGTTATCCTCGCTCGCGACTCCAGGCTCGTACCTGGGAAGAGCAATGCTAAAGCGTCCACAGTCCCTCGTGATCGGAGTCTCCGAGAATACTATTCCTAGGCCGAATTCGGATGTGATTTCATAAACACAACACAAAAAGCCTCACTTCCCTCGAGTTCTCTTTCCCCCAAAGTCTCTTGACCAACGATTGATGAACCCGATCACTGTTCTGGTCAAGTCTCGTTACTTGCTATAGCCGGCCTAGTCCAAGGCTTATAATCGCCGGCGTTCAGGTGCGATTGGCGGGGCTGCTTGGAACACGGAATGTAAATCCGTAAAAAAACCCCTGTGCAGGAGGCCATCGATGGTTCTCGCTTAAACTCCGATATCTGTCATGTTGCGCCCCTATTCTAATCGACCATCGTACGCGCGGTTGGAGGCACTGTATTGGAATTTAATCGGAAGGTTGGGGTTAGACTCGCCGCAAACAGACACAGTTTGGGGCTTCACTTGGTTCAACTTCAGGCTGTCAACGAAGAGCTTTGGAACATCCATGTAATCAGCCTTTCCTTCAATGCAACCATATAAAGGGCCGGCCGTTCAACCCCGTTCCAACTCTGTGGCTCATATTTGAATAGAATTAAAACCACCCTATGGCGGCGAAACTATTACATCGGTCAAGTGTTCAAGTTTTAATTTCCCTGCGCCTTTTCCGAACTCTGAGCATCCACCTCACGAAACACCAGGAACGTTGAATGCACGGACTTGGAGTTGCGGCTGCAACTTTATCTCCCCGGACTGCTTGTTTGAAAAACCAAGGACCTGCTGACTCTCCGAGAATTGGATTTACCCAAACTGTACCCCCGAGTTCTCCGGAAAACTCGAACTCAACTTCAGCTCATCATTACCTCCGCTGATCCGTGTCATCGGCATCATTGATCCTACGTTGTAGGCATTTCAACTCCGCTCCGCCGCATCCGGCTGAACTTCACTCAAGTCTGGATTCAAAGCAGTGGGCGCCCAGGATGCGGATTTTCTCTTGGGCATTTTCCACCCTTCGATTCATGCTCTTTTGTCCAGACACATTCAATCCGAGGCGGTGACCACTGTTGAGGGCGGCGGCAGAAAAACCGCGATAATTCGATACCTCACAAGTAGAATCGGTGGTTGAACTGTGCAATTTACACAGAACCTATTGTGGTGTCCATGTCCTCCAGGATTAACAGCATCGCTGTGGGAACTATGTATCCCTACCACTCTGCTTACCACGGCATTATTACCACCTCGTTTGTATTTGTTCTTCCTTCTCTTTCTCACTGCTGTTACTTCATAGATGAATGATACACCTTGTCATATTGTTGCTTTATTCGCTCCCGCTTCTGGTTCTGAATCGTGGGTTGTCTCCCGCTTGCACCACAATGTCCCTCATCCCCGTCACGGCGTCACTGTCTCAACCGATCCTCCGTCTTTCGTGCGTTCCTTTGCTTGCCTTCTTGCATCTATCCTCTCTGTTATCCTAGCTATCGCACCACCAGATAATTTTTAGATAAGTGCGGAGTGCACCCGTCTGGGTATAAACCGAGCTTTCAACGCGTACTTCCCCGCCCCGGAAGGCTATAGATGCGCTACCGCTGTCGGCAATATTCACCTCCTCGTCCAGCCCTCGACTGGATCGTTGTGGGCGGGTTCAATTTAGCCGATCATTCTGAATTCTTATTTGGGCCATGTATTGCATTTCGGACGACGTGAGGAAATAGATGGGCGCGCCGCGAGGAAGAGAGGACTCAAGGCAGAAGAAGAAGAAGTGGAATGTGTGAATAGTGGGTGGTACGAGAGCCCGTGCAGGTGTTGAAGTGCGAATATATCCGAACTCGGTGGCGCTCCCCTGAGAACCCGCTATTCCAGTACGCGTTTACGACAAGGCGGCGCCACGTGAGAATGGTCTGGTACCCGACGTCCCCGCATACGACTCCAACTGCGGACGCGCGCTGAACCGAAGGACGTGGAGGTATAGTTGGGCACCGCGCAGAGTCTCGAGGTAATAACGAGATAGCGCGCGCAGCTTCCAAGTCGGATTGAATTGGGTCGATGCTCGAGAGAGTGAAGATGTGAATGAAGCGCGCGGAGTCCGACACGCGGTTCAAAAACATTGTACTGACATTACGGTCGCGCGGGAGAACTAGATCTCGCTTCTCCGCGGAGCTGAAAGCGGCGCGGCGCGAGACGCGGTAAAGCAGTGCAGCTTTTCCTGCAAGTTACATCCGAAGTTCTCGCACGCAGCGCGCGGAGCAGGAGAAGCGCGGCAGATGCAGTCTTGATGTTCTGCAGCGCGACAACCAGCGGCTCAACGTTGATCAACGCGATGGGGATAGAGTTGAGGGTCATGGGGATAGAGAAGGGAGGAAGGCGAGGGTGGGTAACTGCGCGGATGCGGGATTGTTGGTCTAGACCAGAGCGGGTGTTGAATATTTGGGTCAATGCCGATAATAAGGTGGGTGTATGCACTCTAGATATGCGGACGCCGAAGGAGAGCGCACGAGCATCTAAAACTAATACAGTTTTCAGTTAGTATTTAATATGGCTGCAAAGGGCAATCAACGAACGTATATGACACGAGCGTCGACGGCGGCAGCGTTGCCGGTGCGGGCGGTTGTCGGCAGCGCACGGTGGGCGCAGCGCAGGCTAGACAGACTAGGGTTCGACACTCGAGGGATACGGCGCAGGGTTCTGGAATCGACGCCCGGGCGCAGGTGGGCTATGGCGAGGGACGTGTTGGTGCCAAGATTCCACCTGCGGCCGGATTCGGGAGACGCAACGCTGCACGTTTGAAGGAAGGATGGCGGTCAAGTCCGATGCCCAGAATTAGAGCGTGCGCAAGAGGGCATACTGAGAAGGTGCGTGTGCTTCAGCTAGAACGGCGGCTTCCGCACGAGATTTAATGCTGATTTTGCCTCTTCAGTATGCACGTCTGCAGACGGTGTAGTATGTACATACCCGTACCGCACCCCAAACCCCCCAGAAACGGAGCCAACGCGATGATTAACGGCCAGTTGCATACTTGCGAGGGGCGCGGCGGTGCTGGATGGTCCCGCTATCCGCATGACGCGAGGGAGGCGCCCAACCGAACGAGACGGATGCACGGTGGCGTTGGATGCGGACACAAAAACGCGAGGGAGAGCGTGTGTGGATTTGTTTGGCGTCGGGCTGTCTGGTTTCGATATCAGGGACATCGCGGCGGCGGGAGGGGAATTAGGAGGCGTACCGTCCGCTTTCTCCTGTGCCCGCCTTCGGTATACACGAGACCAGTGCGTCCCAGCGAAGTACAGCAAGTTTTGCATCGCTAGGCCTAACGCGCAGCGAAAGTGCACCGTTTTGCAGCATGGCGCGCCGGGGGCCCATAGTGGCACGAACGAGGTTGGAGTGGATGGGGCAGCCAGGCGGTCGTTGTCGGCTAGAACAATGCGGCGCAACAGGGTCCACAAATGGGAAGCAAATTCCATGGCCAGCTAGTCCCAGTTCAGTAGCCAAACACCTTGGCGATCTTTTGCGAATAAACGTTCGAGGGTATTCATTCATAGGTGTAGACAAATTTTCGTGCGTCGAGCAAAGCTACGGGGTACTGCAAGAGATGTGAGGGATCCAACCGCACGTACCAACTAGCGTACGAGTGGCCTTCCCTCGCCCTTCCACAGTGCTGTATATCTCGTTTGCAGCCCAAGGGCCAAATCTCCGAATCCGTCATCCAAAATCGATACCGAGGAAACCCAACGCCAGGACACCTCATTTTTACACTGTTTCCTAGGGTTCTCCACGGCGGGATTCAGAAGGGATTCAGCCTTCATCGCCATCGTCCTCGTTGAGCTGTGCCCGGGTAGATGGAGAGAGCGGAAGAGATGCAAACGGAGAAGCGAAATGATCCGGTGATCGCATCGCCGCTTGCTCTTGACATTCGCCACCGTATTGTCTGCAGCCTCTATCGTGGGTCGTGGATTATCGCCGTATCCAATTCCTACGCCATATATAACAAGTCTACTTTGTCGCGCTCATCTTTCTGGCGGTACAATTTTCTGGTTCCTCTCGCTAGCTCTCTCGCTACTGTGGAATTCTTTCTACTCTGGCTGCACGGCTGAGCCAGCGGCTCCAAACACCTCTCAAGACAAGCCACTGTCCGTGTTTACAAGATATATTAACCTTCGCCCTATCCGCCTCGCTGCTCTCGCGTGTACTTGACTCTTCATTGCACAGCCTGTCGCTCTCTACACCGCCTGGCCCTCGTCCATGTCTATCCATGGCCGCCAGTACCACCAAATGCTACTCCTGTCGCACACATCTCGGGCATACCAATTTTTTCGGCAAGACAAGATCCAATTATATTTGCCGTACGCGGACAAGCATCCAGGTCTCGGATCTGCGAAAAATCTGCGCGGCCTCGCGATGGTCCAAAAATACTGGTTGGGCTCGTCCACACCGTTACGCTCCGGAGTTACTTCTCTCTCAATTTTGGATTTATCCATCCACCCCGCTCCCCATCGCACAAGTACCTGCAATAACGTCCAGCAAAAAAAAAAAAAAGAATACTAGTGGTCGCCATTCGGACCTCCTCTACCTCGTGTCCGGACGCAACGCGTTTACCTCCCCCACATAACCATGGCCACAGAATTCCAACAATGCTCGAGTCGGACATAATCGCTTGCGCTACTATAGGGATACGAATATCAAGGACAATATCTTCTCAGTTTCTCCGCTGCTGGGCCGGCTTTACGTTCTACAAGTTGCTTCCAGTTTATACATTCCGGCAATTTCCCGCCCTTCCTTTCTGCTTTCAACCTCTCCAGGTCTTTGGCGCCGAAACCTCGATAAGTCACATATTCGTTCCTTCAAGACCAACCCGCAGCCGCACTCTGGGATCAATTCCACAGCATCCATCACCTACATATATGTAATCCCTCCACGGGCAAGTCACAAATAAATCACTGCAACGGTGTACAACCACGCTATGCAGACACCATTATATTGGTACCTCGTCCGAAAGATAGATCATGATCTAAATAATAAATCTAACCGTCTTTCCGTATTCCCTCGCCCTCCGAAGCTTCCTTCGTTATGCCTCGCGGGACTCGGAGAAGCTACTAGTCTAGCTTCAACATCTTTACTATTTTTTGCACTCGGATCTGGGCAGTCTTCCTTTTGTTTCAGTCTACTCGGGGGCATCCGCACTCGCATGCATCTTGGTCTCGGCGATCTCCCCCTGATTTCTTCCTGGTTCTCCTTCCTTCAAGTTTCGGACTAGGTTCTTTGGCGAGACTCGCAAGACAGAGAATCGTTTCAATTTCAATCTCGAGTTCTTCCCCTCCGGGGAAGACCATCGATGTTACCGACTGTATTTCTGTGAGATGAGAGGACCAGCTCTTATCTGGGTGAACTGTTTGCTTCAAAAGCGAAAGAACGATCTGCTGTATCAGCCGGTGAATGGTTCCCCGGAAAGTTTCCAGCCGACCCCGACACAAAGACTCCGTTGATCCGTGTTATCGGCATCGTTGATTCCACATTGAAGCATTGAAACTCCGCTCTGCCGTGGGGGCCGAAGTTTGATCGGGCCTGGTGCTGCAATCTTGTTCTAACCCACCCAGTGCGCCGCTATCTGTCTTCCTCTTCGGCATTTTGGCTGCCTCTCGATCGGTGCAGCTACTTACTTTTCATTCCCAACTAGAGGCGGTGACTGCTTGAATATTGGTGCGCGGGTCAAAATGCACGAATGCCACGCACGATGAGGATTTGACTACTGTTCAAGCGAAGGTTAATAGTACAACGGAATTCCGAGCGGCAGTAAGTTTCGGCAAAGTAACGAAATATATATGCACTGTCTAATGGCTCACAACACTCCTTACTGTAGGTGCAGTGGTTCAACGCGGCAGTGAAACTGTGCAATCAGTATCGCCTTGTTGACAGCATTTCTGTGGGAATTATAGAAGCTCAACAGCAGTTATTTTAATGTCCCTTCTCAGCGCTAAAGCTGTCACATGGGCGCTCACCCTCTCTTCCTTCCCTACCACCACCATCCATGGACACCGACACCTACTCAGATGATGAGGATATCCCCATTCCGGCCCCGGACGAGTACGACTTCACGTCGTGAGCTCTCTTCTCATTCTTTGTATCTGCCCTGCCTCGTGGCTCACGGCGCTTATCTCAGGTCTGGCGGCGGCATGTTCGCGGGTTCGCACTATTTCACTTTGGCGGGCGGGACATTCAACAACAACGTTAACACAAACAATTATGTCGCGGCACCGACGGCGCCCCGTGGTTTGTATTCCGTTCACGAGCCTGGCAAATATTTACTCGCTCTAGACTTTCGCATGATTCCCATCGGCGATATAGACCTTCAGCAGGAACTAGCGGTGAACGAAAAATCGGGTGTTGTGGGCCGTCGCGGTAGACATGCAAGAAACTCTGTTCGGCGCGTGTATTCCGCCAAAATGGAGGGCCGAAACTCAAACGTCACTGTGGCTATGTATCAGGGCGACGGTGCCGAGGACGTGCGTCGAATTTTCCTTCACTTAGTTAAACGCTCCTTGAGCTCGACGTCGCAGGACTGGAGGAGAGACACCGAAATGTATATGTCTGTTCGGTGAGACCTGTCCGGTGTCGGGCTTGGTCGGGTTTTCATTCCATTTAGCCACCCGAATGTTGTCCAGATTTTCGGAGGAGCGAGTTATGGTAACATCCATGCTACTCTGTTCCATGATGGTGTGGCATTTAATTCCAAGTGTACATCCGGAAGTTAATCATCGCGTAGATCTGGTGCCCCTCAAAGAATTCCTAGCACCTCAGTCACCTATAATAATGGTGTATCTTTACGCGTATTATGTGTGTATACACTGTTACCGACCATGTAACTGATTTAATTTCTCTATAGACGGAGGAGTGGGAGGTATGCGAATTTAAATAGCGAAAGCTCCCTGCTAACCTGTTGTTAGCAGGTGGAAGATTACTTTGAATCACTCTGGAAAAGGGTCAGCAATATATATATACGAAGTTAAGCCCACTCTAACTTGTTCAGACCCTGGACCCCTGGGACTGTATGCTATGGATACGAACCTCCACCAGTCGACTCTCCGTGGACCTTGTTCCCCCGGACATCACGTTCAGTGTAGCTATTTATCACGCGCGGTCCGTTGTAGCCCCCTTCCGACAAGCAGCTACTCCATTGAACGTTACGGAGGTCGTTGCAATCGAGTCCCTGGGGCTGGCCCAGTATCATCACATGTGTTCTCTGTATCTCCGTCAATATCGGATGGACTTCATCTCTACCTCCGCCACGGTTCACATCGGAGCAGTCGCTTCCTGGCCGTCAGGACATCAATATGAGGAGCATGTCGAGATTGCGCTGCCGGCCGAGATCGATGTCAGGTACAGCAGTTGGCGGATATTCGGCGATGGGGAAGGCGACCATATGGGAGATGGTTGGACTCGGTATTTGAGTTTTCTCGCTCTCTTGATGATCATATTCACTCACACTCTCCATTGTCACAGTTACAGGGCCGATGAGGTATTTGGCACCGAGATCTGGCTCATGGCGTATTCTCCTTCGGATGTTTGGCTCAGTCAAGCACACCATGTCTTTCACCGCCTTCAGATTACGTCCAATTTGGAGGATTACGGTGCGTCTTAGGCTTCACTCCCGACATCAAATTGAATGATCGTTTGAAAAGTACGCATAGCGTACATTGACTTCAGACTAACAGTTGGGAATGCACAAGGGGCCCCTCCACCCGGCTATCTGTTCTTCTGTCCAAAGGAGGACTTTCGAACCGGGCCCACTTCATTCAGGTGGCCGAACCGGCCAGCGTACTGGTCGCTTGATCCTGAGGGTATTGAGGCTCTCAGCACGGAAGAGGCGGAACGGCTCGGGTTCCCATCTTTCCAACTCGCCACGAGAGTTTGGGGAGATTGTTGGAATTCCAGTGTTTACGCCGGCCTTCGTAAATTCCACCAAGCCAAGGGATTCGATCCTGACAGCCAGGACATTGTTAGACATCTGGGACACCCGCTTTATGAATTGTGTGGGGATGTGGATCCTCCATACGCCCATGGTCAGTTGCCATTTCCAGGTCAACCGTTTTCCACTGATTTTTTCTTTTGAACTTCAAAATGAAGTGGATGATTTCGATGACACAGAAGACGAGGTCGACGCGGACGATGAGTGGGCGGATGCACAGAGCTCACTGAATGAGGATTCTGGTTGTAAGCATGGATTTCCCCGTTATCGCGGCTGCTGACGCTTCAACCCCATCTAGGCGATGAGGAGTCTGATGCAGAAGATGGTCTGGGCGAAGATAGCATTTGCGTTGAGTCGCACAAGCAGCAGGGTAAGTAAAGCCCTGTCCACTGTCTGCATGTGCTGACCATCTAAGCCTCAGCGCCGCAAGGTGATCAGCGGTCAGTGGATAGGGGGTACACCGGTACGAAACACCAGGAAAACTTGGAACCACAAGCTGCCAACGACCCTTCAACTGGCGGAGGCTTCATTCATCGCATGTTCGGGGCTTTGCGACACAGTCTGGTCGTGGAGGTGGACTCGGACAACATAGATACCGATCCCATTTCCCCATTCCTGGTCTGACCGTACTGTTACTTATCTGAGCCTTTTCAACTGAACTTGTATGATTCCTCTGTCAATTTAACTTTCGCGTGAAGCTCAATCGAGTGCAAGGATTCTGAAGAATCGAAACAAGCAGAGTAGTGAACTGGCAGCAAAACTCCTCGCGCGATGGCGGGGTTGCAAAGATCGGATTGATATTTCGAACCTCATCTTGACCTCGGGCTTCTCGGGGATGCCCCATCTCGATGCTCTCGTTTTTCCCCCATGCTTGATGCTCTAGGTCGTGTATGAAATCGACTTTTGGCAGTCTTATTGATATTTATTTTTCAATGTGCAAGTTCACCGAATTCAAGGTGGACTTTGAACCAGTCAACATGCGTCTTCAACTCAGGTCGGGTCCTAGTCGGTAATAATGCCATTGTTTAATCCTTTTTTCGTACCTCTGGCTGGATGTGTATAGTGATCCAACCACCCACTCAGTTAATACCTCTAATTCCACCCAATCAAACTCGTTTCGGTTCATTCACTGATTTTCCTTTCAGATTCAAAGCACAATTCAACATGCTGTGCATGCCCAGCCATCAGTTCACCTTTCCACATCGCATCGGAAGCTCATTTTTGTTTATACTACTCTCCACTCACTACCCCAGGCTCAGCTCAGTGGTATCGCGAGTCGCACATCCTAAATAATCATGACCAGACAAGGCCTCTGCGCGAGTGAGTGTGGATTGAAATTTAATCAAGTACAGTATACGTCAGCCCAAGGTTTGGCAAACCGACGGGAGGGGGTGTAGACCTACGTATACCGAGGTGAGCGGTGAATAGGGCTGAGAAGAAATAATTCTAACGTGTGAACAGCGTGAAGAATAAATCTAACATGGCGGGGGAGCAGCGTTCGACGTAGGTTAAGGAAGGCAGGAGTACGCCCCAGACGCAGTAGTATGTCCTCTGTGGAAGCGACCACGCCTCTACCCACCGCGCGCGGGGACGCCGCCGACGATACCGCATGGAGCAAATACCCGCCGGACGCGTCGCTGGCGAAAGCAGAGGTGCCACCACTATCAACGCCGCGACTGTGCCTGTGTGCGGGGCACGCAGCGCACGACCATTACAATCCCGCCGCTTGCCGGTGCGTGCGGGACGCAGCTGACGACACCCGCTAGCACCCACCACCAACTCCTGCAGTAATAGCGCGCATCCCAGTCTACCGTGCGCACCGCCGCCACTCCAGCGTCGTTCAGCCGCGTACTTGTTCTCATCCCTCAATTTGCCGGGGTGCGGGCGGGCTGGTAGAATTGGACTTGCGCTTGAGCTTGAGAAGGAGAGTGCCCCGCGGGGAAAAGAGGACGGATGCGGAATGCGGTACACGAATGGATGCGTTCGTTAGCACATTCCTGCTGTCCTTCCAGGCGTAGGCGCAGCCCACAGCAGAGAGAACGCAAGACACAGTGGTGGTGGTGGATTTCGGTATATGAGAGCCTGCGGCCGCGTAACCGCGCACGGTGAGAAGCTTGAGGTGGGCGAGCTCAAAGAATCTTGATCAAAGTTTCAAGCCAACTGTGTTTTTCAGTCCTTGGAAACACACTGGAGGACAATCAATTAGCCCGACGTACCGACCCAGTCGTGCTCGTCGAAAAGGCGCAGCGCTGCTCTGATATTCGGTGTTCCCGCACGTATACACCGGACCTCGAGGAAAATGTGCGCACCACAAGGAAATCGTTGCATTGAAGGGACGGAGGCGCGTTGCGGCTTCCGAGGACACGCGCCAGCTGAGACGGAGCACGCAGATTCGGAGTAGGTTGGATTAGACTGGCGGGGGGAGGACGTGAAGCTGGCAACTGAAGGGTCCAACATGAGCGCGGTTTTCACGGTGCCTTCACGCGCAGCACGCGGAGCAGGAAAAGTGTGGCGAATGGAGCTTTGTAACGGCCTGCAGAGCGACGACCGGCGGCCCAGCGATGTGGGACAGAGTTGAAGGTGGGGAACCAATGGGGAACGCTCAGATGAAGACTTGGTGCAAGCGGAGAAGTGAAATGATTTGAAATCGGAAATGATCCGGTGATCGCGCCGCTTGCTCTCGACTTCATCATCACCTACAGCTTCCTCGCTTGCACCTCTTCCGCTCCCGCCTCCATCTACACAGAGCTCGACGGAGACAATGGATTCCCTTCTGTATCCCGCCGTGGGCAGCACCAGAAACCCAGTGGAAAATGATGCGTCCGGGCGTTGGGTTTCCTTGGTATCGATTTGGGAGATTTGGGCTGAAAACGGGATGATGAATGCAGCACTGTGGAAGGGCAAGAGAACACCACCCACTCGTACGCTGGCTGGTGCGTGTACCCGGATCCCTTTCTATGCTCCGAAATCCTCACGTCTGTTGCAGTATTCTGAAGCTTTACTCCACGCATGAAAACTTGCACTGATGAATGAATATCCCTTGGACTTTGATTAGCAAAACAACAATGTACAAGGTGTCTGGCTAATGACTGAGACTGGCTGGCCTGGAATCTGGTTCCCATTCCCATTTGCGGACGCTGCAGCCCCGCGCCAAACGGATAACGATCGCGTGGCTGCCCCATCCTCCGCCAACTTTGTTCGTGCCACTATGAGCACCCAGCAGGGCGGGCTGCAACACAGAAAACACGGCGGATCTTTACGGCAAAACGTTCGGCCTGTCGCGCTCGAAACTGGCTGCGAACACATAGGCGGGCATAACTGGGGAACGTGAATCTGCGCTGAAAAAAAAGCAGACGGTACACCTTTCGATTCTCTCCCGCCGCGGTGTCCCTGATATCAAGACCAAGAACCTCCTCGTTGGGATGCAGGCGACAACTCGATCGGCAAACGAATGACTCGGCGCCCGACACCGATTGTTTTCAAGCCATTCTGCGCTCCTGCCGGAATTTAGGCGTTTTGGCGGTACATCAATGTCTTGGGAGGCTATTGGGATCTATTCTACTCCTCCTGGCTCGCTTCAGAGGTACTATTCTGAAGAGGAATTTATCGGTGGTACTAGTAGTCGGTCCCGATGTCTTTCAGGCTACCCTGGACCTCAAGTCGCCTCGCCGTTTTTGCGTGTACCGTGTCGCGGCCTACTCGGATCTTGCCTTTCCCAGTCCACCACTGGCACAGCCCTCGACTGTGGACACCGGTCGCCATCCGTCCCCAGCTCGTCTCGGGGCGGCGCAAACATCGAGATCTGCGCGGCCTCTCAGTCTTCTTTAGTCCTTGGCCAGAAAATATTACTTCGTCCGCACCCGGTACTTCTGTACATCTTGGCTTTCCCATGGGCGATTAAGTTTTCCGGGACTTTGGCGACCCCTTCTTCCCTCCAAGTCCTTGAAGACCGCGCGCGCTCTACTTGCCTGCGAACCGAACCTCCACATTTATACTCAATTACTCGAGGACCAAGTGGCAAGCAAATCACTCTGCAACTCTCGGCCCAAGGACAATACTGCAAATCTAACTGTCTTTCTCAATACTCATCCCTTTGACCGAGTTCGATGCGCCTCGTTGTCCCCGTGTGCCTTTATCCTCCGCATTCTATAGCCATGGTCGACCGAACCTTCCCTCGCTATACCTTGCCGGAGAAGCGTGCTCGCTTATTTTAGCACCGATATTGCAATGGTCTGGATCTGGCGAGACTCTTTTTCACCGCGAATTCGAAGCGGTTCTAGGGTCGGTTTTTTTTTCGACTGTACTTCTGGCCGTTTGGACCCGAATCGAGTGATGAGTACTGTATTCGATCTGTGCGCTAAGCTTGCGGTGCGAGGACCTGCTGTTATGATCTGGGTGGATTACTTCATTCGAAGCGAAGGACCTACTGTATCTGCCGGGAGGGAATACTCGAGCCGAACCTTGCATCCCAAACCTCGCTGATCCGTGGCGCCGGCATTGTTGATCCAACGAAGCATTTTACCTCCGCTCTGCCGTGTTCGGCCAACTTCGCTCGAGCCGCAAAGCGGTTGGAATATTCTTCCTAACCCAAGCAATGCGCACCCACGAGATATCTTTTTATTTATGCAGCTATTTACTTTCCAGGGCCGTGAATGCCACGCAAAATGAGGATTTGGCTGCTGTTCAAGCGAAGGGTAATCAATACGACAGAATTCTAAAATGGTAAGCGGGATATATATGCACCGTCTGACGTCTCACAACAGGTGGTTCAACGCGGTGGCCGAGCTGTGCAATTTACACAGGACGTATTGTGGTGTACGTCCTCCAGAATTAACCGCATCGCCTCGTTGACAGCCTCATTCCTGTGGGAACTATCTATACTTAGAGGTTTCAACAGCAGTTATATTAACGGCCCTTCTCAGCGCTAAAGCTGTCACATGGGCGCTCGCCCTCTCTTCCCTCCTACCCCCACCATCCATGGACACCGACACTTACTCAGACGACGAGGACATCCCCACTACGGCCCCAGAGGAGTTCACCTTCACGTCGTAAGCCCTCTTCCCGTTTTTTGTATCTGCCCTGCCTCGTGGCTAAGGGCGCTTATCTCAGGTCTGGCGGTGGCATGTTTGCGGGCTCGCACCATTTCACCTGGGCAGGTGGGAAATTCAACAACAACACAAATAATTACGTTGCGGCACCGACGATGCCCCCTGGTTCGTATTCCGTTCACGAGTCTGGCAAATATTTACTCGCTCTAGACTTTCACATGATTCCCATCGGCGATATAGACCTTCAGCAGGAACTAGCGGTGAACGAAAGATCGGGTGTTGTGGGCCGTCGCGGTAGACATGCAAGAAACTCTGTTCGGCGCGTGTATTCCGCCAAAATGGAGGGCCGAAACTCAAACGTCACTGTGGCCATGTATCAGGGCGACGGTGCCGAGGACGTGCGTCGAATCTTCCTTCACTTGGTTAAACGCTCCTCGAGCCCGACGTCGCAGGACTGGAGGAGCGACACCGAAATGTATAGGGCTGTTCGGTGAGACCTGTCTGGTTTCTGGCTCGGTTAGGTTTTCATTCCATTCAGCCACCCGAATATCATTCAGATTTTCGGAGGAGCGAGTTATGGAAATATACATGCCACAGTGTTTCACGGCGGTGCGGCGTTCATTTACAAGTGTACATCCGGGAGTTAATCCTCGCATAGATCTGGTGCCACTTCAAGAATTCATAGCTCCCCACTCGCCAATAATGTCGGTGTATCTTTGCGCGTATTATGTGTGTACCCTGTTGCTTACCATGTAACCGATTTAATTTCTCTATAGACGCAGGAGTGGGAAGTATGCGAATTTAAATAGCTGAGCCGGCTCCCTGCTAACCTGTTCTTAGCACGTGAACAATTACTTTGAATCACTCTGGCAAAGGGTCAGCAATATATATATGAAGTTAGGCCCACTCTAACTTGTTCAGACCCTGGATGACCGGGACTGTGCGATGTGGATACGCACCTCAACCGGTCGACTCTCCGTGGACCTCGTTCCTCAGGACAATATCTTTTATTTTTATTCCTCGACCGTTGTAGCCCCCGTCCGACAAGCAGTCACTCCGTTGAACGTCACGGACATCATTGCCATCAAATACCTGGGGCTGGCGCAGTATCATTATATATGTCTTCTGTATTTGGGCAAATATCGGCATAACTTCATCTCCACCTCCGCGACGGTTCACATCGGAGCAGTCACTTCCTGGCCGTCAGGACATCAATACGAGGAGCATGCTGAGATTGCCCTTCTGGCCGAGATCGATGTCGGCTACGACAGTTGGTGGAGATTGGGCGGTGGGGAGGGCGACCTCATGGGAAATGGTTGGACTCGGTATTTGAGTTTTCTCGCTCTCTTGATGATCATATTCACCCACCCTCTCCATTATCACAGTTACAGGGCCGACGATGTATTCGACACCCTAATCGGGCTCCAGGTGGATTCTATTGATCCCGGAGGTTGGTTGAGTCAAGCGAACCACGTCTTTCACCGCCTTCAGATTACATCCAATTTGGAAGATTACGGTGCGTCTTAGGCCTCACTCCCGGCATCCGATGGAATGATCGTTTGAAAAGTACGCATAGGGCAAATTGACTTCACATTAACAGTTGGGAATGCAGGGGGGGACCCTCCACCCGGATATCTGTTCCTCTGTCCACAGGAGGACTTTCGAACCGGACACGCTTCATTCAGGTGGCCGAACGGGCCAGCGTACTGGTCGCTCGATCCTGAGGGCATTGAGGCTCTCAGCACGGAAGAGGCGGAACGGCTTGGGTGCCCATCTTTCCAACTCGCCACGAGAGTTTGGGGAGTAAATTGGGATTCCAGTGTTTACGCCGGCCTTCGTCAATTCCACCAAGCCAAGGGATTCGATCCTGACAGCCAGGACATTGCTAGACATCTGGCACACCCGCTTTACCAATTGTGCGGGGAAGCGGATCATCCATTTGCTCACGGTGAGTTGCCATTCTACGCTAACCGTTTCCCTCTGATGTTTCTTTTGAACCTCGAAATGAAGTGGATGACTTCGATGAAGCAGAAGACGAGGGTGCCGCGGACGATGAGTGGGCGGACGCACAGAGCTCACTGAATGAGGATTCTGGTTGTAAGCGTGGATTTTCCCGTTATCGCGACTGCTGACGCTCCAACCCCATCTAGGCGATGAGGAGTCTGATGCAGAAGACGGTGTGGGCAAAGATAGCATTTGCGTTGAGTCGCACGAGCAGCAGGGTAAGTAAAGCGAGGTCCACTGTCTGTGCGCGCTTACCATCCAAACCTCAGCGCCGCAAGTTGACCAAGAGTCAACAGACAGTGGACACACCGGGACGAATCATGAAACAGGCTTGAAGCCTCAAACTGCCACTGACCGCGCAACTGGTGGCGGCTTCATTCATAGCATCTTCGGGGCTTTGCGAGACAGTCTGGTTGTGGAGGTAGACTCGGACAATCTAGATACCGATCCCATTTCCCCATTCCTGGTCTGACTTAGCTTTGGGTAGAACTTGTATGATTCCTCTGTCAATTCAACCGGCGCGTGATTGTAAACTTCAATTCAATCGAGTGCAAGGATTCATTGAAGTATGTGAAATAATTCGCACTTCCGGCGTACGAGAGCCGTTGGACGGGCTGCATGTATGGCGGCGTAGGAAATATATTATATCACAATCGGACTCATGTTTTTAAGTTTGAATAAAATTGAACTCGGGCTTCTCGGGGATGTTCCATCACGACGCTCTCCCATGCTTAAGGCTCTAGGTCGTGTATGAAATGGATTGCTGGCATTCTTATTGATGTTTATTCTTCAATGTGCAAGTTCACCGAATTCAAGGTGGACTTTGGACCAGTTAATTTGTGTCTTCAACTCAGGTCGGGTGCCAGTCAGTACTAGTGCCATTGACTTTCTCCCTTGTCCGTACCACCATCAACGGACCTCTAGCTGGATGTGTATAGCTATCCAACCATCCACTCAGTTAATACCTCTAATTCCAACCAATCAGACTCGAGTTCCCGAGTCGTTTCGGTTCATGCACTGACTTTCCTTTCAGATTCAAAGCCCAATTCAATGTGCATGCCCAGTCATCGGTTCACCTTCCCGCATTACATCGTAAGCTCGTTTTTGTTTATACTACTTGAGTACTCTCCAACTCACTACCCCAGGCTCAGTGGCATCGCGACTCTCACGTCCTAGAGAATTATGACCCCGCACGAGTGAGGGTGGGTTGAAATATAATCCAGTACAGTATGCTTCATGCCAAAATTTTGCAAACCGACGGGAGGGGGTAGACCTATGTACCGTCGTGTCGCGGATCGTCTTGAAATTCGTGGCGTTTTTGGTGAGGCAATCCACTGAGGTGAGCGGCGAATAGGGTCGAGAAGGAATAAATCTAACGTGTGGACAGCGTTCGACGTCGTTAAAGGAAGGCTGGGGTACATACCAGATGCAGTAGTAAATCCCCCTTGAAGGCCAAGTAAAATCCCCCCACCGTGGCTCCCTCTATGGGCATAGATCAATCCACCGCGTGCGAAGCATGATGTACCCCCCGTACGCGTCGCTGGCGAAAGCAGACGCGCCACCACTACCAACGCCTTGACTGCGCCGCAAGCGGGACACGGAGCGCACGACCATTACGACGACGATGTCCGAGCGCAGCCGAGTCGACTGCACGTGGGATGCGGCCGACGACACCCGCCAGCACCCACCACCAACTCCTCTCGAAAGTACCAGTAGTAAGTACCAGCGCACGTCCGAGTCCACCGTGCGCACCGCCGCCAGTGTCGCTCAGCCGCGTACTTGCTCTTATTCCTCGATTTGCCCGCACATTGTATCGTCGCAGCGCAGGCTGGTAGAATTTGACTTGTGCTTGAGCTTGAGAAGGAAACCATCCCGCAGAGAAAAGGGGAAGGATGTGGAATGCGGTACGAGAATGGTAAGTGGTGTTATTACTTCCGCATACGTTCGCTAACATATTTCTCCTGTCGTTCCAGGCGTAGGCGCGGTGCACAGCAGAGAGAACGAAGGATACAGTGCCAGTGGTGGTGGTGGATTTGATATACGAGAACCAGCGGCTGCGTGACCGCGCGCAGCGAGAAGCTCGAGGTGGGCGGGCTCAAGAATCCAGATCAAAGTTTCAGGCTAACTGCGTTTTTCAGTACCTCGAAACGCAGCGGAGGAGGGCAGGTAACCCGACGTACCGCCTCGGCCGTGCGTCCTGAAAAAGCGCTGCGCTGCGCGAGGATGCTCCGCTATCCAGTGTTCCCACACGCATTGATAAACTGGACCTAAAGGAAGACGCGCGCCACAAGGAAGTCATTGCGTCGAAGGGATGGAGGGCGCGTTGTGGATTCCGAGGATACGCGCCGAACTGGAGGAGGTGGAGCAACAGCTGAGACGGAGCGCGCAGATTCGGAGTTGGTTGGATTAGACTGGGGGGGGAGGTGAAGCTGGCGACTGAAGGGTCCAACATGACTCATGAGCGCGGTTTTCACGGTGCCTTCATGCGCAGCGCGCGGAGCATGAGAAGCGTGATGGGCGGAGCATCGTAACGGCCTGCAGAGCGACGACCAGCGGCTCAGCAATGTGGGGATGGAGTTGGAGGTGGGGAACACTACTCGGTGCAAGCGGAGAAGCGAAGTGATTTGAAATCGAAAATGATCCGGTGATCGCGCCGCTTGCTCTCGACTTCATCATCACCTACGGCGCATTATTGCAGTCTCACACCTTCTGGCCCTCGACTTACATCAAAGCCACGAGTTTGGACTATTGTTTTCACTGCTAGTGCCTCTGCCGCAGGACGTACGGCCAGAACGTTAGGTTTTCTTTGGTCGCACACAAATCTTTCTGGCGGTACATCAATTCTTTTCAAGCCGTTGGGATTCATTCCATGCTCTTTAGGCTTTCTGGCGGTACACCATCCTTTCGGGTCCCTATTGGAATCCATTCCGACTATTCTGAAGACCGGTTTGTCGGTCCAAGTTTTCCTGTCTGACCCAGCCTTAACCCTCACCTGCCGTTCTCGCACGTACCTTCCCTGGAGCCTATCGCGCTCTCCAAAACGCCGGTATCACTGACCCACAGTGACCGCTAAGTCATACTGTTTGTTGCACAAGATTCATTCTTTCTGGCGGTACAACAACAACTCAAAAACAATTTCTTGGAATAATGTCCTCCTCGTTGACTGGCTGGCTATCCCACGTACCACAAATTCCCATTCAAGTTCGCCAGAGAAAATTGGATTGGGGGAGGCCAGTCAGATCGAAAACAGCTCGGTCTCTCACTTTGCTTGCGCCGAACACAAAATACTACTTTACTCGGTCCACACACGCTCCCCTCTGGAACTTTTCACTCTCAAGCCTACGTTTACCCCACTCGCCCGGTGATCTTCATTGTTTCGCGGTTACCTGCAATAACGTCCAGTCCAAAGGTAAACATAAAAACTTTGGCATGAAAAGATATGTTCGTCTCGGTCCAACTCTACGCGAAGCGTTTATCTATAGAACCCATGACCACATGTTTTCAGTCCACAACCACTGCCCAATCATGCTCAAATCGTAACCGTCCACAACTCTTGGCTCTGGTCACCGCTATCCTTTTGATCTGTCTCTTCTCTCGCTCTGCGCTTTGGCTGAGCGCATTCGAAGCTCCGTGTAAAATTTTAGGCCTACCCCGGCGATCTCCCTTCAAGTTTTCCAGGTCTTTGGCGCGAGGCTTCCCTTCAAGACCGTACTCGCTGCAAATTGATTTCCGATAATTTTGCCCCGCGACATTCCTACTTCGCCCTTGTACTTGTACACAACCCCTCAAGCTCAACGGCCGAGTCGAAGAACCTCAGCAATCGCGTACAGTCTAGCTATCTGGAGGCGGATATGCAGAGTTCGACATCTCGGCCAAAGGAACCCTTGACGTCTAACAAAACGCCCAGAGGATCGAAATTTAGTTATCTTTTGCCCTTTTCCATCCCCTTAACCCTCACATCACCTCACAGTTCTCGCGTACGAGGTACCTCCCCTACGAACTCCCAACTTCCTCTCGCTATGCCTCGCGGCAGAAGCCTGTTTGTTTCCGCAATGTCGTTCAGGGGCGTCCGTACTTACGCCCTTGGCTTTACTCCACTCACCCTTATGTTCGGTGGTTCCGTCGGAATTCCTACTTTCCTTCGAGCTCAAGATTTCCGCCTTGGGTCTTTGGCGAGCGGTTTCCCTTCACGCAGAATGTGATTAATACCCTCCTCCTCCGAATACTCGCTGTCAACGCGGAATCATCCTCGCTCGCGACTCCAGCCTCGTACCTGGGAAGAGTTAATCAATGCTAAACCGTCCACAGTCCCTCGTGATCGGTGTCTACGAGAATACTCTTCCTAGGCCGAATTCGGACGCGATTTCATAAACACAACACAAAAACCTCGCTTCCCTCGAGTTCTCTCTCCCCCACTGTGACCTCGCTAATAATCAATGAACCCGATCGCTGTGCTGGTCGAACTTCGTTCCTTGCTATACCCGGCGTAGTCCTGAGCTTCAGAAATAATCACCATCGCTCAGGTACGATTGGCGCGGGTTGAAGCATCATGTTGCGCCCCTATTCTAATTGACCTACTCAGCGGGTTGAATCTCATCATACGCGCGGTTGTAGGCACTGTCTTCATATTTATTCGCAAGGTCTGGCACGATTGGGGCTTCAGTTTGTTCAACTTCAGGCTGTCGACGAAGAGTTTCGAACCACGCATATAAGCAGCCTTTCCTTCAATGCAACCATAGGGGCCGTTCAACCCCGTTCCAACTCGGTGGCTCGTATTTACTTCAGTCAGGAATAGAATTCAAACCATTATCTTGTGGCTCGAGTTTTCAAGCCATCATTTTCCTGCATTCACCCTTCCTTCCGAGTTTTTCTGCCAACTGTCCTCAGACCGCGGTTCAAAATTGCGATTCGTGGAAGAGCGCCGCCAACTTGAAGATTTTAGGCTACCCTCCAAACTCTGAGCACCTCACGGAACACCAGGAACGGTGGGCGTGGTTCAGAGCAAGTATGTTGAATGCACGGACTTCGAGTTCCAGCTGCAACTTTATCTCGATGGACTGCTTGCTTGAAAAGCCAAGGACCGACTGCATCCAGGTAGGCAGTGCGAGAATCAGATCTGGCCGAACTGTACCCCCGAGTTCTCCGGAAAACACACTCTGATCAGTCGTTGATCATCAACTCCGCTGATCCGTGCCATCGGCATCGTTGATCCTACGTTGTAGGCATTTCAACTCCGCCCTGCCGTACCCAGCCGAACTTTCCTCAAGTCTGGATCCAACGCAGTGCGCGCCGAGGATGCGGATTCTCTTCGGCATTCTCCACCCTTCGATTCATAGAACTCTTTTGCCCAGACACATTCAGCCCGGGTCGATGGCCACTGTTGAGGGCGGCGGCAGAAAACCGCGATATATGCACCGGTCCGATTGTAGACGCGGGTCCACGTCCTCCAGGATTGACAGCATCGCCTTGTCGACAGCATTTTTGTGGGAACTATAGAAGCTCAACAGCAGTTATTTTAACGTCCCTTCTCAGCGCTAACACTGTCACACGGGCGCTCACCCTCTCTTCCTTCCTACCCCTACCATCTATGAACACCGAGACCTACTCAGACTACGAGAACATCCCCACTCCGGCCCTGGACGAGTACGACTTCACGTCGTGAGCTCTCTTCCCGTTTCTTTTCGTATTTGCCCTGCAGTGCCTCGTGGCTAATAGCGCTTATCTCAGGTCCGGTGGCGGCATGTTTGCGGGCTCGCACCATTTCACCTTGGCGGGCGGGACATTCAACAACAACAACATAAGTAATCATGTTGCGGCACCAACTATGCCCCGTGGTCTGTATTCCTTCACGAGTTTAACAAATATTTACTCCTTTCAGATTTTCGCATGATCCCAATAGGTGACATTGACCTGCGAAAAGAGCTGGTGGTAAACAAGAGATTGTCCACCATCGGTCACGGACGAGAACACAACTGTGTTCGGCGGGTGTATTCTGCGAAAATCGATGGCCGAAGGTCGAAAGTCACTGTGGCCGTGTATCAGGGTAGTGGAGCCGAGGAGGTTTGTTGAATCCTCCTAAGCGGATTTTTTATGTTTGCCTCAACCCCGCAGGACTGGCGGCGAGATGCTGAGAAGTACATGTTTGTTCGGTGAATATTACTGAATATTTGTCTCGCTTTGGTTGTTGACTGGGACTGGCATCCAGGCATCCAAATATCCTCCAGATTTGCGGAGGAGCGAGTTGGGGTAATATACACGCCACAGTGTTTCACGGCGGTGCGGTGCTCAATTGCAAGCATAAACCTGGAAGTCGATCTTTGGGTAGATTTGATGCCACTTGAACAATTCCTCGCTCTTCACTCGCCTATCGTGACGGTGTATCTCTATGTATGCTATGTGTGTACACTGCTACTCACCATGTAACCGGTTTAATTTCTCTATAGACGGAGGAGTGGGAAGTATGTGAATTTGAATAGCTGAGCCGGCTCAGGTTCTATGGTAACCTGTTGATAGCAGGTGGCGGATTATTTGGCATCACTGTGGCCAATGGTCAGCGAAATATGGGAAGTTAGGCCGAACCTAACCTGTTTCAGGTCTTCAACTCCTGGGAGTGTACAATGTGGATACGATGCTCAACCGGTCGACTCCGTGGACCTCGTTCCCCCGGACATCGCATTTGGTTTTGCTCCGTACACCTCGTCTGTTGGAGCCTTCCTCCGACCAGGAGCCACTCCATTAAACGTCATGGAAGTCATTGCCATCGAGTCCCTGGGATTGAGAGAGTATCATAATGTATGTTCTGCGTATTTGCATCAATTTCGGTATGACTCCATCTCTACCTCCGCGACGGTTCATACCGGAGGAGTCATTTCCTGGGAACATGTTGAGATTGTGTCCGTGAGGAGTGTCGAAGCTCGCTCTGATGGTTGGTTCGGAGAGGTCGCGAAAAATGGTTGGAGCCGGTATTTGATTTTTTTACGGCCATGTTCATGTTCACTCACCCAGTTCCTTGTCCCAGTTACAGGGCCGATGATGTATTCAAGACCGAAATCATCCTCCGGCTGAATTCTCATGATCCCGAAGGTTGGTTGACTCAAGCGAACCACGTCTTTAGTCGCCTTCAAATCGCGTCCAATTTGGAAGATTACGGTGCGTCTCGCAAATCACTGCCATTTTCCGATAGGTAAACATTCCAAAAAGCTCTCGTAGAAAGTGTTTACTTCATAATCACTGTTGGGAATGCAGGGCAGGGCCTTTCACCCGGCTATCTATTTCTCTGTCCACCCGACAACTTTCGAACCGGGCCGAGTTCATTCAGGTCGCCGAACCAGCCAGCGTACTGGTCGCTCGATCCTGAGGGAATCGAGGTTCTCAGTACGGAAGAGGTGGAACGGCTCGGGTTCCCCCCGTTCCGACTGGCTACCGAAATCAAGAGAATGTCATGGGATGCCGGTGTCTACGCCGGCCTTCGTAAATTCCACCAAGCCAAGGGATTCGATCCAGATAGCCAAGACATTGCTCGATATCTGGGATATCCGCTTTACGTTTCTCCATTCACCCATAGTGAGCTGCCACTCCAGGTCAACCATTTCCCACTGATCTATCTTTTGAACCTTGAAATGAAGTGGATAACTTCTACGAAGCAGAAGGGACTGTTGAGGACGCCGACACGGACGATGAGTGCACAGATGCGCAAAGTTCACTGCACGAGGATTATGGTTGTAAGAGTTGAAATTTTCCGTCGTTGTGACTGCTGACGCTCCAACTCCATCTAGCCTATGAGGGGTCTGATGCAGAGGATGGTGTGGGCGAAGACAGCAATTGCGCTGAGCAGGGTAAGCGAAGTGAGGTCCACTGTCTGCACGTGCTGATCACCTAAGCTTCAGCGGCGCAAGTTAACCAAGAGTCAATGGTCACTGACTGTGGATACACCGGTACGAAACACCAAGCAAACTTGGAACCACAAACCCCCAACCACCCCCGAACTGGTGGCTTCATTCATCGCATCTTCGGGGCTTTACAACACAGTCTGGTTGTGGAAGTGGACTCGGACAACATACATAGTGATCTCATTTCCCCATTCCTAGTTTAACTTTGCATTGGGTTGAACTTGTATGATTCCTCCGCCAATTTAGCCGGCGCGTGGCCGTGGATTCAGACTTTATCATTCCTGGTCTGAACATGCCGTTACTTACCTTCAAATTTTATGATTGCTCTATCAATTCAACTGGTGCGAAAAAGTAGACAGACTTGAATAACTGAACCAACGAAGTATGGAAAATAATTGTAAGTCCCGCCGGGGCCGAAATCAGCTGCTTATAAGTAGGATAAACAGAGTAGTCACCTTACCGCACGTATGGCGGCGTAGCAAATATCACGTCCGGATCGGACTAACATTTCGAGCCTCGAATAGAAAGTTAACTCGGGCTTCTCGGGGATGTTTTCGGTCTCGATGTTCTCGTTGTATTTCGATGCGAGTTATTCCCCCCCCCCTATGATTGAGGCTCTAAACTGTGTAGTGTATTGTTTTTTGGTTTTGAGATTTCAAGCTGGATCGGGTTCCGGGGAATCCCATTGGTTTACTCTCCTTCAGCGATCAGCTGTACCGCCATCCAACCAACCACTCAAGCAATACCTCTAATTTCACCCAATCAAACTCAAATATGTCTCAATTTCATGAGTCTTTTCACTTCTGGTTTATGTACTGATTAGATCCCAAGCCCAATTGAAAGTACGGTTAACTCGGGAGCGAAATCGCCCGCAGGAAATGATTCCTGGGAACCGCGGTGGACTGTTCGTGCAGGAACGGGTTTGCGGGCAGGCTCTGAACTACATGCCCAGTGCATCCGCACGTTCGAACCTAAACGGTGCCGAATGGAGGAAGATGTAACTGCATCTTCTCCTCACCGTGGGTCGCTAGTGTAAATTGCTGCGGGCAGCCGCCGCTTTTCAAAATCAGCTGCTTGGATTTTTCGACCGGAGTTTCGAACCGTGCGAACGATCGAACGATCGGCTGACCCGTCCACCACACTTCAACCTCGGGTTTCGTAGCTCTCTGGCTAGGGCACTTCTGGATGTAAGAAAAAGCAATACACACATACACTAAACTAAACTGTCATCTGTCTCGAAAGCTAGCGATCCTTGAGCGACTCGGAACAGGGAACTTGGAAGATTTGTGTATTTTCTCTACCCGTCAATCGTGCCTCCGGTTCCTGGAAGTAATTTCTAACTAGCTCCTCTGCATCTCTGTATTTCCAATAGCCAAGACCGTTCCTACCCGTGAGCCATTTTTCTACAAGCAAGTGGAGTCCGAGCTTACCGTTGAAGTGTCTGGCTACGAGAGACTACGATTTTTCCTCCTTCCCTTTTCCTACGTGATATCTGAATCGTTACTAGTTTGTTGGATATCATAATCATCGCCCATAGTTGGCCCACATAGGTTGCGGCGCTGTGGCGCGAGTTCCCGGCGGGCCCCATCTGCTTAGGAAAGCCCAACCCATGACGCCCAACCAAGTCTTAAATCCAACCTTGTGGGCGGGTTCAATTGTGCCCGTTCATTCTGAATATTCATTTGGGCCATGTATTGCATTTCGGACGACGTGAGAAAATAGATGGGTGCGCCGCGAGGAAGAGAGGACTCAAGGCAGAAGAAGAAGGATGTGGAATGTGTGAATGGTGGGTGATACGAGAGCCCGCGCAGGCGTCGAAGTGCGAATATATCCGAACTCGGTGGCGCTCCCCGGAGAACCCGCTATTCCAGTGCGTGTTTACGATAAGGCGGCGCCACGTGAGAATGGTCTGGTATCCGACGCCCCCGCATACGCATCCAACTGAGGATGCGCGCCGAACCGAAGGACATGGAGGTATAGTCGGGCACTGCGCAGAGTCTCGAGGCAATAACGAGATAGCGTGCGCAGCTTCGAAGTCCGATTGAATTGGGTCGATGCTCGAGAGAGTGAAGGTGGGCACGAAGCGCACGCGGAGTCCGACACACGGTTCAAAAGCATTGTACTGACGTTCCGGTCGCGCGGGAGAGCCGCAATTTCGCTTCTCCGCCGTCCTAAAAGCGGCGCAGCGCGAGAAGGGAACAGCGGTGCAGCTTTTTCCGCAAGTTATATTCGAAGTTCTCGCACGCAGCGCGAGGAGCAGGAGAAGCGCGGCGGATGCAGGGTCTTGATGTTCTGCAGCGAGAGAACCAGCGGCTTAATGAGATGGTGATGGAGTTGGGTTTTGGGGGGACGCAGAGGAGAGGGCGGGAAGGTAGATGACTGTGCGGATGCCGGACCGTTGGTCTAGACCAGAGCGGGTGTGGAATATTTGCGTCCATTCAGATGATAACAGTGGGTATATGTGCTCTACGCTTAAAGAGGGCGCGCGAACATCTAAAACTAAAACTTTTCAGTTAGTATTTGACATGGCTGCAAAGGGAAGCATCAACGAACCTATATGGCACGAGCGCCCACGGCGGCAGCGCTGGCGGCGCGGGTGGTTGTCACCAGCGAAGGGTGCCTGCGGCGCAGGCTGGACGAGCTGGAGCTCGACACTCGAGGGATACGGCGTGGGTTCTGGAATCGGCGTCCCGGGCGCAGGTGGGGTATGGCGAGGGCCGCGTTCGTGTAAGGATTCCACCTGCGGCAGGATTGGGGAGACGCTCCACTGCAAGTTCGAAGGAAGGATGGTGGTAAAGTCCGATGCCCAGAGTTAGAGCGTGCGCAAGAGGGCATGCTGAGAAGGTGGGTGTGCTTTAGCTAGAACGGCGGCTTCCGCACGAGATCTAATACTGATTTTCTCTCTTCAGTATACACGTCTGCAGACGGTATACGTACCGTACCGTACCCTAAACTCTTGAGAAACGGAGCCAACGCGATGATTAACGGCCAGTTGCATACTTGCGAGGTGCGCGGCGGTGCTGGATGGTCCCACTATCCGCTCGACGCGAGGGAGGTGCCCGAGACGGACGCACGGACGCGTTGGATGTGGAGACAAAAACGCGAGGGAGAGAGGGTGTGGATTCGTTTGCCCCTCGGGCTGTCTGGTTTCGATATCAGCAACATCGCGGTGGGGGGAGGGGAATTGAGAGGCGTACTGTCCACTTTCTCCTGTGCCCGCCTTCGGTATACACCACTGCGTCTCAGCGAAGTACAGCAAGTTTTGCATCGCTAGGCCTAACGCACAGCGAAGGCGCGCTGCATTTTTTGCAGCATAGCGCGCTGAGGGCCCATAGTGGCACGAACGAGGTTGGAGCAGATGGGGCGGCCAGGCGGTCGTTGTCGGCTAGAAAAATGCGGCGCAACAGTGTCCGCGAATGGGAAGCAGATTCCATGGCCAGTTCATTAGCCAAACACCTTGTCGATCTTCTGCGAATAAACGTTCGAGGGTATTCATTCATAAGTGTAGACAAATTTTCGTGCATCGAGCAAAGCTACGGGGTACTGCAGGAGACGTGAGTTTTTCGGAGGATGAAAGGGATCCAACCGCACGTACCAGCTAGCGTACGAGTGGCCTTCCTTCGCCCTTCCACAGTGCTGTACTCATCCCATTTCCAGCGCCAAATCTCCCAGATCGATACCGAGGAATCCAACGCCAGGACACCTCATTTTTGCACTGCTTCCTAGGATTGTCCACGGCGGGATGCAGAAGGGATTTTGCCGTCGTTGCCATCGTCTCCGTCGAGCTCTGTCTGAGTAGATGGAGCGAGGGAGCGGAAGAGGTGCAAGCGGAGAAGCGAAATGATCCGGTGATCGCATCACCGCTTGCTCTTGCCCTTCACGACCATATTATCTATAGCCTCCATTGTGGGTCGTGGATTATCGCCGTATCCAATTCCTACGCCATATATAACAAGTCTACTTTGTCGCATTCATCTTTCTGGCGGTACAATTTTCTGGTTCCTCTTGCTAGCTCTCTCGCTACTATGCAATTCTTCTTAACCCTTGGACTATCCGCCTCGCTACTCTCGCGTGTACTTGACTCCTTCATTCACTTGGATCCGTCGCCGCCTAGCCCTCGATTATCTTTGCCCTAGGCGGAGAAGCATCCAGGTCTCGGATCTGCGAAGCGTCTGCGCGGCCTCGCGATGATCCGAAAACACTGGTTGGGCTCGTCCACACCGTCCGGAACTACTTCTCTGTCAATTTTGGGTTTATCCACCGCTCCCCATCGCACAAGTACCTGCGATAATGTCCAGCAACAAGAAAAATAATACTAGTGGTCGCTATTCGGGCCTCTTCTATTTTGTGTCCGCACGCGACGCGTTTACTTCCCCAACACATGACCATGGCCACAGAATCACAACAATACTCGAGTCGTACATAATCGCTTGTGATACTATATGGTCAATATCTTCTCAGTTTCTCCGCTGCTGGGGTGTCTTCGAGCGCGTACGGTGTAGAACTTGGTTCTAGTCTATCGATTCCGGTAATTTCCCTTCCTTCCTTCCTTCTTTCCTTCCTGCGCAACTTTTGCGGGTTCTTGACACCGAAACCTCGATAAATCTTATCTTCCTTCAAGACGAACCCACAGGCCGTGCTCCGGGATCAATTTCATTATTCCACAGGATCCCTCATCAACATACATGTATATTCAATCCCTCAAGGGCGAAGTCGCAAGCAAATCACTGCAACGACGTACAAGGATGACATGCAGAGACGGTACACCACCATATCGGTACCTCGGCCGAAGGTAGATAATAAATCTAACTGTCTTTCCGTATTCCCTCGCCCTCCGAATCTTCCTTCGCTATGCCTCGCGGGACTCGGAGAAGCTACTAGTCTAGCTTCAACGTCTTTGCTATTTTCTGCACTCGGATCTGAGCAGTCTTCTTTTTGTTTCAGTCCGGTTGGGGGCATCCGCACTCCCATGCATCTTGGTCTCGGCGATCTCCCCCTGATTTCTTCCTGGTTCTCCTTCCTTCAAGTTTCGGACATGGGCCTCTGGCGGGACTCGGTCTAGCCGTAAATTCAAAGGAGTGCTGGGTTATAAAATCCTTTTAATTTCAATCTCAAGTTCTTCCCCGGGGAGGAAGACCATCGATATTACCGACTGTATTTCTGGCCGTTTGGACCCGAATCGAGTGATTCGATCTGCATTGAGGTTGCGGTGCGAGGCCCAGCTCTGGTGATATGGTGGACTACTTGCTTCGAAGCGAAGGACCTACTGTATAGGAAAACTCGAGCCGGTCCTCACATCATAAGCGCCGCTGATCCGTGTCGTCGGCATTGCAATTCCTACGTTGAGGTATTGAAACTCCGCTCTGCCGTGGTCGGCCAACTTCGCTCGAGCCGCAAAGCGGCTGGAGTATTCTTCTAACCCACGCAGTACGCCACTATCGTGTTTCTCCTAGGAATTTTGCCGGCCCTCAATCTATGCAGCTACATACATACTTATTTCTACAGACATATCCTAGAGGCGGTGACTGCTTTAATATCGGTGCGCGGATTAAAATGCATGAATGCCACGCAAGATGAGGATTTGACGGTCGTTCAAGCGATGGTTCATAAATACGACGGAATTCCAGAACGGCAGTCTTCGGCAGAGTAAGCGGAATATATATACACTGTCTGATGGCTCACAAGACTCCGTATTGTAGACGCGGTGGTTTAACGCGGCGGTTGCACTGTGCAATTTACATAGCACGTATTGAGGTGTCCACTTCCTCCAGGATTAACAGTATCGCCTTGTTGACAGCATTTCCGTAGGAACTGTAGAAGCTCAACAGCAGTTATTTTAACGTCCCTTCTCAGCGCTAAAGCTGTCACACGGGTGCTCACCCTCTCTTCCTTCCGACTCCCACCATCCATGGACACCGAGACCTACTCAGATGATGAGGACATCCACACTCCGGCCCCGGACGAGTACACCTTCACGTCGTGAGCTCTCTTCTCATTCTCTGTATTTGCTTTAGTGCCTCGTGGCTAACAGCGCTTATTTCAGGTCCGGCGGCAGCATGTTTGCGGGCTCGCAGTACTTCACGATAGGTGGAGGGACGTTCAATAATATCATGAATGCGGCACCAACTATGCCCCCTGGTTTGTATTCTTTCACGAGTTCGGCAAATACTCACTCCGTCCAGATTTTCGTATGATTCCAATAGGTGACATTGACCTGCAGAAAGAGCTGGTGGTAACCAAGAGATGGTCCACAATCGGTAACGGACGAGAACGCAACTGTGTTCGGCGGGTGTATTCCGCCAAAATGGAGGGCCGAAACTCGAACGTCACTGTGGCCATGTATCAGGGCGACGGTGCCGATGACGTGCGTCGAATCCTCCTTCATTTAGCTGAACACTCCTTGAGCCCGACGTCGCAGGACTGGAGGAGAGACACCGAAATGTATATGTCTGTTCGGTGAGACCTGTTCAGTTTCTGGCTCGCTTTGTTGTTGACTGGCATCTAGGCACCCGAATATCCTCCAGATTTGCGGAGGAGCGAGTTATGGCAATGTACATGCCACAGTGTTTCACGGTGGTGCGGCATTCAATTCCAGGTGTACATCCGGAAGTTAATCGTCGCGTAGATCTGGTGCCACTTCAAGAATTCTTAGCTCCCCATTCGCCGATAATGACGGTGTATCTTTACACCTATTATGTGTGTATACTGTTAATCACCATATAACCGATTTAATTTCTCTATAGACGAAGGAGTGGGGAGTATGTGAATTTAAATAGCTGAGCAGGCTCCCTGCTAACCTGTTGTTAGCAGGTGAACAATTACTTTGAATCACTCTGGCAAAGGGTCAGCAATAGATATATCTCAAGTTAGGCCCACTCTAACTTGTACAGACCCTGGACGACCGGGACTGTGCGATGTGGATACGCACTTCAACCGGTCGACTCTCCGTGGACCTCGTTCCTCAGGACAATATGTTTTATTTTTATTCCTTGTCCGTTGAAGCTTCCCTCCCACAAGCAGCCACTCCGTTAAACGTCACGGAAGTCTTTGCCATTGAATCCCTGGGGCTGACCCAGTATCATGATATATGTTTTCTCTATTTGCGCAAATATCGGCATGAATTCATCTCCACCTCTGCGACAGTTCACATCGGAGCAGCCACTTCCTGGCCGTCAGGACATCGATACGAGGAGCATGTTGAGATCGCCCTTCCGGCGGAGATCGATGTCGACTACGGCAGTTCGTGGTTCTCGGGCCATGCGGGCGACATTATGGAAAATGGTTGGACTCGGTATTGGAGTTTTCTCGCTCTCTTGATGATCATATTCACCCACCCTCTCCATTATTACAGTTACAGGGCCGATGATGCATTCGACACCGGCTTCATGCTCAGGGTGTCTTCTTATGATCCTGAACACTGCTTGAGTCAAGCGAACCACGTCTTTAACCGCCTTCAGATTACATCCAATTTGGAGGATTACGGTGCGTCTTAGGCCTCACCCCCGGCATGCGATGGAATGATCGTTTGAAAAGTACACATAGAGGCCATTGACTGCACACTAACAGTTGGGATCGTACGAGGGGACCCTCCACCCGGCTATCTGTTCCTGTGTCCAATGGCGGACTTTCAGATTGGCCCATGTTCATTCAGGTGGCCGAACCGGCCAGCATATTGGTCACTCGATCCTGAGGGTATTGAGGCTCTCAGCACGGAAGAGGCGGAACGGCTCGGGTTCCCATCTTTCCAACTGGTTACAACAGTTGAGGGAAGATCTTGGAATGCTGGTGTCTACGCCGGCCTTCGTAAATTCCACCAAGCTAAGGGATTCGATCCAGATAGTCAAGACGTTGCTCGACATCTGGGACACCCACTTTACAAATTGTGCGGGGATGTGGATCCTCCATACGCCCATGGTAAGTTGCCATTTCCAGGTCAACCGTTTCCCTCTGATCTCTTCTTTTGAACCTCAAAATGAAGTGGATGATTTCGATGACACAGAAGGCGAGGTCGACGCGGACGATGAGTGGGCGGATTCACAGAGCTCACAGAATGAGGATTCTGATTGTAAGCATGGATTTTCCCGTCGTCGCGAGTGCTGACGACCCAACTCCCATCTAGGTGATGCGGGGTCTGATGCAGAAGATAGTGTGGGCGAAGATAGCATTTGCGTTGAGTCGCACGAGCAGCAGGGTAAGTAAAGCGAGGTCCATTGTCTGCATGTGCTTACTATCCAAGCCTCAGCGCCGCAAGTCGACCAGGAGTCAATGGACAGTGGACACACCGGTACGAATCACGGAACAGACTTGGAACCACGAACTGCCAACGACCACCTCAAAGGCGGGGGCTTCATTCATCGCATATTCGGGGCTTTGCGACACGGTCTCGTCGTGGAGGCGGACCCAGACAACATAGACAGTGATCCCATTTCCCCATTCCTGATCTGACGTAGCATTGGGTTGAACTTGTATGATAATTGATTCTTCTGTCAATCCAACCGGCGCGTGATTGTAGAGTCTAGACTTTAATTTAATCGCGTGCAAGGATTCTGGGGCATTGAATTATGTGAAATAAGTAATTTGCACTGGATCGGACAGCATGTATGATAAGGAGAGCCGTCGGACGCATGTATGGCGGCGTAGGAAATATACTATATAATAATCGGACTAATGTTTCGAACCGTGAATAAAAATTTGAACTCGGGCTTCTCGGGGATGTTCCATTTCGATGCTCTCCTATGCTTAAGGCTCCAGTTCGTGCATGAAATCGATTGCTGGCATTCTTATTGATGTTTATTCTTCAATGTGCAAGCTCACCGAATTCAAGGTGGACTTTGGACCAGTCAATTTGTGTCTTCAACTCAGTTCGGGTGCCAGTCAGTACTAGTGCCATTGACTTTCTCCCTTGTCCGTACCACCATCAACAGACCTCTAGCTGGATGTGTATAGCTATCCAACCATCCACTCAGTTAATACCTCTAATTCCAACCAATCAGACTCGGGTTCCCGAGTCATTTCAGTTCACATATTGATTTTCATTTCAGATTCAAAGCCCACTTCAATGTGCATGCCCGGTCATCGGTTCACCTTTCCACATCGCATCGCATCGTAAGCTCATTTCCCTTCCATTTATACTACTCTCCAACTCACTCCCTCAGCTCAGTGGCATCACGACTCGCACGTCCTAATCCTGCGCGAGGGCGGGTGGATTGAAATATAGTTGAGTACAGTACGCTTCAGGCCAAGGTTTTGCAAACCGACGGGGACGGGCTATGTACCGTCGTGTGGCAGATCGTCTTGAAATTCGTAGTGTTTCGTTGCGGGGGAATATGGGGTGAGCGGCGAAGAGGGTTAGCCAGAAAGGAAGTGTGACCGTAACAGCACGTGGGGCAACCGAATATGTCTGCCCCCTACCTTACCCGGGTATGGTATGGTCGCAGCGCAGGCTGGTAGAATTCGGCTTGTGCTTGAGCTTGAGAAGGAAAGCGCCCCGCCAGGAAAAGAGGAAGGATGTGGAATTCCGTACGCGAATGGTGAGTGGTGTTATCATTTCCGCATGCGTCCGCGGGAATTAAGATATTCCTACTGCGTCCGCTAACATATTCCTCCTGTCCTTCCAGGCGAAAGCGCGGCGCACAGCGTAGGACACGGTGGTGATGATGGATTTCAGTACATGAGAGCGTGACCGCGCGCGGTGCGAAGCTGGCGGTGGGCAGGCTCCAGAATCCAGATCGAAGTTTCAGGCTAACTATGTTTTCAGTCCCTCGAAACGCGGTGGAGGAGGACAATTAACCTGATGTACCCAGTTGGAAAACCGCGGGGCTGCGCGAGGATGCTCTGCTATCCGGCGTTCCCGCACGCATACACTGGACGTGGAGGTGCGCCACAAGGCAGTCGTTGCATCGAAGGGATGGAGGGCGCGTTGCGGGTTCCGAGGACGCGCGCCGCACTGGAGGACGTGGAGCTACAGTTGAGACGGAGCACACAGCTTCGGAGTTGATTAGATTGGCGGGGGGAGGTGAAGCTGGTGACTGAAGGGTCCGACATGAGCGCGGTTTTCACGGTGCCTTCACGCGCAGCGCGCGGAGCAAGAGAAGCGTGATGGACGGAATAACGGCCTGAACAGCGACGACAAGGAGCCCAGCGATATGGGGATGGAGTTGGAGATTGGGAGGTGGGGGACGCTGAGATACGGTGCAAGCAGAGAAGCGAAATGATCCGGTGATCCCACAGCTTGCTCTCGACCTTCATCACCTACAGCGCATTATCGCAGTCCCACACCTTCTGGCTCCCTCCAAAGCTACGGATTTGGATTATCGATTTCGCTACAAGTGCCTCCAACCAGAATTTTTCCTTTGTCGCACACAGATCTCTTCGGCGGTACACCGATTATTTTCAAGCCATTTATTTTAAGCTCTTTCGGCTTTCTGGCGGTCCATTATTCTTCTGGGACATTATTGGGATCTATTCTACTCCTGGCTCGACTACTCTGAAGACTCGACGGGTTTATCGGCCCAAGTTACCCTATCTGATCCAGCCTTAATCCTTGCCCCCCATTCTCGCGCGCGCCTTCTCCGGAGCCTATAGCGCTTTCTGCAGCGCCCGAGTTACTGACCCACGGTGAGCGCTAAGTCTTGCTGGTTGGCGCACAGGATTTAGCGGTACAACGACTGAAACAATTTCTTGGAACACTGTCCTCCTTGTTAGCTGGTTAGCTATACTGCGTACCACGAATTCCCATTCGAGTTTGCTAAGAAAAATGGATTGGGAGGCCACGTAGATCGAAAACAGTTCGGTCTCTCACTTTACTTGGGCCCAACAAAAAATACTACTTTACTCGGTGAAACGTTGCACTCGAGTGCAGCAGTGGAATCTGGACTACTCGATATGTGAGAGCGCAGCGATATATATCACTAAAGAAGATCTTGTTTCGGACTCTTGATTCAAATGGCGCGGAGCTGTTTTACAGCGACGCAGGTTCTTATTCGGGCACGCAGAATTCAATAGTGGTTGTTCAATATAATGGTTGGTAGTATTCCAAGCTTAGAGCTACTAGGGAATATTCCGGGACCAAAGTTCAGATTCTAGGCGAGGGCAAAACCAAGTCCCGAGCTTACAGCTTCTAGGGTTCGAGGCGTTCAATTCAAAGGTCTGTACCACTGGCTTCTAGTCTTCTCGACGAGCACTTAGGTGGGATTCAGTTCTGAGTCGGGCAGCTTAACCGCGCTAGTTCAAATATTCTCGTAACCACTCTATTCTGCTCGAGTCAAGTCTACCTCCTGCCCAGAAATGGGGGGAAAGTCTACTACCTTACTACAAGATATGGTGCTACTTTTATACATGCTTGAAGAATATACGGAGATAAAATTGGAACATGTTCCTTGGGTATCGCTCAGTCAGCTTGCGACCTGCATCACTCTAGGCCCAACCATTCCGGTTTCCATGGCGAGATGCAGAACCGGGCGGGACTGTTTTGGTAGTTCATCTCTCGTTCCGATGAATTCCGACCGCTAAGTGGAATTCTGTCGATCTTCGGTGTGTCTAGACCTAGCACGCCATCGCACACCATAGTTGCGGTGCTTTTATGCCCGCTATGATGCACAACAGTGCCGGTTGATCCTATCCTGTGTTCCTAGTCCTGCCAGGGAAATACCCCCGGAAGGTTCTCAAGTTCAATTCTAGCCCAGGTGGTTTTCAGTTCCTCGTGCGGAATGTTTTCATTTGTGCTCGGTAACACTTCTGAATTCCTAATCCCCTTGATAACCTCGAGTCCACGCAGCTAGTTTCAGCTTTGTGCCCAGCGAAGGCATGAAGGCGCAATTCTAATCCCGGAGGGATTATCACTGACTTCAGCTCTTAGTCCTGCCAGATTAACTCTCCGCGGCAAAATGCACCATTCCGGGTCAAATGTGCACTCTAAAATTAGATCTCACTCGGGGGATTCTGTAATTCACAAAATTGAAGATTTCAGGTGTGCAAGATTGCACGCCTTATCATCGGTCCACCCACACTCCCCTCTGGAACTGATCACTCTCAAGCCTACATTTACCCCACTCACCCGGTGATCATTGTTTCACGCTTACATACCTGCAATGATGTCCAGTCCAAAGGCGAGCAGAAAAACAATGAAATGGGCAAGATGCGCTGACAGTGAATTGAGGCTAGCTAAGCTAAAGTATGGGCTAGCTTGAACACTAACACACCACACCTAAAGCCTGACACACCACACCAATCCCCTTATGATTATAACACTAAGACTAGCGCGTCTTCCTAGTGAGTTCGGGTCCCGAGTCGTAGTATGCGACTGCTGGTTTGATTCCCAACTATCCCAACAAACACTCCAATCTCTGAGCTAGCTCAACCTATTGACCGAAACAAGTCTTCCCAAGGGAATGAGATGAACGGGTTGGGGTAAAAAAGGGTTTTTACTAGGCGGACGTAGATTGCTACGTCGTCCTAGACGAGGTGATAAAGTGTCTTCTGAAAACTTCCAGTTACGGACTATGCTGTGCCAGCTACTCTCTCCTCTATGATGATCCCAGATCAACAGATATTTGGGTGCCGACTTAGAACCTTGAATCTAAGCTCTTTTCCTTAACACTTGGGCTTATAATGGACCTAGAGGGTTTACTCAAGCTTCGTTAATTGGCCAATGAATCAACCAAGGAGTTCTACCAAAGTGCTGTGCTGGTCGTGGTCCGTTTTACGGGAGGCATTTCCTAGTCACCCAATGCGTAGCCCTTGCCAAGTCCACCATGAAGTCAACGACAACTCTCAAATGTTCTCTTTGTGCACTCAGTCCTGATTTATACGTGGAGGTCGTCGCCGCTCACAAGCTCCCAACGCGAGTCTTTGCTGATCAGTTCACACAGTTACTTGTGGATTCCAACAACACTGATTCGATTTCTATAGACTTTACAAACAAAGAAGATACTTTATCTCCGCTAGCTAGGCCTGAGCACACCCTTATCGTAACAACGATGAGCGGGGCGTGAACTGGTCTTTCAGCGGTATTTACATGGTCCTTTTATACTAGTTGAGAGAAAGTGATGAGGTAAAGTAAAATGAGTAAAAAGAGTCCAAATCTGGTCCGTGCAGCTCCGCTACGGCGAGCTAGCTGGCTCTATCGAGCGCTAGGCTTGCTGGACAGTCAGCTAGCTGACCATCCTGGGGGCCTAGGCTGGGTATATTGCCAGTTCCGTACAGCTTTACAGCTCCCGGACTCTCTGTATTTGCAAAACGACTCGGAAAAACCATTCCCGCCATCGCCTGCTCACCAATCCTCCGTCTCCGCATGGACTGAACATCTAGTCGTTCAGGCATTGTGCCATCTCATCTGAAATACATCTCTTGTGTTTGTTTGTTGCAGCTAGCCGCCCCAAACGCGTCGCGTCAATCACCTGATCTGTCACTCGGCATATTCTAGCTAGCCCGATAAACCCGAAGCCAGTGCCAAGTTATTTATGGAATGGTGGCCCCTAGCTCAGTGCTATCCCGCTAGCAGCGCACTAGCTACTCTTATGTCTCTCCTCTTTGCGCTAGCTGGTAACTCTCGTTATCCTGTGCTCTCTGGAAGCCGTCTATTGGTACGCTAGCCCACACTATGAGGTACTAGACCATAGTAATCCTCCTTAATGTGTATACTCCCCTAGTGTAACACTTGTTCACGCGCCTAGCACTAAGTTCGTACTACAGTCAGCAGCCGGAGCTCACTCTGACCCTCCTTGGTATCACCCAACAGAGTCCCAATAGGCCTATTGTACCTATTAGAAAGCTAGCTTGTTACAACTTGAAGTCTAGTATGCCTTGCATTTAACTAGCACTAAAAATCGCAAAATGCAGCTAGATGTCGGTACATTGTTTTTGCGCCGTTTCAACGACATGAAAGGATCTATTTGTCTCCGTCCAACTCGGGGCGAAGTGTTTATGTATGAAACCCATGACCACATGTTTTCGGTCCACAACCACTGCCCAACATGCTCAAATCGCAATCGTTCGTGACTCTTGGCTCTGATCACCAAAATCCTTCAAGTTTCTACGTTGTTGATCTGTCTCATCTCTCGCTCTGCGCTTTAGCTGAGCGCATCCGTTTCTGGGCCTAATCCGGTTCAGTTTCTGACCGGACCTTTGGCGCGAGGCTTCCCTTCAAGAGCGAATTGATTGATGATAATTTCACCCTGGCCTTATTCCTTCTTCGCCCTCGTACTTGCACACAACCCCTCAAGCCCAATGGCCCAGTCGAAAAGCCAGCAATGGTGTGCAGTCTAGCTATCGGGAGGTGCATATGCAGAGTCCTATATCTAACAAAACGCCCAGAGGATCGAAATTTAGCTGTCTTTCCCTATCCCCATCCCTTAACCCTCATATCACCTCACGGTTCTCGCATCGACGAGGTACCTCCTCCACAAACTCCGAATTTTCCTTCGCTATGCCTCGTGGGAGAAGCTCGCTTGTTTCCGCAATGGTAGTGCAATGGTCTGGATCTGGGGGATCGGTAAGCGTCTTTTTCCTTAGTTTTGTTTCGGTCTGATTTGGGGCATCCGCACACACGTTCCTCGTTGGCGATCTCCCTTATATTCCTACTCTCCTTCAAGCTTCCGCCTTGGGTCTTTGGCGAGCGGTTTCCCTTCAAAGAATCGCACAGAATGCAATGTTTCGTCCGGTCTGGTCCATATCTCATCCTTCAAACCGTCGCTATCGATGTAGAACCAAGTGACTCCAAGCCCTGAGTCCTTCACGGTTCAATCAATTTTCAAACTCTTCCTTTTCCTTGTCATCTTCAACCGTACCCTATTGGTGATAACATGATTACCACTGCTTCGCCCTCGATCTCAGGGATCTCACCAAAAAAACGAATCAAAACAGATTTCCCCCCTGCCGCCACGGTCAACTTCAAGGTTTCTGATCTTTCGCGCCGGAGAAACCAACAATCAACGAACCCGATCGCTGTCCATGTCAAACTTCGTTGCTTGCTACAGCCGACCTAGTCCTGGGCTCCATTGATAATCGCCATCGCCCAGGTACGATTGGCACAGGTTGAAGTACAGAGCGCAGCTCAACAAGGCCACCTGGCCACTCTGAGCATCCACCTCACGAAACACCAGGAACGTTGAATGCACGGACTTGGAGTTGCGGCTGCAACTTTATCTCCTCGGACTGCTTGTTTGAAAAACCAAGGACCTGCTGACTCTCCGAGAATTGGATTTACCCAAACTGTACCCCCGAGTTCTCCGGAAAACTCGAACTCAACTTCAGTTCATGATCAACTCCGCTGATCATCGGCATCGTTGATCCCCCGTTGTCGGCATTTCAACTCCGCTCTGCCGTCGTATCCAGCCCAACTTTCCTCAAGTCTGGATCCAACGCAGTGCGCGCCGAGGATGCGGACTCTCTTCGGCATTCTCCATCCTTCGATTCATACAACTCTTTTGCCCAGACACATTCAGTCCGGGCCGATGACCACTGTTGAGGGCGGCGGCAGAAAAACCGCGATAATTTGATACCTCACAAGTAGAGTCGGTGGTTGAACTGTGCAATTTACACAGAACCTATTGTGGTGTCCACGTCCTCCAGGATTAACAGCATCGCCTCGTTGACAGCCTCATTCCTGTGGGAACTATGTATCCCTACCACTCTGCTTACCACGGCAATATTACCACCTCGTTTGTATTTATTCATCCTTCTCTTTCTCACTGCTATTACTTCATAGATGAATGATACACCTTATCATATTGTTGTTTTACTCGCGCTCGCTTCTGGTTCTGAATCGTAGGTTGTCTCCCGCTTGCACCACAATGTCTATCATCCCCGTCACCATCTCAACCCATCCTCCGTCTTTTGTGCGTTCCTTTGCTTGCCGTCTTGCATCCATCCTCTCTGTTATCGTAACTGTTGCTCCACCAGATGATTTTTGATGGATGTGGGGTACGCAGGTCTGTGTATAAGCCGAGCCTTCAACGCATAATTCCCCGCCCCGGAAGGCTATAGATGCGCCACCGCCGTTGGTAATATTTACCTCCTCGTCCAGCCCTCGACTGGATTCTTGTGGGCGGGTTCAATTGTATCCGATCATTCTGCATTTTCATTTGGGCCATCTACATATTGCATTTTGGACGATGTGAGGAAATAGATGGGTGCGCCGCGAGGAAGAGAGGACTCAAGACAGAAGAAGAAGGATGTGGAATGTGTGAATGCGAGACCCCGCGCAGGCGTCGAAGTGCGAATATATCTGAACTCAGTTCCCCAGTACGTGTTTACGATAAGGCGGCGCCATGGTCTGGTACCCGACGTCCCCACATACACATCCAACTGAGGATGCGCGCCGAACCGAAGGATGTGGAGGTATAGTCGGGCGCTGCGCAGAGTCTCGAGGTAATATGTACCGAGATAGTGCGCCGCTTCGAAGTCGGATTGAATTGGGTCGATGCTCGAGAGAATGAAGGTGGGAATGAAGCGCGCGCGGAGTCCGATACGCAGTTCAAAAACATTGTACTGACATTACGGTCGCGCGGGAGAACCGGATCTCGCTTCTCCGCGGTCCTGAAGGCGGCGCGGCGCGAGACGCGGTACAGTGGTGCAGTTTTTCCGGCAAGTTATATTCGAAGTTCTCGCACGCAGCGCGCGGAGCAGGAGAAGCACGGCGGATGCAGGGTCTTGACGTTCTAAAGCGCGACAACCGGCGGCTCAACGTTGATCAACGCGATGAGGATAGAGTTGAGGGTCTTGGGGACGGAGAGGAGAGCGACGGGAAGGTGGGTGACTGCGCGGATGCCGAAGCATTGGTCTAGACCAGAGCGGGCGTGGAACATTTGCGTCCATGCCGATGATAATAACGGTGCGTGTACGTGCTCTACGCCTAAGGAGGGCGCGCGAGTATCTAAAACTAACACAGTTCTCAGTTAGTCGTGGTATGGGCTGCAAAGAGAAGCATCAACGAACGTCTATGGCACGAGCGTCGACGGCGGCAGCGTTGCCGGTGCGGGCGGTTGTCGGCAGCGAACGGTGGGCGCGGCGCAGGCTGGACGAACCGGGTTTCGACACTCGAGGGATACGGCACAGGTTCTGGAATCGGCGCCTGGGCGCAGGTGGGGTGTGGCGAGGGACGTGTTGGTGCCAGGATTCCACCTGCAGCGGGATTCGGGAGACGCTCCAATGCAAGTTCGAAGGAAGGATGGTGGTAAATTCCAATGCAAGAAATTAGAGTGTGCGCAAGAGGGCATGCTGAGAAGGTGCGTGTGTTTCAGCTAGAATGGCGGATTCCGCACCAGATCTAATGCTGATGTTCTCTCTTCAGTATGCACGTCTGCAGACGGTGTACGTACCGGTACCGTACCCCAAACTCTCGAGAAACGGAGCCAACGCGATGATTAACGGCCAATTGCATACTTACGAGGTGCGCGGCGGTGCTGGATGGTCCTGCTATCCGCTCGACGCGAGGGAGGTGCCCAACCGAACGAGACGGACGCACGGACGCGTTGGATGTGGAGAAAAAAAGGCGAGGGAGAGCGGGTGTGAATTCGTTTGCCGCACGGGCTGTCTGCTTCAGATATCAGGGACATCGCGGCGGCGGAAGGGGAATTAGGAGGCGTACCGTCCGCTTTTTTCCTGTGCCCGCCTTAGGTATACACGGGATCACTGCGTCCCAGCGAAGTACAGCAAGTTTTGCATCGCTAGGCCTAACGCGCAGCGAAAGTGCATCGCGTTTTTGTTCTGCAGCATGCCGTGCTGGGGGCCCATAGTGGCACGAAGGAGGTTGGAGCGGATGGGGCGGCCAGGCGGTCGTTGTCGGCTAGAACAATGCTGCGCAACAGGATCCGCAAATGGGAAGCAGATTCCATGGCCAGCTAGTCCCAGTTCAGTAGCCAAACACCATTTGCGCATAAAGGTTCGAGGGTATTCATTCATAAGTGTAGACAAATTTTCGTGCGTCGAGCAAAGCTACGGGGTACTGCAAGAGACGTGAGTTTTTCGGAGAACGAGAAGGGATCCCGACTGCACGCACCAGCTAGCGTACGAGTGGCTTTTCCCTCGCCCTTCCACAGTGCTGTACTCATCCCATTTCCAGCGCCAAATCTCCGAAATCGATACCGTGGAATCCAACGCCAGGTTGACGCCAGGACACCGCATTTTTGCACTGTTTCCCAGGGTTGCCCGCGGCAGGATGCAGAAGGAATTTTGCCGTCGTTGCCATCGTCTCCGTCGAGCTCTGTCTGAGTAGATGGAGGGAGCGGAAGAGGTGCAAGCGGAGAAGCGAAATGATCCGATGATCGCATCGCCGCTTGCTCTTGACCCTTCACCCAACCTTCACCACCGTATTATCTGCAGCCCCTATTGTGGGTCGACTGCCGCCAAAGCTGCAGGCGTTGAGCTATTAATATCTCTGCTAGTGCCTCCAACGCCAAATCCACGTACTTTCCTTGCGCGAATCTTTCTGGTGGTATAATTTTTGGCACAAATTCTGCTTCAAGTTGCCATTGGGATATGGCTACCAGCGGCTTCCGAGACCTCTCAAGACAAGCCACCGTCCATGTTTACAATATATCTTAACCTTTGCCCTATCCGGCTCGCTGCTCTCGCGCGTACTAGACTCGTCATTGCACAGCCTTGCACAGCCTGTCGCTCTCTGCACCGCCTGGCCCTCGTCCGTTTCTTGTCATGACCGCCAGTACCACTAAATGCTACTCTTGTTGCACACATCTCGGGCATACCAATTTTTTCGGCAAGACAAGATCCAATTATGTTTGCCGTACGCGGACAAGCATCCAGGTCTCGGATCTGCGAAAGATCTGCGCGGCCTCGCGATGGTCCGAAAATACTGGTTGGGCTCGTCCACACCGTTACGCTCCGGAGTTACTTCTCTCTCAATTTTGGATTTATCCATCCACCCCGCTCCCCATCGCACAAGTACCTGCAATAACGTCCAGCAAAAAAAAAAGAATACTAGTGGTCGCCATTCGGACCTCCTCTACCTCGTGTCCGGACGCAACGCGTTTACCTCCCCCACATAACCATGGCCACAGAATTCCAAAAATGCTCAAGTCGGACATAATCGCTTGCGCTACTATAGGGATACGAATATCAAGGACAATATCTTCTCAGTTTCTCCGCTGCTGGGGTGTCTTCGAGCGCGTACGATGTAGAACTTGGTTCTAGTCTATCGATTCCGGCAATTTCCCTCCCTCCCTTTCTGCTTTCAACTTCTCCAGGTCTTTGGCGCCGAAATCTCGATAGGTTTGTGTCTTCCTTCCTTCAAGACGAACCCACAGCCGCATTGACACTCTGGGATCAATTCCATCGCATCAACTTACCTACATATGAGTATATTCAATCCCTCCACAGGCGAGCTGCAAGCAAATCACTGCAACGACGTACAAGCACGATATGCAGACACCCATTGGTACCTCGGCCAAAAGATAGATGACCTAGATGATACACCTAACTGTCTTTCCGTATACCCTCGCCCCTCCGAAGCTTCCTTCGCTATGCCTCGCGGGACTAGGAGAAGCTACTAGGCTAGCTTCAACGTTTTTGTTGTTGTTTGCACTCGGATCTAGGCAGTCCTGTTTTTTGTTTGAGTCTGCTCGGGGGCATCCGCACTCACATGCATCTTGGCCTCGGCGATCTCTCTCTGATTCCATCCCGTCCTTCAAGTTTCCGACTTGGGCCTCTGGCGAGACTCGGTCTAACCAAGAATTGTAGGATCACCGTCGATAAAATCCCTTTCAATTTAATCTCGAGTTCTTCCCCTCCGGGGAAGACCATCGATGTTACCGACTGTATTTCCGTGGGATGAGAGGACCAGCTCTTATCTGGGTGAACTGTTTGCTTCAAAAGCGAAAGAACGATCTGCTGCATCAGCCGGTGAATGGTTCCCCGGAAAACTCGAGCCGACCCCGACATGCGGATCCGTGCTGCCGGCATGGTTGATTCCACATTGAAGTATTGAAGCTCCGCTCTGCCGTGGGAGGCCGAAGTTCGCTCAAGTCTGGATTCCTACAATTGTAGACGACCTGTACAATTTACACAGGACGTATTGTGCTGTACGTCCTCCAGAATTAACAGCATCGCCTCATTGACAGCCGCATTCCTGTGGGAACTATGTATACTTAGAAGCTCAACAGCATTTATTTTAACGTTTCGTTTTATCACCGCAAGGCTGCCACACCCTCTCTTCTTTCCCTGCCCCCACCATCCATGGACACCGAAACCTACTCAGACGACAAGGATATCCTTGCCCCGTCTCCCGACGAGCCCGTGTTCGCATCGTGAGCCCTCTTCTCATTCTTTTGTATTTGCCCTACCTTGTGGCTAATAGCGCTTATCTCAGGTCCGGTGGCGGCATGTTCGCGGGCTCTCATCATTTTACCTTGGCGGGTGGGACATTCAATAATAGCACAAATAATCATGTTGCACCAACTGTGCCCCGTGGTTTGTATTCCGTTCACGAGCCTGGCAAATATTTACTCCTTTTCAGATTTTCGCATGATTCCAATAGGTGACATTGACCTGAGAAAAGAGCTGGTGGTAAACAAACGATGGTCCACTATTGGTCACGGACGAGAACACAGCTGTGTGCGGCGGGTGTATTCTGCGAAAATCGATGGCCGAAGGTCGAAGGTGACTGTGGCCATGTATCAGGGTGACGGTGCCGAGGAGGTTCGTTGAATCCTCCTTCATTTAGTTAAACACTCCTTGAGCCCGATGTCGCAGGACTGGAGGAGAGACACCGAAATGTATATGTCTGTTCGGTGAGACCTGTCTGGTTTCGGGCTCGGTTGTGTTTTCATTGCATTTAGCCACCCGAATATCATCCAGATTTTCGGAGGAGCGAGCTATGGCAATATACACGCCACAGTGTTTCACGGCAGTACGGCGTTCAATTCCAAGTGTACATCCGGAAGTTAATCCTCGCGTAGATTTGGTGCCACTCAAAGAATTCATAGCTCCCCACTCGCCAATAATGACGGTGTATCTTTGGGCGTATTATGTGTGTACACTGTTACTCACCATGTAACCGATTTAATTTCTCTATAGACGAAGGAGTGGGGAGTATGTGAATTTAAATAGCTGAGCAGGCTCCCTGCTAACCTGTTGTTAGCAGGTGAACAATTACTTTGAATCACTCTGGCAAAGGGTCAGCAATAGATATATCTCAAGTTAGGCCCACTCTAACTTGTTCAGACCCTGGACGACCTGGACTGTGCGATGTGGATACGCACCTCAACCGGTCGACTCTCCGTGGACCTCGTTCCTCAGGACAATATGTTTTATTTTTATTCCTTGTCCGTTGAAGCTTCCCTCCCACAAGCAGCCACTCCGTTAAACGTCACGGAAGTCTTTGCCATTGAATCCCTGGGGCTGACCCAGTATCATGATATATGTTTTCTCTATTTGCGCAAATATCGGCATGCATTCATCTCCACCTCTGCGACAGTTCACATCGGAGCAGCCACTTCCTGGCCGTCAGGACATCGATACGAGGAGCATTTTGAGATCGCCCTTCCGGCGGAGATCGATGTCGACTACGGCAGTTCGTGGTTCTCGGGCCATGCGGGCGACATTATGGAAAATGGTTGGACTCGGTATTGGAGTTTTCTCGCTCTCTTGATGATCATATTCACCCACCCTCTCCATTATTACAGTTACAGGGCCGATGATGCATTCGACACCGACTTCATGCTCAGGGTGTCTTCTTATGATCCTGAACACTGCTTGAGTCAAGCGAACCACGTCTTTAACCGCCTTCAGATTACATCCAATTTGGAGGATTACGGTGCGTCTTAGGCCTCACCCCCGGCATGCGATGGAATGATCGTTTGAAAAGTACACATAGGGGCCATTGACTGCACACTAACAGTTGGGATCGTACGAGGGGACCCTCCACCCGGCTATCTGTTCCTGTGTCCAATGGCGGACTTTCAGATTGGCCCATGTTCATTCAGGTGGCCGAACCGGCCAGCATATTGGTCACTCGATCCTGAGGGTATTGAGGCTCTCAGCACGGAAGCACTGCGTTCCAGGGGGTCCTAGGCTGAGTCAGTAAAGGTGAATGTAGGTGTACGTAGGTCAGCGTAGTCGGCTACAATAGGTCAGTGTAGGTCACCTACGTCCACCTTGACGGCGATCAGTAAAGGCGGATGTAGCTCGGCGTAGGTGTACGTAACTCACCTGAGCTGGGTATATTTAGATCAGTGTAGGTCGGCGTAGGCGATCTGTATCACCTACGCCCACCTCCATTCACCTCAGGCGGGAACTACAGTGGCCCGCCATTTGTTGTCAATACTAGTACTGGACTGTTGTTGGAGGTGATAATTGGATATTTTGGTCTCAGTATAGGTCACTACATGGACCTACATTCACCTACATTCACCTTAGCTGACCTTGACTGACCTACATTGACCTACATTGACCTACATTGACCTACACAGATTGTATGTAGGTGGGTCTCAGTGTAGGTCCATGTAGGCCCCTAGACTCAGGCTGAGTCTAGGAGGCCCTGGAACGCAGTGAAGAGGCGGAACGGCTCGGGTTCCCATCTTTCCAACTGGTTACAACAGTTGAGGGAAGATCTTGGAATGCTGGTGTCTACGCCGGCCTTCGTAAATTCCACCAAGCTAAGGGATTCGATCCAGATAGTCAAGACGTTGCTCGACATCTGGGACACCCACTTTACAAATTGTGCGGGGATGTGGATCCTCCATACGCCCATGGTAAGTTGCCATTTCCAGGTCAACCGTTTCCCTCTGATCTCTTCTTTTGAACCTCAAAATGAAGTGGATGATTTCGATGACACAGAAGGCGAGGTCGACGCGGACGATGAGTGGGCGGATTCACAGAGCTCACAGAATGAGGATTCTGATTGTAAGCAGGGATTTTCCCGTCGTCGCGAGTGCTGACGACCCAACTCCCATCTAGGTGATGCGGGGTCTGATGCAGAAGATAGTGTGGGCGAAGATAGCATTTGCGTTGAGTCGCACGAGCAGCAGGGTAAGTAAAGCGAGGTCCATTGTCTGCATGTGCTTACTATCCAAGCCTCAGCGCCGCAAGTCGACCAGGAGTCAATGGACAGTGGACACACCGGTACGAATCACGGAACAGACTTGGAACCACGAACTGCCAACGACCACCTCAAAGGCGGGGGCTTCATTCATCGCATATTCGGGGCTTTGCGACACGGTCTCGTCGTGGAGGCGGACCCAGACAACATAGACAGTGATCCCATTTCCCCATTCCTGATCTGACGTAGCATTGGGTTGAACTTGTATGATAATTGATTCTTCTGTCAATCCAACCGGCGCGTGATTGTAGAGTCTAGACTTTAATTTAATCGCGTGCAAGGATTCTGAGGCATTGAATTATGTGAAATAAGTAATTTGCACTGGATCGGACAGCATGTATGATAAGGAGAGCCGTCGGACGCATGTATGGCGGCGTAGGAAATATACTATATAATAATCGGACTAATGTTTCGAACCGTGAATAAAAATTTGAACTCGGGCTTCTCGGGGATGTTCCATTTCGATGCTCTCCTATGCTTAAGGCTCCAGTTCGTGCATGAAATCGATTGCTGGCATTCTTATTGATGTTTATTCTTCAATGTGCAAGTTCACCGAATTCAAGGTGGACTTTGGACCAGTCAATTTGTGTCTTCAGCTCAGGTCGGGTGCCAGTCAGTACTAGTGCCATTGACTTTCTCCCTTGTCCGTACCACCATCAACAGACCTCTAGCTGGATGTGTATAGCTATCCAACCATCCACTCAGTTAATACCTCTAATTCCAACCAATCAGACTCGGGTTCCCGAGTCATTTCAGTTCACATATTGATTTTCATTTCAGATTCAAAGCCCACTTCAATGTGCATGCCCGGTCATCGGTTCACCTTTCCACATCGCATCGCATCGTAAGCTCATTTCCCTTCCATTTATACTACTCTCCAACTCACTCCCTCAGCTCAGTGGCATCACGACTCGCACGTCCTAATCCTGCATCAGACTTTTGACAAATCTATTGTGGCATTGTACAACGCCAAACAATGCCGAAAAACGCGACAATCCCCCGCGAAACCGTCACAATGTGGCAACGCGACAATTTTCAGCGAAAATCTCACAATGCCGGAACAAGATCGTCTGATATCACCGGAACACGGATGGACTGCAAGACGATTTAACCTCCATGAGGACCTTACCTACCCTCCGGACCACCACACAACATACTGGACACATACCTGCTCCCACCATCCTACAAGACACAAGTTAATTTTGGTGAACAACGCCGAAATGCGAAAAAACACGTGAAATGCCACAATCAAAATGTCAGATGGCTGATGTGCGCGAGGGCGGGCAAGGGGGGTCAAAGATAAGAGATTACCATATGGGGTAAAGGGGGGGAGGGGTCGAGGCTCCGCCGGAAAAAAAAATTGTATGTGATTTTATTTTTGCCCAGGGAGGTCCGCTGGGGAGTTTAGGATCCACGGAGGACCTCAAACATGCTTTTAGAGACTAAATACACTATTGCAGGCCTCTCACTCACCCTATTAGCAAGGTTGGGTCACCGTGGTTCATTTTGAACCAAGTTTCAACCAAACAAGCCATGTAAATGTCAAAAGTGAGGACATCAATGGTTCAGTGCGAGCTCACTCTCACATATAGAGCTGTTACTTGGCTATCAAATCACTGCTAAGGCCACTTCCTACTGCCAAAATCTCGCAGCTCGATATTTTATTGCCTCGGATGTCCTTCTCTAAAAGGCAATTTGATGGCATCATATTACGTAGGGGGAGGGGGGTGAGGCCAAAATGCCTGGAAAAAAAAAGTTGTAGGTGATATCCTTTTTTCTTATCTTTGACTCCCCTTGAGGGCGGGTGGATTGAAATATAGTTGAGTACAGTACGCTTCAGGCCAAGGTTTTGCAAACCGACGGGGACGGGCTATGTACCGTCGTGTGGCAGATCGTCTTGAAATTCGTAGTGTTTCGTTGCGGGGGAATATGAGGTGAGCGGCGAAGAGGGTTAGCCAGAAAGGAAGTGTGACCGTAACAGCACGTGGGGCAACCGAATATGTCTGCCCCCTACCTTACCCGGGTATGGTATGGTCGCAGCGCAGGCTGGTAGAATTCGGCTTGTGCTTGAGCTTGAGAAGGAAAGCGCCCCGCCAGGAAAAGAGGAAGGATGTGGAATTCCGTACGCGAATGGTGAGTGGTGTTATCATTTCCGCATGCGTCCGCGGGAATTAAGATATTCCTACTGCGTCCGCTAACATATTCCTCCTGTCCTTCCAGGCGAAAGCGCGGCGCACAGCGTAGGACACGGTGGTGATGATGGATTTCAGTACATGAGAGCGTGACCGCGCGCGGTGCGAAGCTGGCGGTGGGCAGGCTCCAGAATCCAGATCGAAGTTTCAGGCTAACTATGTTTTCAGTCCCTCGAAACGCGGTGGAGGAGGACAATTAACCTGATGTACCCAGTCGGAAAACCGCGGGGCTGCGCGAGGATGCTCTGCTATCCGGCGTTCCCGCACGCATACACTGGACGTGGAGGTGCGCCACAAGGCAGTCGTTGCATCGAAGGGATGGAGGGCGCGTTGCGGGTTCCGAGGACGCGCGCCGCACTGGAGGACGTGGAGCTACAGTTGAGACGGAGCACACAGCTTCGGAGTTGATTAGATTGGCGGGGGGAGGTGAAGCTGGTGACTGAAGGGTCCGACATGAGCGCGGTTTTCACGGTGCCTTCACGCGCAGCGTGCGGAGCAAGAGAAGCGTGATGTACGGAGTAACGGCCTGAACAGCGACCAGGAGCCCAGCGATATGGGGATGGAGTTGGAGATTGGGAGGTGGGGGACGCTGAGATACGGTGCAAGCAGAGAAGCGAAATGATCCGGTGATCCCACCGCTTGCTCTCGACCTTCATCACCTACAGCGCATTATCGCAGTCCCACACCTTCTGGCTCCCTCCAAAGCTACGGATTTGGATTATCGATTTCGCTACTAGTGCCTCCAACCAGAATTTTTCCTTTGTCGCACACAGATCTCTTCGGCGGTACACCGATTATTTTCAAGCCATTTATTTTAAGCTCTTTCGGCTTTTTGGCGGTCCATTATTCTTCTGGGACATTATTGGGATCTATTCTACTCCTGGCTCGACTACTCTGAAGACTCGACGGGTTTATCGGCCCAAGTTACCCTATCTGATCCAGCCTTAATCCTTGCCCCCCATTCTCGCGCGCGCCTTCTCCGGAGCCTATAGCGCTTTCTGCAGCGCCCGAGTTACTGACCCACGGTGAGCGCTAAGTCTTGCTGGTTGGCGCACAGGATTTAGCGGTACAACGACTGAAACAATTTCTTGGAACACTGTCCTCCTTGTTAGCTGGTTAGCTATACTGCGTACCACGAATTCCCATTCGAGTTTGCTAAGAAAAATGGATTGCGAGGCCACGTAGATCGAAAACAGTTCAGTCTCTCACTTTACTTGGGCCCAACAAAAAATACTACTTTACTCGGTGAAACGTTGCACTCGAGTGCAGCAGTGGAATCTGGACTACTCGATATGTGAGAGAGCGCAGCGATATATATCACTAACACCAACCAAAATCTAATAATCTTCAATCCACAACTATCCTCAACTACTCAGTGTGTGTGTTCGGGGAGGTAGGGTACGTATCACCCTTCAAGAAGATCTCGTTTCGGACTCTTGATTCAAATGGCGCGGAGCTGTTTTACAGCGACGCAGGTTCTTATTCGGGCACGCAGAATTCAATAGTGGTTGTTCAATATAATGGTTGGTAGTATTCCGAGCTTAGAGCTACTAGGAAATATTCCGGGACCAAAGTTCAAATTCTAGGCGAGGGCAAAACCAAGTCCCGAGCTTACAGCTTCTAGGGTTCGAGGCGTTCAATTCAAAGGTCTGTACCACTGGCTTCTAGTCTTCTTGACGAGCACTTAGGTGGGATTCAGTTCTGAGTCGGGCAGCTTAACCGCGCTAGTTCAAATATTCTCGTAACCACTCTATTCTGCTCGAGTCAAGTCTACCTCCTGCCCAGAAATGGGGGGAAAGTCTACTACCTTACTACAAGATATGGTGCTACTTTTATACATGCTTGAAGAATATACGGAGATAAAATCGGAACATGTTCCTTGGGTATCGCTCAGTCAGCTTGCGACCTGCATCAGTCTAGGCCCAACCATTCCGGTTTCCATGGCGAGATGCAGAACCGGGCGGGACTGTTTTGGTAGTTCATCTCTCGTTCCGATGAATTCCGACCGCTATGGTGCGGGTCACCTAGCTGCCGCTAGTTGATGCCCGAAATTTGATGGGAAATTGATCACTCAAATTTAGTCGGATTTCTTATTCCTCTACCCAAAGTGCTCCTTTTCACACTAGAAGAAGAATGGCTAAAGGGATTTTCATTTAAGTCAAAACTGAGTGAGCAAAAAAAAGTCATCCGCCAATTGGCCACATCTGCCAAATATATTTAAATATATTCAAAAAAGCTCCGTTTTGGCTCATAGTAGGCTTAAAATGACGCTAAACACAAGGTGAATCTACTGGTCAAATCACCGGGCAAGCGTTTCCGGAACGCGGCGGTGAGAGGTATATGTAGTTGAACTGAAGGCCTGAACCAACCGCTGAGCCTCCTTTGGTCCCAGGTCACCGCGGTATGCATCCATCCACCGAATCATACGGTGTGCCCACTTCCGGATAATGGTGCGCGATACAGAGGCAAGGGCTGCAGGCATGTTTGCCTTGAGGCCTTCGTAAGTGTAATCGCAGTGGTCCCGTAAGTATTTCTTGACCGCACCCCAGAAAAACTCGATAAAGTTAAGTTCACAGTGATATTTTGGACAAAATATCACCAGATGACCTGCGTCTTCAATCGTCTCGGCAATCATGGACCGCTGCTCGAGGAAATCAGGTTCCAACTCGAGCATGCGCACAGCACAGCAATTGCGCGGAGCGGTGTGAATGGCCTTCTTGCACTCCTTGAGGAATTTACCCTCGGGCCACAGGCCACGCTCCTGAAGGACTGCTTTGATGCCCTTGGGCTGCCCGGGATGATCAGTGTGGTCGGCAGGATAAACTATTGTTTGTGTCCTCCGAACGTTGCCGTCCATCCACCAACCGTTGCGCATAAAGGCTTGCTTGCCTCCGGGGCCGAGGTTCATGCGGCTGACAATCAGGGCGTCGAGGCGATACATGCAATGGCCTTGGGAATGATCCACCATGAGTAGCATTTGATAACCAGCGCCATGGGCGGTCTCGAAAGCGGGAATAATTTTGTCGCGGAGCTGAATTTAATTATCCAACTGGAAGCGGACACAGAGGGAGGACAGACCTGAACCATGAACATTGTGCCGTCCCAATAGCCCTCATAATTTTTTCCGTACTCCAATTGCGCCCCGGCCTCCGTGAGATACCCGACTGTGGAACAAATCACATCGCTGCGATGCAAGCCCCGCCCGACACCCTTTTTGCGCAATGGCTGCTCGCCCTCAAGCACCCAGCTCTTCTTGGGACCATCGTTGCATTGGGCCGTCATCTCGTCATGCGGCGCAAGGACGAGATGGCACATGACAAACTGACCATCGTACTTCTTTTCCACCTCGACGTCAACATTGCCAATCTTGTACTCGACCAATCACTGTCGGTGCGCGGCCATCGCGGGTAAAAAACGGTTCTGGCGGTTGTCAACAACATCCGGGCGCTCGTGGCCGTCGTAATAAAGCCCTTTTTTATGTTCCGTGTAGACAAAGCCCTCTCGTTGGAGAAGTCGACGAGCAGTGCGGAGAGATACACCACGCCCAATTTTGAAGGCAATGCGGGGGAAGAGCTCAAGTTCCATGTATTTTTTGAGGCCAGCCGGCATTTCTTCTTCCGTGATCTTGCGCAAATACTGGTCGGCCGCCGCGGGGACCAACTTCTGTTGGCTGAATTCGACGAGTTTTTCGGGATTCATCGCCCATCTTTCACTGCAAACATAGGAGCGAAGTTCGGCACGGATTATTGGGTCATCGTAGAGGGAGAACGATTTTCCATGCTTCCCAATCTTCGACTCGGGAATGACACGATCCGAAATCCAGTTGCGGGTCCATTTCCGAACCATGCGACCACCCCATTTCGTCGCAAAGCCTTGTGCCTCAGCGGCAGTCTCCGATGCGGGGGTCCAGCCTTTCTTGTTCCTGACGACCATGTGAAGGTGACTTTGGATCGAGCGAGCGCGGTACGCCTGAAGGCTGGCATTTCCCGCGTGGAAAACATCCTTCTTGGAAGCGATGAGTTTATCAATTGCGACCAAGGAGGACGCCAGAATATTGGCGCGAGCCTTTGCAGCGAGGACAGCTGCGGCCTGACGGCGCTCTGCCTTGGGAACGTCGAACGTTTGGCGTTTAAGAGCAGGGGGTGGTCACACTTGGTGGGGAATTGGCGGGTCCGGGTTGGCGGAAGAGGAAGCGGGTGGAGGAGCTGCATCGGATGTGGGAGGCGCGCTCGGGGGCTCCTCACCTGCTGTATCATTTGCATTATCGTTCTCGTCATGGTTCCCAGAGGACAGGTCCGAGAGGTATCCAGTAAATATTTCCTCGCCAGAATTGGGCGAAGGAGAAGGATCACATCAGGAAAAACCAAAATTCTATGATAGAACATGGCCTTTTATGGGGGTCTTCGATGGTCTTCGATGGTCTATGAGTGTCTATGAGGCAACCCCCGGCTCTATGAGTGTCTATGGGGAGTTATGGATGTCTTTCAATGTACCTGCACTGTTTATGACTTTCTTTGGTGGTTGATTGATGTGACATGATTGTGAATACGTAGTCTAATGAGGGTGAAACCATGCTAGCCGGCGAGTTGCATTGAACCAAGCTCGTGCATCAGGAAAACCAAATGCTATGATAAAACACAGCCTTTTATGAAGGTCTCTGATGGTCTATGAATGTCTATGTGTCAACCACCTTTTTTGGAAAGTCCTTGTTCTGAATTGTTCTGGTCTTCAAAACTGTCACATCCAGGAAATGATTCCACACTTTGTGCTTCACTTAGGCTGTTGAAGGAAAACTTGTGCTAAACAACTCTTATAGCTCTTTTTGAGCTTTTGGTTTGGGGTCTATTCTCACATCTGCAAATATATGCCTTTGTGAGAAATTTGCTGAGTTTCTTGCTAGAGAAGTATTCATGCCCAGATGCTTTTAGCAGAGGAGATGTGGATGGGACAGGCAAGAACTTGAGAGAAGTAAACTGACCTGGAGAATAAGAACTTAGACACCTATCAGAATAGTGTCTGTCCACTTATATGGTCCTTTAGCTCAGTTGGTAGTGCACCTCATTCCGTATTTTGTCCGAACCCGCCAGGTCGCGAGTTCGATCCCGTTGAAAAGCACTTTACTTTAATTAGAACTTTAATTACATTAGATACCTTGACTAAGTCGTGATATAATGTCCCTCAGCGAAAAGTCACTAAGTTCACTTCACATTCACATGGAAACACCTTGAACAGTAAGTAAGTAAGCACAGTAAGCAAAGGCTGAGTGGTGGTGACAGAAACCTTGTATCCCTGCATTACATGCAATATGATATGTGTTTTTACTGTCATTTTTGTGTGTGTTTAAGCCACTGTGAACCAAAAAAAGTTGACAAAATCTCATAGAAAGCAGGCCATTTTCATAGAAAACAGGGGTTTATGGGTGTCTATGGGTGTCTATGGAGTTGACCCCCCCCCATCCCACCTTGCTATCATAGACGCCCATTGTCTATGACGTCTATGGCGTCTATGTGGGTCTATGTGGGTCTATGGGGCAGTTTTGGTTTTTCCTGATGCATTGGTGGCCGCGGCGGCAGTCAGCACAGGCTGGATAACCGACGCGTCCTGGACGTCGGAAGCGGTGTCGTGGAGGCTACAGGTGGCGCCGTGAAAGCAACAGGTGGCGATGTGGACACTGCAGGTGGCATTGTGGATGCAGAGGCAGCTGCGCCGCCCTTTGGGATCACCAGAAACATATTGGTGAAGGCAACGGCCGCGGGGCTGCAACGATCCAAGTAAGTATTCATGAAGATTCAAATACTCAGATGACATACCTGGCACGCGAGACGACATCCAACGCTTCCTTTTGCCGTAATACGAGGTCATTCCTCCTCTGTGTCCGTTTAGAATTGCCTGTGTACGGTCCATTCAGACTTTTCTCCGCAGCGGCCCAAGTGCGCTTGGATTTGTGTTCAGTTATTGCGTTGTATGCAATAATAACGGCGTCCTCCTTCTCCCCAGCAAGAGCAAAGCTCCGCAATAGGTCAAGACCCTCCAAATCCTTGTCGGAGTCACTTGATTCGTCTCCAGACGGCAGGAGTCCGCCCTCGCAAGCCCATTCAGTGTCACTTCCCGAATCATTGTGGGCCCGTGCAGAGAGGAACGGTTCAAAGAGCTGAGGGACCTTATCACCCTCTGTTCCATCCCAATGGCAGTTGTCTGACTGCGAAGAATTGGTTGAGGAGTCTGAGGCGATGATAATTTTGGGCGCAGTTTTGGCGGCACGAGCGCGGGCGGCTGAGGCCTTCTTGCTCCCAAGAGGCATCGAGGCTGCCTGAAGTAGGTGTTATTAAGCATCTGGTGTGTTGTGGCACGTCCTGCACTCACTTCTCTGGGCCACAATCGATGAGCGCGTCTGACAAGAATAATTGTTCGCGTTTGAGTGATCGCGCGTGATCGTTCCGGATCAACGACCCCTTCTGGCTTATGTTCCAGCTCTCGTATGATTTGTAGGTCGCAAAGTATATATGCACCAAGGCCAGTAATCCCTACTGTAAACTACGGCTCCCAGCTGTTTTTTTTTTTTTTTTTTTTCCTCCGGCCGATTTGGCCACTAATTTCGGCTAGCGGCAGCTAGGTGACCCGCACCATAAGTGGAATTCTGTCGATCTTCGGTGTGTCTAGACCTAGCACGCCATCGCACACCATAGTTGCGGTGCTTTTATGCCCGCTATGATGCACAACAGTGCCGGTTGATCCTATCCTGTGTTCCTAGTCCTGCCGGGGAAATACCCCCGGAAGGTTCTCAAGTTCAATTCTAGCCCGGGTGGTTTTCAGTTCCTCGTGCGGGATGTTTTCATTTGTGCTCGGTAACACTTCTGAATTCCTAATCCCCTTGATAACCTCGAGTCCACGCAGCTAGTTTCAGCTTTGTGCCCAGCAAAGGCATGAAGGCGCAATTTTAATCCCGGAGGGATTATCACTGACTTCAGCTCTTAGTCCTGCCAGATTAACTCTCCGCGGCAAAATGCACCATTCCGGGTCGAATGTGCACTCTAAAATTAGATCTCACTCGGGGGATTCTGTAATTCACAAAATTGAAGATTTTCAGGTGTGCAAGATTGCACGCCTTATCATCGGTCCACCCACACTCCCCTCTGGAACTGATCACTCTCAAGCCTATGTTTACCCCACTCACCCGGTGATCATTGTTTCACGCTTACATACCTGCAATGATGTCCAGTCCAAAGGCGAGCAGAAAAACAATGAAATGGGCAAGATGCGCTGACAGTGAATTGAGGCTAGCTAAGCTAAAGCATGGGCTAGCTTGAACACTAACACACCACACCTAAAACCTAACACACCACACCAATCCCCTTATGATTATAACACTAAGACTAGCGCGTCTTCCTAGTGAGTTCGGGTCCCGAGTCGTAGTATGTGACTGCTGGTTTGATTCCCGAGTGCGCTAGCTATGATTTATGGCCTTAACTATCCCAACAAACACTCCAATCTCTGAGCTAGCTCAACCTATTGACCGAAACAAGTCTTCCCAAGGGAATGGGATGAACGGGTTGGGGTAAAAAAGGGTTTTTACTAGGCGGACGTAGATTGCTACGTCGTCCTAGGCGAGCGTCCTAGGCGAGGTGATAAAGTGTCTTCTGAAAACTTCCAGTTACGGACTATGCTGTGCCAGCTACTCTCTCCTCTATGACGATCCCAGATCAACAGATATTTGGGTGCCGACTTAGAACCTTGAATCTAAGCTCTTTTCCTTAACACTTGGGCTTATAATGGACCTAGAGGGTTTACTCAAGCTTCGTTAATCGGCCAATGAATCGACCAAGGAGTTCTACCAAAGTGCTGTGCTGGTCGTGGTCCGTTTTACGGGAGGCGTTTCCTAGTCACCCAATGCGTAGCCCTTGCCAAGTCCACCATGAAGTCAACGACAACTCTCAAACGTTCTCTTTGTGCACTTGGTCCTGATTTATACGTGGAGGTCATCGCCGCTCACAAGCTCCCAACGCGAGTCTTTACTGATCAGTTCACACAGTTACTTGTGGATTCCAACAACACTGATTCGATTTCTATAGACTTTACAAACGAAGAAGATACTTTATCTCCGCTAGCTAGGCCTGAGCACACCCTTATCGTAACAACGATGAGCGGGGCGTGAACTAGTCTTTCAGCGGTATTTACATGGTCCTTTTATACTAGTTGAGAGAAAGTGATGAGGTAAAGTAAAATGAGTAAAGAAAGTCCAAATCTGGTCCGTGCAGCTCTGCTACGGCAAGCTAGCCGGCTCTAACGAGCGCTAGGCTTGCTGGACAGTCAGCTAGCTGACCATCCTGGGGGCCTAGGCTGGGTATATTGCCAGTTCCGTACAGCTTTACAGCTCCCGGACTCTCTGTATTTGCAAAACGACTCGGAAAAACCATTCCCGCCATCGCCTGCTCACCAATCCTCTGTCTCCGCACGGACTGAACATCTAGTCGTTCAGGCATTGTGCCATCTCATCTGAAATACATCTCTTGTGTTTGTTTGTTGCAGGTAGCCGCCCCAACCGCGTCGCGTCAATCACCTGATCTGTCACTCGGCATATTCTCATGCCGACAGTTTCTCCTAGCCGTCGCTATCGCTAGCTAGCCCGATAAACCCGAAGCCAGTGCCAAGTTATTTATGGAACGGTGGCCCCTAGCTCAGTGCTATCCCGCTAGCAGCGCACTAGCTACTCTTATGTCTCTCCTCTTTGCGCTAGCTGGTAACTCTCGTTATCCTGTGCTCTCTGGAAGCCGTCTATTGGTACGCTAGCCCACACTATGAGGTACTAGACCATAGTAATCCTCCTTAATGTGTATACTCCCCTAGTGTAACACTTGTTCACGCGCCTAGCACTAAGTTTGTACTACAGTCAGCAGCCGGAGCTCACTCTGACCCTCCTTGGTATCACCCAACAGAGTCCCAATAGGCCTATTGTACCTATTAGAAAGCTAGCTTGTTACAACTTGAAGTCTAGTATGCCTTGCATTTAACTAGCGCTAAAAATCGCAAAATGCAGCTAGATGTCGGTACATTGTTTTTGCGCTGTTTCAACGACATGAAAGGATCTGTTTGTCTCCGTCCAACTCGGGGCGAAGTGTTTATGTATGAAACCCATGACCACATGTTTTCGGTCCACAACCACTGCCCAACATGCTCAAATCGCAATCGTTCGTGACTCTTGGCTCTGATCACCAAAATCCTTCAAGTTTCTGCGTTGTTGATCTGTCTCATCTCTCGCTCTGCGCTTTAGCTGAGCGCATCCGTTTCTGGGCCTAATCCGGTTCAGTTTCTGACCGGACCTTTGGCGCGAGGCTTCCCTTCAAGAGCGAATTGATTGATGATAATTTCACCCTGGCCTTATTCCTTCTTCGCCCTTGTACTTGCACACAACCCCTCAAGCCCAATGGCCCAGTCGAAAAGCCAGCAATGGTGTGCAGTCTAGCTATCGGGAGGTGGATACGCAGAGTCCTATATCTAACGAAACGCCCAGAGGATCGAAATTTAGCTGTCTTTCCCTATCCCCATCCCTTAACCCTCATATCACCTCACGGTTCTCGCATCGACGAGGTACCTCCTCCACAAACTCCGAATTTTCCTTCGCTATGCCTCGTGGGAGAAGCTCGCTTGTTTCCGCAATGGTAGTGCAATGGTCTGGATCTGGGGGATCGGTAAGCGTCCTTTTTTTCCTTAGTTTTGTTTCGGTCTGATTTGGGGCATCCGCACACACGTTCCTCGTTGGCGATCTCCCTTATATTCCTACTCTCCTTCAAGCTTCCGCCTTGGGTCTTTGACGAGCGGTTTCCCTTCAAAGAATCGCACAGAATGTAATTTTTCGTCCGGTCTGGTCCATATCTCATCGCTATCGATGTAGAACCAAGTGACTCCAAGCCCTGAGTCCTTCACGGTTCAATCAATTTTCAAACTCTTCCTTTTCCTTGTCATCTTCAACCGTACCCTATTGGTGATAACATGATTACCACTGCTTCGCCCTCGATCTCAGGGATCTCACCAAAAAAACGAATCAAAACAGATTTCCCCCCTGCCGCCACGGTCAACTTCAAGGTTTCTGATCTTTCGCGCCGGAGAAACCAACAATCAACGAACCCGATCGCTGTCCATGTCAAACTTCGTTGCTTGCTACAGCCGACCTAGTCCTGGGCTCCATTGATAATCGCCATCGCCCAGGTACGATTGGCACAGGTTGAAGTACAGAGCGCAGCTCAACAAGGCCACCTGGCCACTCTGAGCATCCACCTCACGAAACACCAGGAACGTTGAATGCACGGACTTGGAGTTGCGGCTGCAACTTTATCTCCTCGGACTGCTTGTTTGAAAAACCAAGGACCTGCTGACTCTCCGAGAATTGGATTTACCCAAACCGTACCCCCGAGTTCTCCGGAAAACTCGAACTCAACTTCAGTTCATCAACTCCGCTGATCATCGGCATCGTTGATCCCCCGTTGTCGGCATTTCAACTCCGCTCTGCCGTCGTATCCAGCCGAACTTTCCTCAAGTCTGGATCCAACGCAGTGCGCGCCGAGGATGCGGATTCTCTTCGGCATTCTCCATCCTTCGATTCATACAACTCTTTTGCCCAGACACATTCAGCCCGAGCCGATGACCACTGTTGAGGGCGGCGGCAGAAAAACCGCGATAATTCGATACCTCACAAGTAGAGTCGGTGGTTGAACTGTGCAATTTACGCAGAACCTATTGTGGTGTCCACGTCCTCCAGGATTAACAGTATCGCCTCGTTGACAGTCTCATTCCTGTGGGAACTATGTATCCCTACCACTCTGCTTACCACGGCAATGTTATCACCTCGTTTGCATTTATTCTTCCTTCTCTTTCTCACTGTTGTTACTTCATAGATGAATGATACACCTTGTCGTATTGTTGTTTTACTCGCGCTCGCTTCTGGTTCTGAATCGTAGGTTGTCTCCCGCTTGCACCACAATGTCTATTATCCTCGTCACCATGTCAACCCATCCTCTGTCTTTTGTGCATTCCTTTGCTTGCCTTCTTGCATCCATCCTCTCTGTTATCGTAACTGGTGCACCACCAGATGATTTTTTATGGATGTGGGGTACGCAGGTCTGGGTGTATAAGCCGAGCCTCGTCCAGCCCTCGACTGCATCCTTATGGGCGGGTTCAATTGTACCCGATCATTCTGAATATTCATTTGGGCCATGTATTGCATTTCGGACGAAGTGAGGAAATAGGTGGGCACGTTACGAGGAAGAGAGGACTTAAGGCAGAAGAAGAAGTGGAATGTGTGAATGGTGGGTAATACGAGAGCCCGCGCAGGCGTTGAAGTGCGAATATATCCGAACTCGGTGGTGCTCCCCGGAGAACCCGCTATTCCAGTGCGTGTTTACGATAAGGCGGTGTCGCGCGACAATGGTTTGGTACCCAACGTCCCGCATACACATCCAACTGAGGACGCGCGCCGAACCAAGGACGTGGTAACAACGAGATAGCGCACAGCTTCGAAGTCCGATTGAATTGGGTCGATGCTCGAGAGTGAAGGTGGGTATGAAGCGTGCGCGGAATCCGACATGCGGTTCAAAAACATTGTACTGACACTACGGTCGTGCGGGAGAGCCGTAATTTCGCTTCTCCGCGGTCCTGAAGGCTGCGCGGCGCGAGACGCGGTACAGTGGTGCAGCTTTTCCCGCAAGTTATATTTGAAGTTCTCGCACGTAGCGCGTGGAGCAGGAGAAGCGCGGCGGATGCAGTCTTGATGTTCTGCAGCGCGACAACCAGCGGCTCAACGTTGATCAACGCGATGGGGATAGAGTTGAGGGTCATGGGGATAGAGAAGGGAGGAAGGCGAGGGTGGGTAACTGCGCGGATGCGGGATTGTTGGTCCAGACCAGAGCGGGTGTTGAATATTTGGGTCAATGCCGATAATAAGGTGGGTGTATGTACTCTAGATATGCGGACGCCGAAGGAGAGCGCACGAGCATCTAAAACTAATACAGTTTTCAGTTAGTATTTAATATGGCTGCAAAGGGCAGCATCAACGAACGTATATGACACGAGCGTCGACGGCGGCAGCGTTGCCAGTGCGGGCGGTTGTCGGCAGCGCACGGTGGGCGCAGCGCAGGCTAGACAGACTAGGGTTCGACACTCAAGGGATACGGCGCAGGGTTCTGGAATCGACGCCGGGGCGCAGGTGGGCTATGGCGAGGGACGTGTTGGTGCCAAGATTCCACCTGCGGCGGGATTCGGGAAACGCAACGCTGCACGTTTGAAGGAAGGATGGTGGTAAAGTCCGATGCCCAGAATTAGAGCGTGCGCAAGAGGGCATACTGAGAAGGTGCGTGTGCTTCAGCTAGAACGGCGGCTTCCGCACGAGATCTAATGCTGATTTTTCCTCTTCAGTATGCACGTCTGCAGACGGTGTACGTACCTGTACCGTACCCCAAATTCTCGAAAAACGGAGCCAACGCGATGCCTAACAGCCAGTTGCATACTTGCGAGGTGCGCGGCGGTGCTGGATGGTTCCGCTATCCGCTCGACGCGAGGGAGGTGCCCAACCGAACGAGACGGACGCACGGACACGTTGGATGTGGAGACAAAAACGCGAGGGAGAGCGCATGTGAATTCGTTTACCGCTCGGGCTGTCTGGTTTCGATATCAGGGACATCGCGGCGGCGGGAGGGGAATTGGGATGCGTACCGTCCTCAGCGCAGATTCACGTCCCCGTTATGGCCGGCTTCAATATGGGCGCAGCCGCTATCAAGGTTCGAGCGTGCCAGGCCGAACGTTTTACCACAGCACCACCGTGTGGCACGACCCAAGTTGTGGGGCTTGCAGGAATCATGTAAATACTAGATGCGGCGGCCACGCGGTTGTTGTCGGTCAAAACAATGCGGCGCTGCAGTGTCTGCAAATGGGAATGGGGACCAAGATCCAGGGCTAGCTGGTCCCAGTCAGTTACTGCGAATAAAAGTTCGCAGGTATTCATAGGTGTAGGAAAATCTTCGTGCGTCGAGTAAAGCTTCGAAATATCGCAAGAGACGTGAGCTTTTGGAAGGATGGAAGGAGATTCAGCCGAACGCACTAGCCAGCGGACGAGTGGCTTTCCCTCGCCCTTCCACAGTACTGTACTCATCCCATTTCCAGCGCCAAATCTCCCAAATCGATACCGAGGAATCCAACGCCAGGACACCCCACTTTTGCACTGTTTCCTAGGGTTTTTTACGGCAAGATGCAGAAGGAATTTTGCCGTCGTTGACATCGGGTCCGTCGAGCTCTGTCTGAGTGGATGGAGGGAGAGAGCGGAAGAGGTGCAAGCGGAGAAGCAAAATGATCCGGTGATCGCATCACCACTTGCTCTTGACCTTCACGACCGTATTATCTGCAGCCTCTATTGTGGGTCGTGGATTATCGCCGCATGCAATTCCTACGCCATATATAACAAGTCTACTTTGTCGCGCTCATCTTTCTGGCGGTACAATTTTCTGGTTCCTCTCGCTAGCTCTCTCGCTACTATGGAACTTTTTCTACTCTGCACGGCTGAGCCAGCGGCTCCCAACACCTCTCAAGACAAGCCACCGTCCGTGTTTAGAAGATATCTTAACCTTCGCCCTATCCGGCTCGCTGATCTCGCGTGTACTTGACTCCTTCATTCAATTGGATTCGTCACCGCTTGGCCCTCGTCGACGTCTATTCATGACCACCAAACGCGCTCTTGTCGGGCAAATCTCGAGCAATTTTTTCGGCAAGACAAGACCTAATTATCTTTGCCCTACGCGGAGAAGCATCCAGGTCTCGGATCTGCGAAGAGTCTGCGCGGCCTCTCGATGGTCTGAAAATACTGGTTGGGCGCGTCCACACGTATCGTGACGCGGAACTACTTGATTTCCCTCCCAATTCCATTCTGGGTTTACCCCACCATCCTATCTCAGTTTCTCCGCTGCTGGGGCGTCTTCGAGCGCGGCCGGTGTGGAACTTGCTTCTAATACATCGATTCTGCTCCCTTCCTGTGTTCAAATTTTCCAGGCCTTTGGCACCGAAACCTCGATAAGTAGCCTTCCTTCAAGACGAGCCCATAGCCCACAGGCCATGCTCGCTTACTCTACCTGGGATCAATTTCATCGCATCACTTTATGCATATTCAATCCCTCGACGGTTGAGCCGCAGGCAAATCATAACATGCTACAAGCCTATCGCGAATTGAATCTGCACAGACCGATATTCCGGCAGAAGGAATCGCGGCGAGAGATTGTCTTTTCTTACCTTCGCCTCATGGTTCTCTTGTGCCTGTACCTCCTCTACAGCCTATAGCCGACCAGGAACCTTCCCTCGCTATGTCTCAAGGGTATCAGCTGTTATTCTGTGGATCTTAGGACTGGGCAACGGTCTTTTTTTTCTTTCGGTCTAGTCCGGGGCGTCTACACTCACGCTCTTGACTTGACCCCACTCAACCTCATCGTTGGCAATCTTCGTCTAATTCCCTACTCTCTGGCTTCAAGTTCCCGACTTGGGTCTTTGGCCCTTCCGGAGACCATCCTACTTGCTCGAGAAGTTCATATCCTTCAATTCAAAAACATTCGTGCGGAATCAAGCTTGCGGCTCAAGCTTGACTCCTCCGCTGGTTAATCAATGCTGAGCGCCCAAAGGTCCTCGTCATCGGTCTTTGAGATTACAATACATGTACTATGACTATTGCTCGGCGTGACGATCTCACCCCAAAAATGAATCGAAACATATTCGTCAACCTCAAGGTTTCCTCGTCTTTGGCGCCGGAGAGCAATGAACCCGATCTATGTCTTAGTCGGCCTAGTCCTGGGCGCCATTGATAATCGCCATTGCCATTGGAAATCATCGCGAGCGGCGGCTTGGAACACGGAAGTTGGAACGCGGATCTTACGCAGGCACACGCCATCTACTTTGTTGGCGACAGTCGCCCTCCACCTGCACCCCGATTTTATTTGGCGGATCTCAAGTCCTACATACGGGTTGGAACAAGTCGTAGGTTCAGCTTCAGGTTTTCGATGAAGACCTTTGAACTCGGTTCTCCGATGCACCCATATAACCTGCCTTTCCTTCAATGCAGCCATATAAGAGGCCGTTCAACCCCGTTCCAACTCCGTGGTTTGTGTTTGCTTCAACTAGGAATACAATTTGAACCATCCTCTTATGGCGAGACTCACTGCGTTCAGGGGGTTCGTCGACACAGGCTGTGCTGACCCCGGGCGGCAGACGTCTGCACAGCGGGTGTCCACAGACCTCTGCGGACCTCGGTGGACCTCAACTGACCTTGCCACATGAGCCAAATAACACTTTTGAAGTTCGACCAACACTGAACCATTTAAACAAGACGATGAACCAACGCTGGACAGCGTCTGAAATCGTGTACGTAGCTGTGTGATGCCGCTTAGATGCCGCATTTAATCGGTGAATCACCGCGGAGTTTGATACATTACATTCCAAAATGTATCATAAGTACGCGGGGGTAGCTCGGCGTGGTGAGGCGAAGTGGCGGACAGGTCTGCAAGTGTGGGCGAGCTTTGTGGGAGGGCGGGAGGCAGAGGGAGGCACAACCTTGGGGACGGCCGGTCGGCAAAGGGTCGAGTCACGTCAGCACAGCTGTGCTGATCTGACGTCGGCAAGGGCTGTTTCCCATGGTCGGCAAGGGTCGGCAAAGGGTCCAGTCTAGTATACAGGGGTTCGTCGACGCGGCCGCTGAACGCAGTGACTATTGGCTCGAGTTTTCAAGTTATCATTTTCCGGCATTCCGGCATTCTGGCCTTTTACTCGGAGTTATTTCACCCAACTGTGGTCAGACCGTGGTTTAAAACTGCATTCGGCTAAAGAGCGACCACAAATTGCATGCTACACTCCAACGTCTCCTCGAGGAATGGTGGGCTTGACTCACAGCAGAGTTGCAGTCCGACCCGTAGCTTTATCTGGACGGACTGCTTGCTTGTAAAGTTACGGACCTACTGCATCCAGGTGGAGTCCGAGAATTGGATCTGGCAAACTGTACCCCCGAATTCGCCGGAAAACTCGAACTAACTTTCCCCCTGATCCGTAACGCCGGCATCGTTGATCCTACGTTGTAAGCATTTCAACTCCGCCCTGCCGTATCGAGCCGAAGTTTCCTCGAGTCTGGATTCAAAGCAGTGGGCGCTCAGGACCCGTATGTTCTCTCGGGCATTTTCCACCCTTCGATTCATGCAACTATCTTGCCCAGACACATTCAACCCGGGGCGGTGACAACTTATAAGGGCGGCGGCAGAGTAAGCGCGATATACACTCCTTACACTTCTTGCTTTAAGTGGGTGGTTGAACTGCACAATTTCCGGAGGACGTATTGCGACATTTACGTCCTCTAGGATTAACAACATCGCCTTGTACAATTGTTGACAGCATTTCCGTGGGAACTATAGAAGCTCAACAGCAGTTATTTTAACGTCCCGTCTTGTCACCACAAGGCTGCCACACCCTCTCTTCTCTCCCTTCCCCCACCATCCATGAATACTGATACCCACTCAGACGATGAGGATATCCCCACTCCGGCCCCGGACGAGTACACCTTCACGTCGTGAGCTCTTTTCCCGTTTTTCTTTGTGTCTACCCTGCCTCGTGGCTAACAGCGCTTATCTCAGGTCCGGCGGCGGCATGTTTGCAGGGTCGCAGTACTTCACGATAGCTGGAGGGACGTTCAGTAATATCGTAAATGCGGCACCAACTGTGCCCCCGGGTTTGTATTCCGTCACGAGTTTGGCAAATACTTACACCTTTCAGACTTTCGTATGATCCCCATAGGAGATATAGATCTTCAGCAGGAACTAATAGTGAACGAAGAATCGGGCGTTGTGGGTCGCCGACGAGACCGCCACTGTGTTCGGCGGGTATACTCTGCAAACATCGACGACCGGAACTCGAAGGTCACCGTGGCCGTGTATCAGGGAAATGGTGCCGAAAATGCGCGTCAAATCCTCCGTCATTGATACATCTGTTGACCCTGGCATTGCAGGACTGGAAGCGAGACATCGAAATGTACATGTCTGTTCGGCGAGTGGGCTTGGATTTCTGTCACATGTTGAGGCTAAATTATATCCAGCCACCCAAATATCATTCAGATTTGCGGAGGAGCGAGCTATGGTAACATACACGCCACAGTGTTTCACGGTGGTGCGATATTTAACCTTAGGCTTCCACTCTCATTCTCGACAACTTAAACAGATCTGGTTCCCCTCGAAGTATTCCTAGCACCCCACTCGCCGATAATTACGGTGTATCTTTACGCGTTTTATGTATGTTGATCCATCGATTGTCCTGGCTCCATATCGCAGCTGACCTTTGTTGGAGTCGGCAGAGTGGAGTGTAGGCAAATCCGGTTTCGGTTTGCCTTCTTGCTAACCTGTTCGCAGCAAGTGAACGATTACTTCAAATCGCTGTGGCAAGAGGTCAGGCCACTATCTGAGGTGAGGCCAACCCTGACTTGTACCAGGACCTGAACTCTTTGGAGTGTATGATGTGGATACGAACTTCAACCGGTCAACTCTCCGCCGATCTTGTTTCACCGAACCATTTTTTTCTACTTCCGTTCGAGGAAGCCCCCCTCCCACCAGCAGTCACTCCGTTGAGCGTCACGGACATTATTGCCATCGAATCCCTGGGGCTGGCCCAGTATCATAATATATGTTCTTGGTATTTGAGTCGATATCGGCACCATCACTTCATCTCCACATCCGCGACGGTTCACCTCGGAGCAGTCACTTCCTGGCCGTCAGGACATCAATATGAGGAGCATGTCGAGATTGCGCTGCCGGCCGGGATCGTTTTCAGGTACAGCAGTTGGTTGATATTGGGCAATTGGGAGCGCGTCGGCGACCTTATGGCAAATGGTTGGACTCGGTATTTAAATTTTCTCGCTCTCTTGATGATCATATTTGCTCACCCTCTATTCTCACAGTTACCGGGCCGATGATGTATTCGACACCGAAGTCGTGCTCCAGGTGTCTTTTTTTGATATCGGAGGTTGGTTGAGTCAAGCGAACCACATCTTTAACCGCCTTCAGATTACGTCCAGTTTAGAGCATTACGGTGCGCCTCGCAATGAACCCCATTTTTCGATACGTAACCATTCCAAAAAGCCCTCGTAGAAAGCATTTTCTTCCTAATCGATATTGGGAATGCACGAGGGGACCCTCCATCCGGCTATCTGTTCCTCTGTCCAAAGGACTTTCGAACCGGACCCGCTTCAGTCAGGTGGCCGAACCGGCCAGCGTACTGGTCGCTCGACCCTGAGGGCATCGAGGCTCTGAGCACGGAAGAGGCGGAACGGCTCGGGTTTCCATCTTTCCAACTGGCTACGGAAGTTGTGGGAAGATCTTGGGATACCAGTGTTTACGCCGGCCTTCGTAAATTCCACCAAGCCAAGGGATTCAATCCAGAGTGTCAAGACATTGCTCGAAATCTGGGATATCGACTTTATGAATTGTGCGGGGATGTGGATCCTCCATACGCCCATGGTAAGTTGCCATTTCCAGGTCAACCGTTTCCCATTGATCTCTTTTTTTGAACCTCGAAATGAAGTGAATGGTTTCAACGAAGCAGAAGAGACTGCTGAGGACACCGACACTGAGGATGAGTGGGCGGACGCACAGAGCTCACTGCACGAGGATTATGGTTGTAACATTTGAAACTTTCCATCGTCGCGAGTGCTGATGATCCAACTCCCATCTAGGTGATGAGTGCTCTGAGACGGAAGAGGGCGTGGACCATGTGGGCAAACACAGCATTTACTTTGAGCAGCAGGGTAAGCGAAGCGAGGTTTACTTTCTGCGTGCACTTACCATCCAAGCCTCGGCGCCTGACGTTGACCAGGAGTTAATGGACGGTGGACACACCGGTACGAATCATGAAACAGACTTGGAACCACGAACTGCCAACGACCACCTCAAAAGCGGCGGCTTCATTCATCGCATCTTCGGGGCTTTGCGACACAGTCTGGTCGTGGAGGTGGACTCGGACAATCTAGATACCGATCCCATTTCCCCATTCCTGGTCTGACTTAGCATTGGGTTGAACCTGTATGATAATTGATTCCTCTGTCAATTCAACCTGTGTGTTACCGTGGACTTTAATTCAATCGAGTGCAAGGATTGTGAGGCATTGAAGTTTGTGAAATAAACGACATATGGGCCATCGGACGCACTGCATGTATGGCGGCGTAAGAAATATGTTATATTATAATCGGATTCACATTTTGAACCTCGAATAAAAATTGAACTCGGGCTTGAGGCTCTAGTTCATGTATGAAGTTGACTCCTAGCACCCTCATTGATATTTGTTCTTCAATGCGCAAGGTGGACTTTGAACCAGTCAACTTGTGTTTCCGACTGAGGTCGGGTCCCAGTCAGTACTAGTCCCATTGGTTTAATCCGTTTTCATATCTCTGACTGGATGTATAGCTATCCACCTATCCACTCTATTAATGCCTCTAATTCCGACCAATCAGACTACGGTCCCCGAGTCGTTTCGGTTCATGCACTGACTTTCCTTTCAGATTCAACACCCAATTCAATGTGCATGCCCGGTCATCGGTTCACGTTGCCATATCACATCATAAGCTCGTTTTCTTTCATACTGCTCTCCAACTTACTACCCAAGCTCAGTGGCATCGCGACTCGCACGTCCTAAAGAATTATGACCCTGCGCGAGTGAGCGTGGATTAAAATATAACCGAGTACAGTACACTTCAGGCCGAGGTCTGCGGGAGGGAACCTCTACGTACCGTCGTGGCGCCGATCGTCTGAAATTTGTGGTGTTTCGTTTCGGGGGTATATAAGTACAGGTTAGTTTGAGAAGAAGTAAATCTAATGTGGTGGGTCAGTGAGCAGCGCTCGACATAGGTGAAGCAAGGGGGAATAATGCGTACCAGATACTGTAGTACGTCCTCTTTGAAGGCGCCCAAGGCTCTTTACACCGCACGCGGGGACGCCGCCGACGATACCGCATGGTGCAAATACCTGCCGTACGCGTCGCTGGCGAAAGCAGATGCGCTACCAGTACCAACGCCTCGACTGCGCCAGCGCGCGGGCCACGCAGCGCACGACCATTACGACCACGATGTCCAATCTCGCTGCTTGCCGGTGCGTGCAGGACGCAACCGGCGACACCGGCCAGCACCCACCACCAACTCCTTTCGACAGTACTGTACCAGCGCGCGTTCCAGTCTAGCGTGCGCACCGCCGCCGCCACTGTAGCGTCGTTAAGCCATGTACTTGTTCTTAGTCCTCAATTTGCCCGGGTATGGTCGTTAGAATTCGACTTGCGCTTGAGCTTGAGAAGGAAAGCGCCCCGCGAGGACAAGAGGAAGGATGTGGAATGTGGTACGCGAATGGTGAGTGGTGTTATTATTTCCGCATGCGTCCGCATGGATTTTTTTCTTTTGTCCTTTTAGGTGTAGGTGACCCGGATGGCGCGGCGCACAGCGGAGAGAACGAGGGATACAGTGGCGGCTGTATATGAGAGCCTGCGACCGCGTGACCGCGCGGTGAGAAGGTCGAGGTGGGCGGGCTCAAGAATCCAGATCGAGGTTTCAGGCTAACTGCGTTTTTCAGTCCCTCGAAACGCAGTGGAGGAGGACAATTAACCCGACGTACCAACTCGGTTGTGCTCCCCGAAAAGGTGCGGCGCTGTGCACCGATGCTCTGGTATCCGGTGTTCCCGCACGCATACACTGGACCTCAAGGAAAATGTGCGTGCCACAAGGAAATCGTTGCAGCGAAGGGACGGAGGCGCGTTGCGGCTTCCGAGGACATGCGCTGAAGTGGAGGAGGTGGAGCTACAGCTGAGACGGAGTGCGCAGATTCGGAGTTGGTTGGATTAGACTGGCGGGGGAGGTGAAGCGGGCGATTGAAGGGTTTACACGGTGCCTTCACGCGCAACGCGCGGAGCAGGAGAAGCGTGACGGACGGAGCATCGTAACGGCCTGCAGAGCGACGACCAGGGGCTCAGCGATGTGGGGACAGAGTTGGAGGTGCGGAACGCTGAGATGCGGTGCAAGCAGAGAAGCGAAATGATCCGGTGATCACGGCGCTTGCTCTCGACCGTCATCACCTACACCGCCGTTTGGTTGAGACATTTTGAGAATGTTTGGCGGCCAATGCTTGTCAAATGTTGTCACGCACATTGAGTAAACAAAAGATTGTCAATTCCTCAACCATTTCTCAACATTGCATTTGAGAAAGGTTTGAAATAATCTTCTCTCAACATCCTTGAAACATTTAAGGACAGGTCAACACAAATAAAAAATAAAAAATAATTGGATTGCTCGGAATTGTACACACATTACAGCCACAAGTACAGTAGATAGGTAAGTAGATTACCGGCGCAGACCCGTAAGAAACAGCCGGGAATCCAGCGCAAGGGCACACCGGTGTGCGGTCACCCACCCAAACGATGGTGCAATGAGGGACGCGGTTGAGCGCGAGGTGGTTGGGCCTGATACATTGCACCGCCGCTGACATGGATCACGACGCGTTGGAGCTTTTGGACCGTCTTGCGGAGTTGCAAGTAGGCCTGCAGAGTTGCAGAATCTTGAATTAATTGCAGCAAGTCTTGACGTGATTGCGGAAGGTCTTGGCAAATTGCGGACGGTCTTGGGAAGTTGGTCCAACGGGTATTGAAAGTATTGGATGGCATTGATTTGACGGGCTTGACTTGAGCGTGATGCGAGAAATTTTGGCACAAAGGGAACGGCCGACGAAGAGATATCCGGCGGACCAGGAGAGCGGTGCAACAGAGCGGTCTTCCGTGCGAACCACTGCCACTGCCAGATGGTCCTCGAGACAACGATGTCCGTTTGCGCGCACGAAGATCTTCGCCGAGACACTTTGCGCGTTCCAGCTCGTTCCGACCTTTTGTTCTGATGTTCCGGCCACCTGAGTGGTCTGGACGTGGAATCCGGCACATGGGGAGACTTGGAGTTCTTGGTCAAGTGAGGGAGCAGCTGGGAGGAAGGAGAAAGGTCGGTGGGTCCACCAACATTGGCATTATTTGGTTTGATGCGCACGGACCATTGTGTTAATCTTGTCGGCCTTTTTGTGTGTGAGTTTTTGAATATTCAAGATTTCCTCCGATCCATGGTACATTCACTTGGATTCAGAAGGCATGTAAAGAATGGCAATGACACGAGTTCTCTTACCAGAGATGACCATGCTCGGTAACAGTGTGAATTTGCATAGATTTTTGGTTTTCTCAATCCCGTCAGAATATTGTGACAATGTTTTACAGACATTCGGGCTCAAATGTTGCTCAGACATTGAGACTATGTTGATAGAAGGTCTCGTTAGACTCTTCCACGAACATTTGATGCCAACATTTGTGAGATGAAATGTTCGATTGGCGGTGTACAGCGCATGATTACAGTCTCCGCTGTGGAAACCTTCTGGATCCCTCGACTCACATCAAAGCCACGACTTTGGATTATTGCTTTCGCTGCTAGTGCCTCCGCTGCAGGATGTACGGCACCAGAACGTTTAAAGTTTTCTTTGGTCGTACACAAATCCTTCTGGCGGTACACCAATTATTTTCAAGCCGTTGGGATTCATCATACGCTCCTGCCGAAATTTAGGCTTTCTGGCGGTACACCATTTTTTTGGGGCCACTGTTGGGATCTATTCTACTGCTCGTGGCTCCACTATTCTGAAGACGGGTTTATCGGTCCAAATATCTTTCAAGTTACTCCCGCCGTTCTTGCCCGTACCTTCCCCGGAGCCTATAGCGCTCCCTACAGTGCCTGAGTCACTGACCCACGGTGACCGCTGAGTCATACTGTTTGTTGCACAAGATTCATCCTTTCTGGTGGAACACTGTCCTCCTCGTTTCTAGCAAGCTATACTACCTACCACCAATTCCCATCCAAGTTCACCAAAGAAAATTGGATCGGGAGGCCGAGCAGATCGAAAACAACTCGGTCTCTCACTTTGCTTGCGCCCAACGATAAATACTACTTTACTCAGTCCACACACGCTCCCCTCTGGAACTGATCACTCTCGAGCCTACGCTTACCCCCATTCACCCGCTGATTGTTGTTTCACGCTTACATACCTGCACTGATGTCAAGTCCAAAGGCAAACAGAGAAAACTCCGGCAGGAAAAGATCTGTTCGTCTCGGTCCGACTCGTACGTGAAGTGTTTATCTATAAAACCCATGACCAGAGTCCACCACTGCCCAACCATGCTCAAAATCGCAATCGTCCGTGACTCTTGGCTCTGGTCACCAATATTCTTCAAGCTTCTGTGTTGTTGATCTGTCTCTTCTCTCGCTCTGCGCTTTAGCCGAGTGCATCCGAAGCTCCGTGTAAAATTTTGGGCCTACCCCGGCGATCTCCGTTCAAATTTTCCGGGTCTTTGGCGCGAGGCTTCCCTTCAAGACCGTACTCGCTGCAAATTGATTGACGATGATTTTACCCCGGACTCATTCCTTCTTCGCCCTTGTACTTGTAGCACAGCCCCTCAAGCTCAAGTTCGACGGCCGAGTCGAAAAACCTCAGCAACAGCGTACAGTCTAGCTATCGGGAGGTGGATATGCAGATAACAAAACTCCCAGAGGATCAAAATTTAATTGTATTTTCCCGATTCCCAGCTCTTAACCCCCGCATCACCTCACGGTTCTCGCGTGTACGAAGTACCTCCTTCATAAACTCCGAATTTTCCCTCGCTATGCCTCGGTTGTTTCCGCAATGATAGTGCAATGGTCTGGATCTGGGGGATCAGCTGTTTCGGTGTCGTTCGGGGGTGTTCGCACTTATGCTCTTGGCTTTACCCCTCTCACCCTTATGTCGGCAATTTCGTCTGAATTCCTCACTGTTTTCTTTCCTTCAAGATTTCCGACTTGGGTCTTCGGCGGGCAGTTTCCCTTCACGCAGAATGTGATTAATACCCTCCTCCATCAATGCTAAACCGCCCACGGTTCCCTCGTGATCGGTGTCTCCGAGAATGCCATTCCTAGGCCGAATTAGGACGCGATTTCATAAACACAACACAAAAAACCTCTCTTCCCTCGAGTTCTCTTCCCCGCACAGTTACCTGGCTAATAATCAATGAACCCGATCGCTGTGCTGGTCAAACCGCGTTACTTTCTATAGCCGGCCTATTCCTAGGCTTCAGCGATAATCACCATCGCTCGGGTACGATTGGCGCGGGTTGAAGCACAGGCCACCTGCCCCGGAGGTCGATGCTTTTCTGCCTCAAACTCCGAACATTTTTCATGCTGCGCCCTTATTCTAATTAACCTACTCAGCGGGTTGTGAATCCATCGGACGCGCGGTTGGAGGCACTGTATTCATATTTTATTCGCAAGGTTGGACTCGCCACGAACTGGCACGGCTTCATTGTCGACGAAAAGATTTGAAACACCCATATAATCAGCCTCTCCTTCAATGCAACCACATAAAGGGCCATTCAACCCCGTTTCAACTCTGTGGCTCGTATTTGAATAGAATTCAACCCATCCTCTGGCGGCGAAACTATTGAATTGGTTCAAGCCTTCAAGTTATCATTGACCTGCGCTTTCTCTCGGAGTTGTTTTGCCCAACTGTCGTCAGACCGCGGTTGGAAACGGTGTTCCGTGGAAGCGCACCGCAAAATTGTATGCTACACTCCAACATCCCCACTTCGAGGAACACCAGGAATGGTGGGCTTGATTCAAAGCAAGTACGTTGAATGTCTTGTGAGTTGAAGTTCCAGCTGCAACTTTATCTCGACGGACTGCTTGCTTGAAAACCCAAGGACCTACTGCATCACAAGTGTGCAATTCACACAGTTACACATAATAAAGCCCTCTGGGCACCCCTAATACCCCTTTTCCTATTCCCTTCACACTTATTCAAGCCCTCCGGCGGGCATCCCTGGTACTTCTGGCAGCCTGCAGCAAGTGGATTGCTATATTGATTGTGGCTCGCGAGTCTCAACCGACTCGCCTCAAACTCGCCCTCGATGGTGGATGTGAGATCTGAGAAACAATTGTAATTAAATGCACAGCCATCCAATATGTCGACCAATCAGCGGTCCAGGAAAAGATAATAGACATTATTCATTTTACTCAAATGGGGGTAGGAGACATTGTAATACGGTTTTGAGACCTGATCCCTAGTTTCGGTATCAGGAATATTTTAATTTGTGACGGGTGCTCTCCAGGATTATTAATAATGTTGACGGCATTTCTGTGGGAATTATTAGCTCACACTTATTTTAAGGCCCTTCTCAGCGCTAAAGCTGTCACATGGGCGCTCACCCTCTCTTCCTTCCTACCCCCACCATCCATGGACACCGAAGCCTACTCAGACGACGAGGATATCCCCGCCCCGTCTCCCGACGAGCCCGTGTTCACATCGTGAGCTCTCTTCGCATTCTTTGTAATTGCCCTACAAAGTACCTCGTGGCTAAGAGCGATTATCTCAGGTCCGGCGGTGGCATGTTTGCGGGCTCGCAATACTTCACGATAGCTGGAGGGACGTTCAATAATATCATGAATGCGACACCAACTATGCCCTCAGGTTTGTATTCCTTCACGAGTTTGGCAAATATTTACTCCTTTCAGATTTTCGCATGATCCCGATGGGGGATATAGACCTTCAGCAGGAACTGATGGTTCACCAGAAATCAGGTGTTGTGGGCCGCCGACCCGAACGCAACTGTGTTCGGCGGGTATACTCTGCAAAAACCGACGACCGGAACTCGAAGGTCACGGTGGCCGTGTATCAGGGCAGCGGTGCGGAGGAGGTTTATTGAATCTCCCTCCATCTAGTTTGACACTTCTTGACCCCGACGTCGCAGGACTGGCGGCGAGACACCGAAGTGTACATGTCTGTTCGGTGAATAGGCTTGTATTTTTGTCACCGGTTGAGGCTAAATACATCCAGCCACCCGAATATCCTCCAGATTTACGGAGGAGCGAGTTATGGCAATATACACGCCACAGTGTTCCACGGCGGTGCGGTATTCAATTCCAAGTGTACCTTGAAAGTTAATCCTCGCGTAGATCTGGTGTCAATCAAACAGTTCCTAGCTCCCCAATCACCTATGATGACAGTGTATCTCTATGCATGTTATGTATGTTGATTCGTTGATTTTCTTCGCGTTATATCCAAACTGACCTTTTTGGAGTCGGAAGAGTTGAATGCATGTACATTCAGACTCGACTTAGCTCGCTACTAACTGGTTTACAGCAGGTGAACGATTACTTTATGTCGATGTGGCAAATGGTCAGTGCAATATTTGGGATCAGGTCAATCCTAATCTGTTTCAGGACTTGCGCTACTGGGAGTGTACAATCTGGATACGAACCTCAACCGGTCGTCTCTCCGTGGATCTTGTTTCGCTGGACCATCATTTTGTACTACATCCGTTCTCTGAAGCCCCCCTCCCACAAACACCTACTCCGTTGAACATCACGGAAGTCATGGCTATTGAATCCCTGGGGCTGGCCCAGTATCATGATATATGTTCTCTGTATTTGGGCAAATATCGACACGACTCCATCTCTCCTTCCGCGACGGTTCATATTGGAGGAGTTATTTCCTGGCCGTCAGGACATCGAGACAAGGAGCATGTGGAGATTGCCCTTCCGGCGGAGATTGATGTCGACTACAGCAGTTGGCGGATATTGGGCGATGGGGAGGGCGACCTTATGGGAATTGGTTGGACTCGGTATTTGAGTTTTCTCGCTCTCTTGATGATCATGTTCGCTCACCCTCTCTCTCATCACAGTTACAGGACTGATGATATATTCAACACTGAACTCACATTGGTGGTATCTTCCTATGACCCCGGGGTTTGGTTGAGTGAAGCGAATCACGTCTTTAGCCGCTTGCAATTCACATCTAATTTGGAGGATTACGGTGCGCTTTGCATGTTGCTTGCGTTGTCCTATATAATTATTCGAAAAAGCTGTCGTAAATGGCATTCTCTTCATAATCACCATTGAGAATGTAGGAGGGGACCCCCCTGGTGGCTTTTTGTTCCTCTGTCCAACGGAGGACTTTCAAACCGGCCCCGCTTCATTCAAGTGGCCAAGTCGCCCAGCATATTGGTCTCTCGATCCCTCGGGTGTTGACCGTCTCAGCACGGAAGAGGCGGCACGGCTCGGGTTCCCCCCTTTTCAACTTATCACACAAATACAAGGAAAAGCTTGGGATGACGATGTCTATGCCGGCCTTCGTAAATTCCACCAAACCAAGGGATTCGATCCAGAGAGTCAGGAGGTCGCTCGAAATCTGGGATATCCGCTTTACAAATTATCCCGGGATGTGGATCCTCCATTTGCCCACGGTGAGTTACCATTCTATGCCAACTGTTTTCCACTGATATTTTTTTGACACTCAAAATGAAGTGGATGACTTCGATGAAGCAGAAGACGAGGTCGACGCGGAAGATAAGTGGGCGGATGCCCAGAACTCACTGCACGAGGATGATGGTTGTAAGACATAAAATTTCCCGTCGTCGCGACTGCTCACGCTTCAACCCCATCTAGGCGATGAGGGGTCTGATGCAGAAGATGGTATGGGCGAAGCCGGAACTTGCATTAAGCAGCCGGGTAAGCTCAGCGAGGTCCACTGTCTGCCCCTGCTTACCATCTGAACCTCAGCGCCCGAAGTTGACCAGGAGTCCATGCGCAGTGGACACACCGGTACGAATGACGAGGCAAACCTGAAACCTCAGACTGCCACCGACCGCGCAGCTGGTGGCGGCTTCATTCATCGCATCTTTGGGGCTTTACAACACAGTCTGGTTGTGGAGGCGGACTCGGACAACATAGATAGCGATCCCATTTCTCCATTCCTAGTCTGACCCGCCATTACTTATCTGGGCCTTTTTTTCAACTTGTGTGAGCAATCTGTCAATGAGGGATTGAAGTACGTGAAATAAGAAATTCGCACTGGTTCCGACAGCAGATAGAGAAAGCAGAGCAGTCGGGCGCACTTTTCGAACCTTGAATAAAAATTGAACTCGGGCTTCTCGGGGATGCTCGATCTCGATGCTCTATTTTCCCCTCCGATGCTTGAGGTTCCAGTTCGTGCATGAGATAGATTGCTGCTATTCTTAATGACATCTATTCTTCAATGTGAAAGTTCACCGAATTCAATGTGGACTTTGGACCAGTCAACTTGTGTCTTCATTGAACTCAGGTCGGGTCCCAGTCGGTTCTAGTGCCATTGGTTTAATCCGTTTTAATACCTCTGGCTGGATGTATAGCTATCCAACCATCTACTCAGTCAATACCTGTAATTCCGACCAATCAGACTCGGGTTCCCGAGTCGTTTCGGTTCGTGATCGTGCACTGACCTTCCTTTCAAATTCAAAGCACAATTCAATGTGCATCCCCGGTCATCGATTCACCTTTTCACATCGCAATGTAAGCTTATTTCCATTCATACTACTCTCCAACTCACTACCCCAGGCTCAGTGGCATCGCGACTCGAACGTCCTAAAGAATTATGACCCTGCGCGAGTGAGCGTGAATTGAAATGTAATCGAGTACAGTATGCTTCAGGCCAAGGTTTTGCGGGAGGGAACCTCTACGTACCGTTTTTTCGCGGATCGTTCTGAAATTTGTGGTGTTTCGTTGAGGGAATACACTGAGGTGAGCGGCGAATAGGGGTTAGCCTGAGAAGAAATAAAGCTGACGCGGCGCGTCAGCGAGCAGCGTTCGACGTAGGCGAAGGAAGGCGGAATAATACGTACCAGATCCAGTAGTACATCTTCAAGCCCGAGTGAAATCCCCACGGCAGCTCCCTCCATCCACAGATCTGTCTAGCGCGCGCGGGGCATGATATACCTGCCGTACGCGTCGCTGGTGAAAGCAGACACGCCATCACTACACAGCGCACGACCATTGCGATCACGATGTCCAATCCCGCCGGTTGCTGGGTGCAGCCGAGTCGACTGCGGGCGGGATGCGGCCAATACCAGCAACTCCTCTCGACAGTACCGTACGAGCGCGCGTCCCAGTCTATCATGCGGGGCGCACTTGTTCTTAATTCATCGAAATGACTGACAGGCCCCCGAGTTCCCCGGGTATGGCATAGTGGCAGCGCAAGTTGGTAGAATTTCAACTTGAGTTTGCAGCAACGGCGGTGGCGCGCGCCCAGAGCATGATCAGCGCAGGTGCGCATGCGAGTGAGTAAATGGTGAGCGGTCTTATTATTTCCGCCCTTGACCACGTCGAAGTGAAGTAACATGTTTCGTCTGTTTGCCAAGGGAGGGATAGCGCAGACGGCGCGGCGGTGACCACACGCGGTGAGAAGATCGCGGATATTGAGATGGAGGGGTCGGGCTCCAAATCTCGATCGAGCCAAGGCAAGCTATGTCAGTTTGTCAGTAGTAGCGGATGTGGGCAAGTAAACCAACGTACCGATTCAGTCGCACTCGCGCTCGCCGCAGAACGCGATATTCGAGTGTGTGGTTCCGCTAAGGCAGCGGATGGTCTGGTACCCGGCATTCCCGCGCGCATACACTGGACCCCGAGCCTCGAGGAAGTCGCGCGCGCCACGACAAAGTCGTTACATCGAAGGGATGGAGGGCGGATTCCGAGAGCGCCCGCAGAACCGAAGGACGTGGAGATTACAGTCGGGCGCCGCGGCAGAGTCTGAAGGCAAGAACGAGACAGGGCGCGCAGGATTGGATTGACGGGTGGTATGAAGCGCGCACGGAGTCTGACACGCGCTGACTGATGCCATGACCGCGCGGGAGCTTGGATTGTGCTAATGTCCAGTGCGAGTGGGACTCGATGTTGAGTCGGCCGCGCGCAGGAGCGGACATGACGAAGGCAGGGTCTGATGCTAATACTGTTTTCAGTATTATGCAGATGATGGTGAACACACCGTACCGCGATTTCTGGAGCTATGCCGCCAACCCGATACGATTACGATTTGCGTACTTGCGAGGTGCGTGGCGAGGCTGGAACGCGTTGCAGGTGGATGCCAACCCGATACCGCTGAAGAGATCTGTGTGTGACAAGGAAAATTTCTGCGTCGAAGGCACTAGCAGCGAAATCAATGATCTAATGCCCGTGGGTTTGGTGTGCGTTGATGGAACCAGAAGATGTCCATAGCGGAGACTGGAAATACGGTCATGAAGGTGAGGAATGGCAAGCGGGCGATCGCCGATCACCGGATCATTTCGCTTCCTCGCTTGCACCTCTTCCGCTCCCGCCTCCATCTAACGGAGACGATGGATTCCTCTCTGTATCCCGCCGTGGGGCAGCACCAGAAAACCAGTGGCAAATTACGTGTCCGGGCGTTGGGTTTCAGTTTCCTTGGTATCGACTCGGGAGATTTGGCGCTGGAAACACGATGAATGCAGATGACACTGTGGAAGAGCGAGAGAAAGCCGCTCGTACGCTAGCTGGTGCGTGCACCCGGATACCTTTCTATTCTCCGAAATGCTCACGTCTCTTGCAGTATCCTGAAGCTTTACTCCGCGCACGAAAGCTTGCCTACACTTATGAATATCCCCTGGAATTTTATTAGCAAAACAACGATGTACAAGCCGTTTGGCTACTCACTGATGCTGACCGGCCTGTCATCTGCTTCCATTTCAGGCCACTGCGGCGTCGCATTGTCCTAGCCGACTCGGATAATGACCGCGTGGCTGCCTCATCCTCCGCCAACTTCGTTCGTGCCACTATGGGCACCCAACACGGTGTGCTGTAAAACAGAAACACGGCCGATCTTTACGGCGAAACGTTCGGCCTGTCGCGCTCGAAACTTGCTATACTTGACAGCGGCTGCGAACATATAAGCTGACATAACTGGAGGAACGTGAATCTGCACTGAGGAGAAAGTGGACGGTACACCTTTCGATCCCCCCCCGCCGCGGTGTCCTTAATATCGAGACCAAAAACCTCCTCGTTGGGATGCAGGAGAAAACTCGGACGGCAAACGAATAACATCGACACCCGACACCGATTGTTTTCAAGCCATTGGGATTCATTCTGCGCTCTTGCCGGAATTTAGGCGTTCTGGCGTACATCAATGTCTTGGGAGGCTATTGGGATCTATTCTACTCCTCCTGGCTCGCTTCAGAGGTACTATTCTGAAGAGGAATTTATCAGTGTTACTAGTCGGTCCCAATGTCTTTCAAGCTACCCGAGACCTCAAGTCGCCTCGCTGTTTTGGCGTGTACCGTGTCGCGGCCTACTCGGATCTTACTTTTCTCTGCGGTGTCAAGGTCGCGTGTCCTCCTCTACCACACCGACAGAATCAACACTGGTTGCCAATTCACCCCCAGCTGCGCAAACATCTAGATCTGCGCGGCCTCTCAGCCTTCCTCAGTCCGTGGCCCCAAAATCCTAAAGACCGCACGCGCTCGACCTGCCTGCGAACCAAACAATTCCACTGCCTCCCCCTTCCCTCTTCCTCACCTCCACATTTATACTCAGTTACTCGAGGACGGAGTCGCAAGCAAACCACTCTGCAACGGCGTCGATCGAAATTGATCTCGGCCCAAGGACAGATACTGTAAATCTAATTGTCTTTCTGAATATTCATCCCTTGACTGAGCTCGATTCGCCACGTTGTCCTCGCGTACCTGTACCTCCTCCGCAGGCTATAGCCTATAATTGACCGACCCTTCCCTCGGTATGCCTTGCGGGAGAAGCTTGCTCGCTTGTTTCAGCACCGATATTGCAATGGGTTGGATCTGGAGGATCGGCAACAGTCTTCTTTTTGTTTCGGCATGGTTCGGGTACATCTTTCCTCGGCAATCTCTCGAGAATTCAGTTTCCTTCAAGATTTCCGCTTTGGGTCTGGCGAGACTCCATAACCGCGAATTCGAAGCAGTCCTGGGGTGCCTGTGTGGTCTTTTTTTTTGTCTTTCGCGACTGTATTTCTGGCCATGAGTATTATACTTTCCGCTCGGCGAGTCGTTGCTTCAATTTGCTTCTCAGCATACCAATAATCTTGAGTTTTATCAACCCACTCACTGGCGTTGCGTTCTGTTTTCGCTTCCGCCTCCCGAACTACTTCTTCTGTATTCAAGTTATCAATCCATTCGGTTTCGTACGTTGTTATCCACTTGCCAGCGGCCCGATGTTCTTCATCTTCATAATCGTCCCATCGAAAAATATCGTCCATAACTTCGGTTTCGCTTTCTGTAAGGGATCCTGTTGGCGACGATGGACGGACAAAAATATCGACATCCAGGGTGGAAGCGAGTCGGGGAAGGGTGTTGGGAGAGGACACCGGAGTATAGGATGGACGAGGAGCTAGAGAGGCCTGCTGATAGGCGCGGATGGGAATATCCTTAACAGCGGCAGGGATAGTAACTCGTACAGTATTTGATCTGTGGGCTGAGCTTGCGGTGCAAGAACGTGCTCTTATGATCTGGGTGGCCTAATTGCTTCGATGCGAAGGACCTACTGTATCTGCCGGGAGGGAAAACTTGAGCCGACCTTTGCATCATAAACACGGCTGATCCGGGCCACCGGCATCATTGATCCTACGCTGGAGTATTTCAACTCCGCCCTGCCGTGGGGGGCCGAAGTTCGCTCGAGCCTGGTGCTGCAATAGTATTCTAACCCATGCGGTGCGCTACTATTTGTCTTACTCTGAAAATTCTGCCGCCCTCAATCCGTGCAGCTACTTGGTTTCAACTTCAATTTTCCACAGACACATCCAACTAGAGGCGGTAACTGCTTTAATATATTGGTGAAGCGTGACTGCCACGCAAAATGAGGATTGCTCCCCAGTTTGAGCGAAGATCAATGCATACGACGGAATTCCAGAACGGCAATTTTCGGCAGAGTAAGCGGAATATATATACACTGTCTGATGGCTTACAACACTCATTGTAGGCGCGGTGGTTCAACGCGGCGGTTGACCTGTGCAAATTACAGAGGACTCGGACGGTGTCCGCGTCCTCGAGGATTAACAGCATCGCCTCGTTGACAGCATTCCTGCGGGAACTATAGGTAGAGTAGAAGCTCAACAGCAGTTATTTTAATGTGCCGTCTTACCGCCGCACGGCTGCCACACCCTCCCTTCCTTCCGACCCCCACCATCCATGAACACCGAGACCTACTCAGACGACGAGAACATCCCCGCTCCGCCCCCGGACGAGGATGACTTCACGTCGTGAGCTCTCTCTCATTCTTTGTCTCTGCCCTGCCTCGTGGCTAAGGGCGCTCATCTTAGGTCCGGCGGCGGCATGTTCGCGGGCTCGCACCATTTCACCTTGGCGGGTGGGACATTCAACAACACAAATAATTATGCCGCGGCACCGACGGTGCCCCCTGGTTTGTATTCCGTTCACAAGTATGGCAAATATTTACTCCTTTTCAGATTTTCGCATGATCCCGATGGGGGATATAGACCTTCAGCAGGAACTAGCGGTGAACGAACAATCGGGAGTTGTGGGTCGCCGACGAGACCGCAACTGTGTTCGGCGGGTATACTCTGCGACAATTGACGGTCGAAGGTCGAAGGTCACCGTGGCCATGTATCAGGGAAACGGTGCCAAGAATGTGCATCGAGTCCTCCCTCATTGAAATATTTGTTGACTCTGGCATCACAGGACTGGCGGCGAGACACCGAAATGTATATGTCTGTTCGGCGAGTGGGCTTGGATCTCTGTCACACGTTGAAGCTAAATTGCATTCAGCCACCCGAATATAATTCAGGTTTGGGCCAGCGCGAGTTATGGAAACATACATGCCACAGTGTTCCACGGTGGTGCAGCGTTCACTTCCAAATGTACCTCCAGAAGCTAATCGTCACGTAGATCTGGTGCCACTTCAAGAATTCCTAACGCCTCAGTCACCTATAATGACGGTGTATCTTTACTCGTGTTATGTGTGGACACTTTTACTCACCATGTAACCGATTTAATTTCTCTATAGGCGGAGGAGTGGAAAGTATGCGAATTTACATAAATAACTGACCCAGCTTCTTGCTGACCTGTTGTTAGCAGGTGAATGATTACTTTGAATCACTCTGGCAAAGGGTCAGCAATATATATCTATGAAGTTAGGCCCACTCTAACTTGTTCAGACCCTGGAGAACAGGGACTGTACGATGTGGATACGAACCTCAACCGGTCGACTCTCCGTGGATCTCGTTCCTCATGACAATGTGTTTTATTTTTTTTCCTTGTCCGTTGAAGTTTCCCTCCCACCAGCAGCCACTCCATCAAACGTCACGGAAGTCGTGGCTATTGAGTCCCTGGGGCTGGCCCGGTATCATGATATATGTTCTTGGTATTTGAGTCGATATCGGTGGCATGACTCCATCTCCACCTCTGCGACGGTTCACATTGGGGGAGTCACTTCCTGGCCGTCAGGACATCGATACAAGGAGCACGTTGAGATTGCCCTTCCGGCGAAGCTCGATGTCGACCACGGCAGTTCGTGGATATTGGGCCATGCGGGCGACCTTATGGGAAATGGTTGCACTCGGTGTTTGAATTTTCTCGCTCTCTTGAATCTTGATGATTGTATTCACTCACCCACCATTATCACAGTTACAGGGCCGATGATGTGTTCGACACCGAAATCATTCACCGGGTGCATTCTTTTGATCCCGAAGGCTGGTTGAGTCAATCGAACTACGTCTTTAGCCGCCTTCAGATTACGTCCAATTTGGAGGATTACGGTGCGTCTTAGGCCTCCCTCCCGGCATCCGGTGCAATGATCGTTTGAAAAGTACACATACAGTACATTGACTTCAGACTAACAATTGGGAATACACGAGGGGACCCTCCACCCGGCTATCTGTTCCTCTGTCCAACGGAGGACTTTCGAACCGGACCCACTTCATTCAGGTGGCCAAACTGTCCGGCGTACTGGTCACTCGATCCTGAGGGTATTGAGGCTCTCAGCACGGAAGAGGCGGAACGGCTCGGGTTCCCCCCTTTCCACCTCGACACGAGAGTTTTGGGAAAATGTTGGGATACCAGTGTCTACTCCGGCCTTCGTCAATTTCACCAAGCCAAGGGATTCGATCCCGAGAGCCAAGATATTGCGCTACATCTGGGACAACCGCTTTACGAATTGTGCGGGGATGTGGATTCTTCCTTCGCCCATGGTGAGTTGCCACTCCAGGTCAACCGTTTTCCTCTGATCTCTTCTTTGAACCTCGAAATGAAGTAAATGATTTCAACGAAGCAGAAGAGACTGCTGAGGACACCGACACTGAGGATGAGTGGGCGGACGCACAGAGCTCACTGCACGAGGATTCTGATTGTAAGAGGTTGAAGGTTCTCGCCGCTGCCACAGCTGACGGTCCAATTCCCCTAGGCGATGAGGGGTCTGATGCAGAAGATGGTGTGGGTGAAGCTAGAATTTGTGTTGAGCCGCAGGGTAAGCGAAGCAAGCCCCGTTGCCTGCCTGCGCTTACCATCCAAGCCTCAGCGCCTGAAGTTGACCAGGAGTTAATGGACGGTGGATACACCGATACGAATCACGAGGCAAACTTGAAGTCACAAACCGCCAACAACCACCCCGCAGACGAGGGCTTAATTCATCGCATCTTTGGGGCTTTGCGACACAGTCTGGTCGTGGAGGTAGACTCGGACAAAATAGATAGTGATCCCATTTCCCCATTCCTGGTCTGACCTTACTGTTACTTATCTGAGCCTTTTCAACTGAACTTGTATGAGTCCTCTGTCAATTTAACTGCCGCGTGAAGCTCAATCGAGTACAAGGAATCTGAAGCATCGAAACATGGGAAATAGTTCGTACTGGGTCTGAGAGCAGTTGTTTACAGTAAAGCAGCCCAGTGAACTGGCAGCAAAACTACTAGCGCGATGGCGGCGTTGCGAAAATCGGATTTATATTTTGAACCTCAAATAGATCTTGACCTCGGGCTTCTCGGGAATGTTCCATCTCAATGCACTCGTTTTTTCCCCTCATGCTTGAGGCCCTATGTATGAAATTTATTGCTAGCGCTCTCATTGATATTTATTCTTCAATGTGCAAGTTCACCGAATTCAACGTGGACTTTGGACCAGTCAACTTGTGTTTTCGACCGAGGTCGGGTCCCAGTCAGTCTAGGCCCATCGGTTTAATCCTTTTTCGTACCTCTGACTGGATGTATAGCTAACCAACCATCCACTCAGTCAATACGTCTAATTCCGACCAATCAGATTCGGGTTCCCGAGTCATTTGTTCATATACCGACTTTCCTTTCAGATTCAAAGCACAATTCAATGTGCGTGCCCGGTCATCGGTTCGCCTTTCCACATCACATCGTCAACTCATTTCCATTCATATATTCATACTACTCTCCAACTCACTATCCTAGGCTCACCTCAGTGGCATCGCGACTCGCACGTCCTAAAGAATTATGACCCTGCGCGAGTGAGGGTAGATTGAAATCTAATCGAGTACAGTGCGCTTCAGGCTAAGGTTTTGCGGGAGGGAACCTCTACGTACCGTTGTGTCGCAGATCGTCTTGAAATCCATGGTGTTTCGTTTCGGGGGTATACGAGGTGGGCGGCGAATAGGGGCGAGAAGAAATAAACCTAACGTGGTGGGTCAGTGAGCCGTGTTCAACATCGTTAAAAGGAACACTGGGGTACATACCAGATGCAGGAGTACCTCCCTTGGAAGGCGACCACGCCTCTTTCCACCGCGCGTGGGGACGCCGCAGATGATACCGCATGGAGCAAATACTTACCCGCCGGACGTGTCGCTGGCGAAGGCAGACACGCCACCAATACCAACGCCTCGACTACGCCAGCGCGTGGGGCATGCAGTGCACGACCATTACGACCACGATGTCCCATCCGCCGCTTGCTGGGAGCATCCGAGTCGACTGCACACGACATACGGCCGACGACACCCGCCAGCACCCACCATCCCCTCTTGACAGCACCGTACCAGTGCACGTACCAGTCTACCATGCGCGCCGCCGCCGCTGCAGGTTGGTAAAATTCGACTTGTGTTGAGAAGGAGAGCACCCCGCAGGGAAGAGAGGAAGGATGTGGAATGCGGTACGTGAATGGTGAGCGGTGTTATTATCTCCACATGCGTCCCTGTGGAATGGTCATATTCTCCTGTCCTTCCAGGCGTAGGTAACCCGGACGGCGCGGCGCACAGCGGGGAGAACGAAGGATACAGTGGTGGTGGTGGATTTCGGTGTGTGAGAGCCTGCGGCCACGCGACCGCGCGCGGTGAGAAGCTCGGGGCTCAGAATCCAGATCAAAGTTTCAGGCCCGGGCTAACTGCGTTTTTCAGTCCCTCGAAACGCAGTGGAGGAAGACAATCAACCCTACTTACCGACTCGATCGTGCTCCCCGAAAAGGTGCGGCGCTGCGCAAAGATGCTCTGCTATCCGGTGTTCCCGCACGCATACACTGGACGTCGAGGAAAACGTGCGCGCCACAAGGAAATCGTTGCATCGAAGGGACGGAGGCGCGTTGCGGCTTCCGAGGACACGCGCCAAACTGGAGGAGGTGGAGCTACAGTTGAGATGGAGCGTGCAGATTCGGAGTCGGTTGGATTAGACTGGCGGGGGGAGGTGAAGCTGGCGATTGAAGGGTCTGACACGAGGTTCACGCTTCGCGGACCATGACGCCCAGTGAGAATCCCGTGTGTTCTGGTGTGCTCTGTTGTGCGCAGATGTGCTTCAGTATCCAACTTATCTGCTTGAAGCTGTTGTCAGCAGATTTTGGCGGTTTTTATTTTATTTTGATCACCTCAAAAGTCTGGATGACGTCGATTCTTTTTCTTCTCGTTTTTTGAAGCCCGTCGGTTGGCGAATGACGCGTGTCGACAAGTCCTCGACCCGGGTGCCGTAATGGACGCGTGGCGGTCGGAATTTGAAATGCTTCTTGAGTCAGAATCTTGACTCCGTACCACCACCATCTCCTTCCGCCACGTCAGTGCCGCCCTACCTTCTGCTCGTCCAGCATTTCTCCTCTGCCAGTGGTATTCACAGTCTTCCGCGTTAGTCAACACTCGTGCACCGAAGCAGGCCGGCTGCTTGGAATGATGACAGTGTGATCAAGTATGCAGTTAAAGCAAGGCCCAGTCCTTTCGGTGGTCGTGGTGCTGCTCCGCGAGGCTTTCTGCGCGACCTTATTGCTTCAGAAGCGGACTCAAATGTGCGTATGCGAGCACTTGCGCTATTTCCCCCACCCTAACCGTACTGGTAGAGTTGTTGGTCCAATCTCCGCAATTTTGGACCTCCCGCCTACTGCCTCTCGTGGGTTTTCATTCCTGGTAGCTCCCTCACAAAACTGACTGCCCTCTCGGACTCAGAGGCCGTCCAAGACTCGTCGCCTGCCACTTACCCGTGGTCCCCAATCTCTCTGATTTATATGTACGCACACCCGCTCCACCTCGTTCTTCGCCGGCTTACATCGCTGTCTTTTCCGTCTCCTGCTTCTAATCTGCTTTTTTCTTCAAACCAACAGTGCGACAGGCGTTGCGGACGCGCTCCATAAATCGTCGCAGGATGTACATGTCTTCCCTGGTATGTACCATCATTCGCGCCGCCTCCCCCCTCTCTCTCCCCAATGGAACCCTGCACTCCCGCTCCGCCATTCGCGGCACTCCATTTCCCTCCGCTAGATCGGCGACTTCGGACGCGCACCCATCCTTCTGCTTTCTTCGCTCTTCTCATTCTCGTTGCTTACCGGATGTGCAGCAGGTTCCATCTGCCTGTCTCCTTGTTCAGTGAAGTACGGCGTGCATCGTTGTCCGCGGTATGTCCCCATTCCCCTTCTGATATTAACGACAAGCTCACTATCTCCATCACAGTCGTACCCAGGGGAGGGGGAAAATCAGCGGCAAGTCATTAGTAATCGTCATTCGATGGGGCTGATTTCTTCTTTTTACAGTTTACTCTCTCAGTGTTTCGCGACATTTCGTGTCTCGTTTATGCCAGGTACGTCCAAGGACATTTCATTTTGCCCACGCTGAGATATGTTATGTCGTTTTGCAGTTTCCGTGCACACGACGCTCAACGACGCTCAACACCCATCCCGACCTTTTCCTTCGCGGTACGATACGCGCGCGACTTGGCAGCCGACATCGCAGAAGGCAGGCGGACTTGATGGACGGAAGGGCTCCGACGGTAGGAAGGGCAGAACGTGGTACGGGCGGACTTGGTAGTTTTGTTGTCGTAGTTACCAAGAATATAATGGATTTTGAATTGTATTGAAGGAAAAGTGAAGAAAAAGTAGGAGGAGCACATTGGAACATACCTGAACGTACCAGCGCGTACCGGAGCATACCAGAGCACACGAATTGGTGCCAAAAAGTCCAGATCCTGTGCTCTAGGATGCTCATGTGTGCTCAAATGTGCTATCGATTGAGTGGGCACATTTGAGCACATCAGAGCACACCAGAGCACACGGGATTCTCACTGGGCATGACGCAGCGCGGTTTTCACGGTGCCTTCACGTGCGCAGCGTGCGGAGCCGGAGAAGCGTGACGGACGGAGTGTCGTCATGGCCTGCATGCAGACTCCAGAGTAACAACCAGCGGCCCCGTGATATGGGATGGGATTGGAGATTGGGAGGTGGAGGACGCTGAGATGCGGTGCAACCAGAGAAGCGAAGTGTTCCGGTGATCGCGCCGCTTGCTCTCGACCTTCGTCACCATATCGCGCATATTCCAGTCTCCGCTGTGGACGTCTTCTGTCTCCCTCAACTCGCACCAAACCCATGGACATTGGATCATCAATTTCGTTGCTAGTGCCTCCGCCGCAGAACTTTTACTTTGTCGCACACAGGGCGAGACTCGGGAGTCGGAGTTCTTTTCGCTATTGGGATTCTGCCCACGTTTTAGGCTTTCTGGTGGTTCACCAACCTTCTTACACGCCATTGAGATCTATTCTACCCCTCAGGTACTATTCTGAAGATGGATTTATCGGTGTTACTACTAGGATCTCAAGGTTCGATTATCTTTCCCCATACGCCCTGCCATCCAGCCCTCGCCTCGCTGTTTTCGCATGCGGCCTACTCCGAACCTTTTCTTGCGGCGTCCAGCGCCCAGCACGCGTCCTCTGGCCTCTGTTCCGGGTCCGAGTCCGTTGAAGATCTCGGGTCTGCGAAAACATCTGGATCTACACGGGCTCTCAGTGTCCTTGGCCGACGATAGCAAGGCTCCTATCTCCCCGGGCAATGTTCCTTAAAGTCCTCGACCCGGGCCCTTGGCGCCGAATTTATTTTACATCTCTCTGGTAAAATCTCTCAGCTCTCACGATGAATCAATCATATTTCAACCGCCGCGCTCTCAATTATCTTCCGCGACGCTACATACGACTAGTTCGGGCCCCTTGTCACCGCAAATCAAAATTCCTCAGCGGTACACCAACGTTTTTGAACAATATCGGGATTACTCTGCTGTCACGTTCAATGGCAACACTCAGGCTGTCCCAAGATCTGAGCATACGGCGCGTAGCCCACATTCCAGATCGATTATCTTTGCCTTACACACTATCTTTCCCCCCTCGGCCCACTATTCTCTCGTGTAGTGGCTACATTACTGTGTTCCTCGACCCAGCCAGAACCCTCACCTACTAGTTGCGGATCCATCCACGCAAGTTCGCAAAATAACAATATTAGTTGACCAATACCAGCAGGTCCGGGATCTTAAGGGTGCTACATGGACGGTGTTTCCAGAAGTGTCAAGTGTCTCGGGGCTGCGAAACGATCTAGATGTGCGCGGGCTTCTCCCTCCGGCTTGGTCCTTGGTTCGAGCTCGTCCGTACGCGTTCCTTCTGTGCATCCCCATGGGCGATCAAGTCTTCCGGGACTTCGGCGGCCCCTTCTTCCCTCCAAGTTCCCGAAGACCGCGCTCGCTCTGCTTACGAATGATTCCACCGCCTCCTCCTTCCCCCCCTTCGTGACCTCCATATTTATACTCAACTCCTCGAGGACCAAGTTACAAGCAAATCGGTACCTGGGCTCACAACTTACGATATGCAGAGACCGATATCTCGGCCAAAGGTCCAACCAGATAGTTGTCTTTCTCCATCCCGTTGATCCTCGGCCGAGTCCGATTCGCCTCATGGTTCTCGTGTGCCTGTCCCTCCTCCACAGCCGACGCCGAAGCATCCCTCGCTATGCTTTTTACTCGCTCCTTTCAGCACGGTATTGCGATAGTCTGGATCTCGGGGATCGGTCACGGTCTTCTTTTTGTTTCGGCCTGGTTCGCGTGTCTTTCCTCGGCAATCTTTCGAGAATTCAGTTTCCTTCAAGAATTCCGCGACTGTATTTCTGGTCGGTGGGACCCGAATCGAGTGACGGTATTCGATCTCGTTTGGAACTGCAGGGAGTCTGCGGGCGAGGCCCAGCTCTGGTGATCTGGTCGACTGCTTCCTTGAAAGCCGAAGATCCTCCGTGCATGGTCTCCCGGAAAACTCGAGCTGAACCTTCGTGCATCATAAACGCCGCTCCTCCGTGCCGCCGGCATCGTTGATCGCACAATCAAGCATCGAAACTCCGCTCTGCCGTGGCGGCCGAAGTTCGCTCGAGCCTGGTGCTGCAATATTATTCTGACCCACGCAGTGCGCCACTATCTGTGTTTCTCCTGGGAATTCTGCCGCCCCTCGATCTTGCAGCTACTTGTTTCTACAGACACATCCAACTAGAGGCGGTGAGTGCTTTAATATTGCCGCGCGGGTCAGAATGCGTGAACGCCACGCAAGATGACCCGAAAATTAATAATACAACGGAATTGCAGAACGGCAGTCTTCAGTAGAGTAAGCGCGATATATATACACTGCCTGATGGCTCACAACACTCCTTGATGTAGGCGCGGTAGTTCAATGCGGCGGTTAAACTGCGCAAGTTACACAGGATCTATTGCGGTGTCCACGTCCTCCCCCATTGATAACATCGCCTTGTTGACAGTATTTCCGTGGGAACTGTAGAAGCTCAACAGCAGTTATCTTAACGTCCCTTCTCAGCGCTAAAGCTGTCACATGGGCGCTCGCCCTCTCTTCCTTCCTACCCCACCATCCATGAACACCGAGACCTACTCAGACGATGAGGATATCCCCACTCCGGCCCCGGACGAGCCCACCTTCACGTCGTGAGCCCTTTTCCCTCATTCTTTGTATCTGCCCTGCCTCGTGGCTAAGGCTGCTCATCTTAGGTCTGGCGGTGGCATGTTCGCGGGCTCGCAGGACTTCACTGTGGTTGGAGGGACATTCAACAACTTGATCAACACAAATAATTATATTACAGCACCAGCTGTGCCTGCTGGTTTGCATTCCGTTCACGAGTCTGGCAAATATTTACTCCTTTCCAGATTTTCGCATGATTCCAATAGGTGACATTGACCTGCGAAAAGAGCTGGTGGTAAACAGAAGATCGTCCACCGGACGAGAACGCAACTGTGTTCGGCGGGTGTATTCCGCGAAAATAGAGGGCCGAAACTCGAACGTCACTGTGGCCGTGTATGAGGGAAACGGTGCGGAGGAGGTACTGTCCAGCCTACTTTATTTAGACATCTCTTGATTCTGACATCCCAGGACTGGAGACGAGACACCGAAATGTACATGTCTGTTCGGCGAGTGGGCTTGGATTTCTGACACACGTTGAGGCTCAATTATATTCAGCCACCCGAATATCATTCAGATTTGCGGAGGAGCGAGCTATGGTAACATACACGCCACAGTGTTTCACGGTGGTGCGACATTCAACCTTAGGCTTCAACTCTCATTCTCGAGGCTGACAACTTAAACAGATCTGGTTCCCCTCGAAGTATTCCTAGCACCCCAATCCCCGACAATGACGGTGTATTTTTACGCCTTCTATGTGTGTTGGTCCATTGATTCTCCTCGCTCTATATCCACACTGACCTTTTTGGAGTCGGCAGAGTGGCGTGTAGGTAAATCCAATTTTGGTTGAACTTTTTGCTAACCCGTTTTTAGCAGGTGTACAATTACTTTCAATCACTGTGGCAAAGGGTCAGTAAAATATCTGAGGTGAGGCCGACCCTGAGCTGTTTCAGCACCTGGACTCTTTGCAGTGCACGATGTGGATGCGAACTTCAACCGGTCAACTCTCCGTAGATCTTGTTTCACCGGACCATTTTTTTGCGCTACATCCGTTGGGGGAAGGCCCCCTCCCACAAGCAGCCACTCCATCAAACATCACGGAAGTCATTGCAATCGAATCCCTAGGGCTGGACCAGTATCATCACATGTGTTCTCTGTATTGCGGTAAACATCGGAATGACTCCATCTCTACCTCCGCGACGGTTCACATCGGAGCAGTCACTTCCTGGCCGTCAGGACATCAATATGAGGAGCATGTTGAGATTGCCCTTCTGCCAGAGATCGATAGCTTCTACGCCGGTTGGCAGATACCGGGTGATGGGGTGGGCATGGGAAATGGTTGGACTCGGTATTTGAGTTTCCTTGCTCTCTTGATAATCATATTTGCTCACCCTCTCCATTATCACAGTTACAGGGCCGATGATGTATTCAACACCAGAATCATGCTCGGGGTGTATTTTATTCCTCCTGAAGGTTGGGTGAGTCAAGCAAACCACGTCTTTAACCACCTTCAAATTACGTCCAATTTGGAGGATTATGGTGCGCCTTAGGCCTCACTCCTGGCATCCGATGGAATGATCGTTTGAAAAGCACGCATAGAGGACATTGACTTCATACTAACAGTTGGGAATGCACGAGGGGACACTCCACCCGGCTATCTGTTCCTCTGTCCAAAGGAGGACTTTCGAACCGGACCCACTTCATTCAGGTGGCCGAACCGGCCTGCATATTGGTCGCTCGACCCTGAGGGTATCGAGGCTCTGAGCACGGAAGAGGCGGCTCGGCTCGGGTTCCCATCTTTCCAATTGAGTACGACGGTGTATGGAAAATTTTGGGATGCCAGTGTCTACGCCGGTCTTCGTCAATTTCACCAAGCCAAGGGATTCGATCCAGATAGCCAAGACGTTGCGCTACATCTCGAGGACCCACTATATCAATTGTCGAGGGACATGGACCCTCCATTCGCCCACGGTGAGCTGCCACTCCAGCTCAACTGTTTTCGACTGATCTTCCTCTGAACCTCGAAATGAAGTGGATGATTTCAACGAAGCAGAAGCGACTGCTGATGAGGTCAACACGGACGATGAGTGGGCGGATGCACAGAGTTCAATGCACGAGGATTCTGGCAGTAAGACCCGAAGGTTCTCAGAGTCGTCGCAACAGCTGACGGTCCAACCCCTCTAGGCGATAAGGGGTCTGATGCAGATGGTGGTGTGGGCGAAGCCAGAATTTGTGTTCAGCAGCCGGGTAAGCTCAGCGACGTCCACTGTCTGTGCGCGCTTACCATCCAAACCTCAGCGCCGCAAGTTGACCAAGAGTCAACAGACAGTGGACACACCGGGACGAATCATGAAACAGGCTTGAAGCCTCAAACTGCCACTGACCGCGCAACTGGTGGCGGCTTCATTCATAGCATCTTCGGGGCTTTGCGAGACAGTCTGGTTGTGGAGGTAGACTCGGACAATCTAGATACCGATCCCATTTCCCCATTCCTGGTCTGACTTAGCTTTGGGTAGAACTTGTATGATTCCTCTGTCAATTCAACCGGCGCGTGATTGTAAACTTCAATTCAATCGAGTGCAAGGATTCATTGAAGTATGTGAAATAATTCGCACTTCCGGCGTACGAGAGCCGTTGGACGGGCTGCATGTATGGCGGCGTAGGAAATATATTATATCACAATCGGACTCATGTTTTTAAGTTTGAATAAAATTGAACTCGGGCTTCTCGGGGATGTTCCATCACGACGCTCTCCCATGCTTAAGGCTCTAGGTCGTGTATGAAATGGATTGCTGGCATTCTTATTGATGTTTATTCTTCAATGTGCAAGTTCACCGAATTCAAGGTGGACTTTGGACCAGTTAATTTGTGTCTTCAACTCAGGTCGGGTGCCAGTCAGTACTAGTGCCATTGACTTTCTCCCTTGTCCGTACCACCATCAACGGACCTCTAGCTGGATGTGTATAGCTATCCAACCATCCACTCAGTTAATACCTCTAATTCCAACCAATCAGACTCGAGTTCCCGAGTCGTTTCGGTTCATGCACTGACTTTCCTTTCAGATTCAAAGCCCAATTCAATGTGCATGCCCAGTCATCGGTTCACCTTCCCGCATTACATCGTAAGCTCGTTTTTGTTTATACTACTTGAGTACTCTCCAACTCACTACCCCAGGCTCAGTGGCATCGCGACTCTCACGTCCTAGAGAATTATGACCCCGCACGAGTGAGGGTGGGTTGAAATATAATCCAGTACAGTATGCTTCATGCCAAAATTTTGCAAACCGACGGGAGGGGGTAGACCTATGTACCGTCGTGTCGCGGATCGTCTTGAAATTCGTGGCGTTTTTGGTGAGGCAATCCACTGAGGTGAGCGGCGAATAGGGTCGAGAAGGAATAAATCTAACGTGTGGACAGCGTTCGACGTCGTTAAAGGAAGGCTGGGGTACATACCAGATGCAGTAGTAAATCCCCCTTGAAGGCCAAGTAAAATCCCCCCACCGTGGCTCCCTCTATGGGCATAGATCAATCCACCGCGTGCGAAGCATGATGTACCCCCCGTACGCGTCGCTGGCGAAAGCAGACGCGCCACCACTACCAACGCCTTGACTGCGCCGCAAGCGGGACACGGAGCGCACGACCATTACGACGACGATGTCCGAGCGCAGCCGAGTCGACTGCACGTGGGATGCGGCCGACGACACCCGCCAGCACCCACCACCAACTCCTCTCGAAAGTACCAGTAGTAAGTACCAGCGCACGTCCGAGTCCACCGTGCGCACCGCCGCCAGTGTCGCTCAGCCGCGTACTTGCTCTTATTCCTCGATTTGCCCGCACATTGTATCGTCGCAGCGCAGGCTGGTAGAATTTGACTTGTGCTTGAGCTTGAGAAGGAAACCATCCCGCAGAGAAAAGGGGAAGGATGTGGAATGCGGTACGAGAATGGTAAGTGGTGTTATTACTTCCGCATACGTTCGCTAACATATTTCTCCTGTCGTTCCAGGCGTAGGCGCGGTGCACAGCAGAGAGAACGAAGGATACAGTGCCAGTGGTGGTGGTGGATTTGATATACGAGAACCAGCGGCTGCGTGACCGCGCGCAGCGAGAAGCTCGAGGTGGGCGGGCTCAAGAATCCAGATCAAAGTTTCAGGCTAACTGCGTTTTTCAGTACCTCGAAACGCAGCGGAGGAGGGCAGGTAACCCGACGTACCGCCTCGGCCGTGCGTCCTGAAAAAGCGCTGCGCTGCGCGAGGATGCTCCGCTATCCAGTGTTCCCACACGCATTGATAAACTGGACCTAAAGGAAGACGCGCGCCACAAGGAAGTCATTGCGTCGAAGGGATGGAGGGCGCGTTGTGGATTCCGAGGATACGCGCCGAACTGGAGGAGGTGGAGCAACAGCTGAGACGGAGCGCGCAGATTCGGAGTTGGTTGGATTAGACTGGGGGGGGAGGTGAAGCTGGCGACTGAAGGGTCCAACATGACTCATGAGCGCGGTTTTCACGGTGCCTTCATGCGCAGCGCGCGGAGCATGAGAAGCGTGATGGGCGGAGCATCGTAACGGCCTGCAGAGCGACGACCAGCGGCTCAGCAATGTGGGGATGGAGTTGGAGGTGGGGAACACTACTCGGTGCAAGCGGAGAAGCGAAGTGATTTGAAATCGAAAATGATCCGGTGATCGCGCCGCTTGCTCTCGACTTCATCATCACCTACGGCGCATTATTGCAGTCTCACACCTTCTGGCCCTCGACTTACATCAAAGCCACGAGTTTGGACTATTGTTTTCACTGCTAGTGCCTCTGCCGCAGGACGTACGGCCAGAACGTTAGGTTTTCTTTGGTCGCACACAAATCTTTCTGGCGGTACATCAATTCTTTTCAAGCCGTTGGGATTCATTCCATGCTCTTTAGGCTTTCTGGCGGTACACCATCCTTTCGGGTCCCTATTGGAATCCATTCCGACTATTCTGAAGACCGGTTTGTCGGTCCAAGTTTTCCTGTCTGACCCAGCCTTAACCCTCACCTGCCGTTCTCGCACGTACCTTCCCTGGAGCCTATCGCGCTCTCCAAAACGCCGGTATCACTGACCCACAGTGACCGCTAAGTCATACTGTTTGTTGCACAAGATTCATTCTTTCTGGCGGTACAACAACAACTCAAAAACAATTTCTTGGAATAATGTCCTCCTCGTTGACTGGCTGGCTATCCCACGTACCACAAATTCCCATTCAAGTTCGCCAGAGAAAATTGGATTGGGGGAGGCCAGTCAGATCGAAAACAGCTCGGTCTCTCACTTTGCTTGCGCCGAACACAAAATACTACTTTACTCGGTCCACACACGCTCCCCTCTGGAACTTTTCACTCTCAAGCCTACGTTTACCCCACTCGCCCGGTGATCTTCATTGTTTCGCGGTTACCTGCAATAACGTCCAGTCCAAAGGTAAACATAAAAACTTTGGCATGAAAAGATATGTTCGTCTCGGTCCAACTCTACGCGAAGCGTTTATCTATAGAACCCATGACCACATGTTTTCAGTCCACAACCACTGCCCAATCATGCTCAAATCGTAACCGTCCACAACTCTTGGCTCTGGTCACCGCTATCCTTTTGATCTGTCTCTTCTCTCGCTCTGCGCTTTGGCTGAGCGCATTCGAAGCTCCGTGTAAAATTTTAGGCCTACCCCGGCGATCTCCCTTCAAGTTTTCCAGGTCTTTGGCGCGAGGCCCCCATTCAAGACCGTACTCGCTGAAAATCGATTGACACATGATTTTAACCCCGGCCTCATTCCTCCTTCGCCCCTGTACTTGTACACAACCCCTCAAGCTCAACGGCCGAGTCGAAGAACCTCAGCAATAGTGTCCAGTCTAGCTATCGGGAGGTGGATACGCAGAGTCCAATATCTCCGCCGAAGAAATTCTTGACGTCTAACAAAACGCCCAGAGGATCAAAATTAAGTTATCTTTTTCCGATCCCCATCTCCTCAACCCTCATATTACCTCACGGTTCTCGCGTGTGCGAGGTACCTCCTCCACAAATTCCGAATTTTCTCTCACTATGCCTCGCGGGAGAAGCTCGTTTGTTTCCGCAATGCTAGTGCAATGGTCTGTATCTGGGGGATCAGAACAGTCTTCTTTTCTTTCGGTGTCGTTCGCACTTACGCTCTTGGCTCTACTCCACTCACCCTTATGTTCGGCGATTTATGACTGAATTCCTACTTTCCTTCAAGTTCAAGATTTCCGACTGGGGTCTTTGGCGTCCGGTTTCCCTTCAAGCAGAATGTGATTAATGCCCTCCTCCTTCAAACCCTCGCTATCAATGCGGAATCATGCCTACTCGTGACTCCAGTATCGTACCTGGGAAGACATAATCAATGCTGAATAAATGCCCACAGTCCCTTGTAGTTGGTGTGCACGAGAATACTATTCCTGGGCCGAATTCGGATGCAATTTCATAAACACAACGCAAAAAAACCTCATTTCCCTCGAGTTCTCTTTCCCTCAAAAGTTTCCTGACTCACAATCAATGAACCCTATCGCTGTCCAGGTCAAACCTCATTACTTCCTATAGCTGGCACAGTCCTGGATAATCGCCATCGCTCAGGTGCACTTGCGGAATGCGAATTGACAAAGCCCCCTGTGTAGGAGGCTATCGGTGCTTTCTGCCTCAACATTTGTCCTTGATGTTGCGCCCGAAAGACCTCCAGTCCTACTCAGCACAATGTAAATCCCATCGTACGCGCGGTTAGGCCCCGTATCCGAATTCATCGAGTTGGACTCGCCGCGCAAACTGGCACGGATTGGGACGTCACTTGTTTCCACTTCAGGCTGTCGACGAAGACTTTTGATTCTTGAACCACCCATATAATCCGCTTTTCCTTTTCATCCGCCTTCGGTGTTAAACCCCGTTCCAACTTCCTGTGGTGATGCGCACCAGCTCGCGCTGGGCGCGTACACACACCGTTACGGCGACAACACTGCTACCGATACAGTGCCTTAATCACCGGCGCACAATTCCCAGCGCCTTTCTCATCAAAGTCGATCGCGCCTTTTTACTTCGCGCCTTTGCGCGGCGCCTTTTCTATTTATATCCGTAGGTACGGCGCACTCTCTCTTAATCTCCATATGTACGGCGCCCTGGCGCTCTTTCTATTTATAGCCTTTTGGCGGCGCCTTTTTACTTTGCGCTCTTGCACGGCGCCTTTCGACTTATCTCCATTCTCATAGCACTGCCCTCTTCCATTCCTATAAAAGCTCCCCCCTCTTTACACTGTACTGTAGAGACCGGCCCGCACGAATACATCTCTCATTTGGTTTGCATATCGCCCTCTGCAGTTCACCTGCCCACGTTCTGAGTCCTTCGTCGTCCCCGATCACCGTCGCTTCTGTGTCCCTCGTTGTCCCCTATCGCTGTTGTTCTTGTATTCACCGCTGCTATCGCCTATGCTTGTCCTCCGTCGCCTCCGCCTAGTCCGCTCACACGTACCTGGTTGGTATTGGGACATTTGGACCATCTCGCGCACCCACGTTTAGACTCTTGCTTGCTGAGTGTTGTTGTTCATTTGTTTGTTCAGCTCCGCTTGTAGGGCCCGAGTCACCGTATCAGTGGCTCATATTTACTTCAACCAGGAATTTTGAACCATCCTTCTGTGGCGAGACTATTGGCTCGAGTCTTCAAGTTATCATTTTCCGGCATTCCGGCATTCGGGGCTTTTTACTCGGAGTTGTTTCACCCAACTGTGGTCAGACCGCGGTTGAAAACTGCATTTGGCTAAAGAGCGACCACAAAATTCCATGCTACACTCCGAACTCTGACTATCCATCTCACGGGACACCCGGGATGATGGGCTTGGTTCAGAGCAAGTGCGTTGAATGTCTTGTGAGTCCAGCTGCAACTTTATCTCGATGGACTGCTTGCTTGAAAAGCCAAGGACCTACTGCATTCAGGTGGACTGTCCGAGAATTGGCTCTGGGCAAACTGCACCCCCGAGTTCTCCGGAAAACACACTCTTCACAGTCGTCGGATCCTACGTTGTAGGCATTTCAACTCCGCTCTGCCGTATCCGGCCGAACTTTCCCCAAGTCTGGGTTCTACCAGTGCGCGCCAAGGATGTGTATTCTCTTGGTAATTTCCAGGATTAACAGCATCTTGCTGACGGCACTTCTGTGGGAACTACAGAAGCTCGACAGCACTTATTTTAAGGCCCTTCTCAGCGCTAAAGCTGTCACATGGGCGCTTGCCCTCTCTTCCTTCTTACCCCCACCATCCATGGACACCGAAATTTACTTAGACGAGGAGGACATCCCCACCCCATCGCAGGACGAGTACGACTTCACGTCGTGAGCTCCCTTCTCATTCTTTGTATTTGCCCTACTATTACCCTGTGGCTAACGGCACTTATTCCAGGTTCGGCGGAGGCATGTTCGCGGGCTCGCACCATTTCACCTTGGCAGGTGGGACATTCAACAATAACATGAATAATTATGTTGCGGCACCGACGGTGCCCCCTGGTTTGTATTCCGTTCACGAGTCTGGTAAATATTTACTCCTTTTCAGATTTTCGCATGATCCCAATGGGGGATATAGACCTTCGGCACGAACTAATGGTAGACGAAAAATTGGGCATCGTGGGCCGCCGACAAGAACACAACTGTGTTCGGCGGCTATATTCTGCGAAAATCGACGGCCGAAGGTCGAAGGTCACCGTGGCGGTGTATCAAGGCGACGATGCGGAGGAGGTGTGTTGAACTCTCTTTCACTTAAACACTCTTTTACTCAAAGTGACAGGACTGGGGACGAGACACCGCAATGTATATGTCTGTTCGGTGAGAGTCATCCGAGTCCCGTCTCGCTTTGCTTGCGCTTTGCCATTAAATTGCAGCCAGCCACCCGAATACCGTTCAGATCTGGGCCGCCGCGAGTTGTGGTAACATACACGCCACAGTGTTCCACGGTGGTGCGGTATTCAAAGAGCCCCAAAATGTCGTTTTCCAGGTTAATTACATCGACAGATCTGGTCCCACTCGAAACATTCCTAGCCCGCCAATCACCTGTCATGAAAGTGTATTTCCACGGATGTTATGTATGTACATTGTTTACTCACCCTATCCAAACTTGACCTTTCGGGAGTCAGCGGACTGGAGAGTAAGCAAATTCGAACTTGAGCAGCTACCTGCTGACCGTTCACAGCGAGTAGAACGTTACTTCAAATCACTGTCAAAGGTCGGCGCAATATGTGAAAGTGGGCCGAGCTAACCTATTTCAGAACCTGTCCTCTCCGCAGTGCACGTTCTGGGTACGAACCTCCACCGACCGACTCTCCGTGGACCCCGCTCCGACTCAGAAGTCTCACACTAGACTCTCTTTGTCTTCCTTGACCCTCATGTCCCGTACTTTCGTTGAAACCCCCCTCGTCACTCCCTCCGGTCCTTTAAACACGGAGGTCCTTGCCATAGAGTCCCTGCTGCCCAGACAGTATCATCAGATATGCGCCCTGCATCTCAGTCAATATCGGGATGACTCCATTCCTACCTCGGCGACGGTTCACCTCGGATCGGTCATTTCCTGGCCCTCAGGACATCGAGCTAAGGATCATATTGAGATTGCATCCTTTGGGAAGCTCGATCTCTTCTACAACTTGAACGACAGTTGGCAGATTTCGGGCCACGCGGGAGACCTTACGGGAAACGGTTGGAGGCGGTATTCGTTTCCCTTTTCTTGATGACTATCCTCGCTCACTCACATCACAGTTACAGGGCTGATTGTGTATCCAACACGAATCTCATGGTCGAGGTGTATTGTTATGGTGGTGCCGAAGGTTGGCTGAGTCAAGCGAATCACGTCTTTAGCCGCCTTCAAATCACGTCCGATTTGGAGAATTACGGTGCGTCTCACATCTCGCTCTAGTTGTGCGGCGAATAACTGGTTTAAAAAGTTCGCATAGAGGACTGTTACTTCACACTTACAATTGGTAATACAAGGGGGTACCTTCCCGCCGGGTTTCTCTTCATCTGCCCGAGAGAGGAATTTCGAACAGGATTAACTTCAATCCGCTGGCCAGACCGTCCAGCGTACTGGTCACTGGATCCTGAGGGTATCAAGGCTCTTAGCACGGAAGAGGCGGCGTATCTTGGGTTCCCCCCTTTTCAACTTACTACACAAATACACGGAAGATCTTGGGATACCAGTGTCTACGCCGGCCTTCATAAATTCCATCAAGTAAAGGGATTCGATCCCGATAGTCAAGAGATTGCCATACACCTAGGCCACCGGCTATACCAATTCTCGAAGAATGAGGGTAAAAATTCCCCATTCGCCCACGGTGAGTTACCACTCCAGGTCAATCATTTACCACTGATCTGTTCTTTGAACTTACAATGAAGTGGATGACTTCACCGAAGCAGAAGCAACTGCTGATGAGGTCGACACGGACGATGAGTGGGCGGATGCACAGAGTTCAATGCACGAGGATTCTGGCAGTAAGCCCTGAAGGTTCTCGAAGTCGTCGCAACAGCTGACGATCCAACCCCTCTAGGCGATGAGGGGTCTGATGCAGAAGATGGTGTGGGTGAAGCCAAAATTTGTGTTAAGCAGCCGGGTAAGCTCAGCGAGGTCCACTGTCCGCACGTGCTGACCATCCAAGCCTCAGTGCCCCAAGTTGACCAAGAGTCAATGGACAGTGACTGTGGATACACCGGTACGAATGACAAAGCAAACCTGAAGCCTCAAACTGCCAACGACCCCCGAACTGGCAGAGGCTTCATTCATCGCATCTTCGGGGCCTTGCGACACAGTCTGGTTGTGGAGGTGGACTCGGACAACATAGACAGTGATCCCATTTCCCCATTCCTGGTCTGACTTAGCGGTTGAACTTGTATGATAATTGATTCCTCTGTCAATTCAACCGGCGTGTGACCGTGGACTTTAATTCAATCGAGTGCAAGGATTCTGAGGCATCAAATATTTGAAATAATTCGCACTGTTCCGACAGCAGATAGGGTAAACAGAGCAGTTGACGTACCGCATGTATGGCGGCGTAGGAAATACTCCTCATCATCAAAAGTAAATATAAACTGGCCCATTACTTTGTAACCCATGGGCCACTCCCAACTATCTTTGACCACCATATGCCCTGAGGTACTGACTATCACTTACAAAAGTATCCTGATAAGAATCACTGCATTGGATCGTCCAGTGCCACTGCAACATCCACCATGCGGTCCAACATCGATCAATTGACCCGAAAAAAGTGCTGGAAAGAAATACGGGAAACCATCCCGAGTACAAATCAACCTTGTGGCAAGTACCCAAACCCTCCTTATGCCCATGACAACATTCATATGGTCCACTACACAACAGAATGATGACTCAGAGCCCTTGAAATTGAAACCACACTATATGTGAAGAACAACACAATAGGGTGAGTTTGAGGTTGGAAAGGTGTCCAATAATGTACCAAATATGATGGCCCATGGGTCCTGGAGGCCACCGAACGAATTTGACTCCAGTGGGGCCAGTAATGCAGTCAGACGAGGTCGATCAGTTATCAGCACAATATTGTGTGGTCCAACAATAAACATTCCGGGCTATTTCTCTCTATATTGGGCAATATCTGGTGGATAAAACCGGTTTGTATGCTCTTAGGATTCAAATACACCATTTCAGGTGCTTTCCAGAGCGGTAAACCATGTTCCCAGCCTTGAATTTGCGGATTTCAACGAAAATCAAACACCAACAAGTTTATCAATTGATCGATGAGATGCCGGGCTCGGCGAAGCCGTGGTTCATGCAATGGGTGGTCATGTATGCTGCTGAACAGGTTCATTTACTTTTCATGGAGAAATGCTACATTTTGTGGCCTGCAAGGGCCAATTTATATTTACTTTTGATGATGAGGAGTATAATATATCATAATCGGACTAATGTTTTGAACCTCGAATAAAAATTGAACTCGGGCTTCTCGGGGATGTTCCATCTCGATGCTCTCCTATGCTTAAGGCTCTAGTTCGTGCATGAAATGGATTGATGGATTGCTGGCATCCTCATTGATATTCTTCAATGTGCAAGTTAACCGAATTATTCCAGGTGGACTTCGGACCAGTCAACTTGTGTCTTCAACTCAGATCGGGTCCCTGTCAGTCCCATTCTTTCCGCACCTCAACGGACCTCTGGCTGGATGTATAGCTATCCAACCATCCACTTAGCCAATTCCGACCAATCAGACTCGGGTTCTCGAGTCGTTTGTTCATATATTGACTGTTCAGATTCAAAACCCACTTCAACGTGCATGCCCGGTCATCGGTTCACCTTTCCACATCGCATCGTAAGCTCGTTTTCATTTATATTACTCTCCAACTCACTAAGTACCCCAGGCTCAGTGGCATCGCGACTCGCACGTCCTAAGGAATTATGACCCTGCGCGAGTAAGCGTAGATTGAAATCTAATCGAGTACAGGACACTTCAGGCCGAGGTTTGCGGGAGGGAACCTCTACGTACCGTTGTGTCGCAGATCGTCTTGAAATTCATCGTGTTTCGTTTCGGGGGTATACGAGGTGGGCGGCGAATAGGGGCGAGAAGAAAAAAATCTAACGTGGTGGGTCAGTGAACAGCGTTCGACGTCGTTGAAGGAAGGCGGGAGCACTTACTAGACGCAGTAGTACGTCCTCTGTGGAGGCAAACGCACCTCTATCCACCGCGTGCGGGGACACTGCCAACGACACTGCATGGTGCGAAACCCTACTGTACGCATCGGTGACGAAAGCAGACATGCCACCACTATCAACGCCTGGACTGCGCCTGCGCGCGGGGCACACAGCGCACGATCATTACGACGACAATGTCCAATCGCTTGCCGGGCGCAGCCGAGTCAACTGCGCGCGGGATGCGGCCGACAACACCCGCCAGCACCCACCACCAACTCCTCTCGACAGTACTGCACCAGCGCGCGTCCCAGTCTACCGTGCGCACCGCCGCTGCTGCAACATCGTTCAGCCGCATACTTGTTCTTATTCCTCAATTTGCCCGGGTATGGTATGGGCGGGCGCAGCGCAGGCTGGTAGAGTTCGACTTGCGCTTGAGCTTGAGAAGGAAAGCGCCCCGCGGGGAAAATAGGAAGGACGTGAATGCGGTACCCGAATGATGAGTGGTGGTATTATTTTCGCATGCATGGTAATTAAGATATTCCCACTGTCGTGGATGACCCGGACAGCGCAGCGCACAGCGGAGAGAACAAAGGACACCGTGATGGTGGTAGTTTTGTAATACGAGAGCTTGCGCCTGCGTGACCGCGCGGTGAGAAGCTCGAAGTGGGTGGGCGGGCGCAGAATCCAGAGCAGGCCCCGGCCAACTGCGTTTTTGAGTCCCTCGAAATGCAGGCAATCAATTAACCCGACGTACTGACTCGGTCGTGCTCCCCGAAAAAGCGCAGCGCTGCGCAAGGATGCTCTGGTCCCCGGCGATCCCGCATGCATACGCTGGACCTGGAGGAAGACGCGCGCCACAAGGAAATTATTGCATCGAAGGGATGGAGGGCGCCTTGTGGATTCCGAGGATACGCGCCGAACTGGAGGCGGTGGAGCTACAGCTGAGACGGAGCGCGCAGATTCGGAGTTGGTTGGATTAGACTGGCAGGGGGGAGGTGAAGCTGGCGACTGAAGGGTCCAACATGACTCATGAGCGCGGTTTTCACGGTGCCTTCATGCGCAGCGCGCGGAGCAGGAGAAACGTGATGGGCGGAGCTTCGTAACGGCCTGGAGAGCGACGACCAGGGGCTCAGCGATGTGAGGACAGAGTTGGAGGTGGGGAACACTGAGATGAAGACTCGGTGCAAGCGGAGAAGCGAAGTAATTTGAAATCGGAAATGATCCGGTGATCGCGCCGCTTGCTCTCGACTTCATCATCACCTACGGCGCATTATCGCAGTCTCACACCTCCTGGCTTCCTCGCCTCGCACCAAAGCTACGGATTTGGGTTATCGATTTCGCTGCTAATGCCTCTGCCGCAGGACGTACGGCCAGAACGTTAGGTTTTCTTTGGTCGCACACAAATCTTTCTGGCGGTACATCAATTGTTTTCAAGCCGTTGGGATTCATTCGACGCTCTTTAGGCTTTCTGGCCCTACACCATTCTTTCGGGACCCTATTGGAATCCATTCCGACTATTCTGAAGACGAGTTTGTCGGTCCAAGTTACCCTATCTGACTCAGCCTTAACCCTCGCCCGCCATTCTCACGTGTACCTTCCCCGGAGGCCATCGTGCTCTCCAAAACGCTGGGGTCACTGACCCACGGTGACCGCTGAGTCATGTTGTTTGTCGCACAAGATTCATCCTTTCTGGCGGTACAATTTCTTGGAATAATGTCCTCCTCGTTGATTGGCTAGCTAGACTACGTACCACCAATTCCCATTCAAGTTCTGCAACGAAAATTGGGCCGAACAAAATACTACTTTCCTTGGTGCACACACGCTCCCCTCTGGAACTTGTCACTCTCACGGTCTACCGCACTCACCCAGCGGTCTCCATTGTTTCGCGGTTGCCTGCAATAACTTCCAGTCCAAAGGCAAACAGAAAAACAACATGAGAGGATCTGTTCGTCTCGATCCGACTCGTACGCGAAGCGTTTATCTATAGAACCCATGACCAGAGTCCACGCCGTTTTCGGTCCACAACCACTGCCCAACAATGCTCAAATCGCAATCGTGCGTGACTCTTGACGCCATTATTCTTCAAGTTTCTGCGTTGTTGATCTGTCTCTTCTCTCGCTCTGCGCTTTAGCCGAGCGCATCCGAAAGTTCGTGTAAAGTTTGGGCCTACCGATGATCTCCCTTTAAATTTCCTGGTTTTTGGCGCGAGGCTTCCCTTCAAGACCGTACTCGCTGCAAAGTTGATTGACGATGATTTTACCCCGGCCTCATCCCTTCTTCGCCCTTGTACTTGTGCACAACCCCCAAGCTCAACGGCCGAGTCGAAAACCTCAGCAATAGCGTACAGTTTAGCTATCGGGAGGTGGATATGGAGAGCCTATGCTCCTACTCTCCTTCAAGTTTACCTTAGGTCTTTGGCGGGCGGTTTCCCTTCAAAAAATCGGACAGAATGTAATTTTTTGTCCAGTCTGGTCCATATCTCCTCCTCTAAACCGTCGCTATCGATGTAGAACCAAGTGACTCCAAGCCCTGAGTCCTCCACGGTTCAAAGCTCTTCCTTTTCCTCGTCATCTTCAACCGCATCCTATTGGTGATAACATGATTCCCACTGCTCGCGCTCGATCTCGGGATCTCACCAAAAAACGAATCAAAACAAATTCCCTCCCTGCCGCCACGGTCAACTCGAAGGTTTCTGGGTCTTTAGCGCCGGAGAAACCAACAATCAACGAACCCGATCGCTGTCCAGGTAGGTCAAACCTCGTTGCTTGCCACAGCCGGTCTAGTCCGCGACTTCATCGATAATCGCCATTGCTCAGGTGTGATTGATGCGGTTGAAGCACAGAGCGCAGCTCGATAAGGCCACCTGCCCAGGAGGCCATCAATGCTTTCTGCCTCAAACTCCGATATTTTTCATGTTGCGCCCCTATTCTAATCGACCATCGTACGCGCGGTGGGAGGCACTGTATTCGAGTTTAGTCGCAAGGTTGGGGTTAGACTCGCCGCAAACGGACGCGAGTTGGGGCTTCATTTGGTTCAACTTCAGGCTGCCGACGAAGAGCTTTGAAACACCCATATAATCGGTCTTTCCTTCAATGCAACCATATACCGTTCCAACTCTGTGGCTCGTATTTGCTTCAATCAGAAATAGAATTTAAACCATCCTCCTGCAGCGAGATTATTGGCTCGAGTCTTCAAGTTATCATTTCCTGCAACTGTCCTCAGACCGCGGTTCAAAATTGCGATTCGTAGAAAAGCGCCGCTAACTTGAAGATTGTAGGCTACCCTCCAAACTCTGAGCACCTCACGGAACACTAGGAACGGTGGGCTTGGTTCAGAGCAAGTATGTTGAATGCACGGACTTCGAGTTCCAGCTGCAACTTTATCTCGACGGACTGCCTGCTTGAAAAGCCAAGGACCGACTGTATCCAGGGGGACAGTGCGAGAATTAGATCTGGGTAAACTGTACCCCCGAGTCCTCCGGAAAACACACTCTGAACAGTCGTTGATCATCAACTCCGCTGATCCGTGCCATCGGCATCGTTGATCCTACGTTGTAGGCATTTCAACTCCGCCCTGCCGTACCCAGCCGAAATTTCCTCAAGTCTGGATCCAACGCAGTGCGCGCCGAGGATGCGGACTCTCTTCGGCATTCTCCACCGTTCGATTCATACAACTCTTTTGCCCAGACACATTCAGCCCGGGGAAAACCGCGATATATGCACCGGTCCGATTGTAGACGCGGGTCCACGTCCTCCAGGATTGACAGCATCGCCTTGTTGACAGCATTTTTGTGGGAACTATAGAAGTTCAACAGCAGTTATTTTAACGTCCCTTCTCACTTCTCAGCGCTAAAACTGTCACACGGGCGCTCACCCTCTCTTCCTTCCTACCCCTACCATCTATGAACACCGAGACCTACTCAGACTACGAGAACATCCCCACTCCGGCCCTGGACGAGTACGACTTCACGTCGTGAGCTCTCTTCCCGTTTCTTTTCGTATTTGCCCTGCAGTGCCTCGTGGCTAATAGCGCTTATCTCAGGTCCGGTGGCGGCATGTTTGCGGGCTCGCACCATTTCACCTTGGCGGGCGGGACATTCAACAACAACAACATAAGTAATCATGTTCCGGCACCAACTATGCCCCGTGGTCTGTATCCCTTCACGAGTTTAACAAATATTTACTCCTTTCAGATTTTCGCATGATCCCAATAGGTGACATTGACCTGCGAAAAGAGCTGGTGGTAAACAAGAGATCGTCCACCATCGGTCACGGACGAGAACACAACTGTGTTCGGCGGGTGTATTCTGCGAAAATCGATGGCCGAAGGTCGAAAGTCACTGTGGCCGTGTATCAGGGTAGTGGAGCCGATGAGGTTTGTTGAATCCTCCTAAGCGGATTTTTTATGTTTGCCTCAACCCCGCAGGACTGGCGGCGAGATGCTGAGAAGTACATGCTTGTTCGCTGAATGAATATTACTGAATATTTGTCTCGCTTTGGTTGTTGACTCGGACTGGCATCCAGGCATCCAAATATCCTCCAGATTTGCGGAGGAGCGAGTTGGGGTAATATACACGCCACAGTGTTTCACGGCGGTGCGGTGCTCAATTGCAAGTATAAACCTGGAAGTCGATCTTTGGGTAGATTTGATGCCACTTGAACAATTCCTCGCTCTTCACTCGCCTATCGTGACGGTGTATCTCTATGTATGCTATGTGTGTACACTGCTACTCACCATGTAACCGGTTTAATTTCTCTATAGACGGAGGAGTGGGAAGTATGTGAATTTGAATAGCTGAGCCGGCTCAGGTTCTATGGTAACCTGTTGATAGCAGGTGGCGGATTATTTGGCATCACTGTGGCCAATGGTCAGCGAAATATTGGAAGTTAGGCCGAACCTAACCTGTTTCAGGTCTTCAACTCCTGGGAGTGTACAATGTGGATACGATGCTCAACCGGTCGACTCTCCGTGGACCTCGTTCCCCCGGACATCGCATTTGGTTTTGCTCCGTACACCTCGTCTGTTGGAGCCTTCCTCCGACCAGGAGCCACTCCATTAAACGTCATGGAAGTCATTGCCATCGAGTCCCTGGGATTGAGAGAGTATCATAATGTATGTTCTGCGTATTTGCATCAATCTCGGTATGACTCCATCTCTACCTCCGCGACGGCTCATACCGGAGGAGTCATTTCCTGGGAACACGTTGAAATTGTGTCCGTGAGGAATGTCGAGGCTCGCTCTGATGGTTGGTTCGGAGAGGTCGCGAAAAATGGTTGGAGCCGGTATTTGATTTTTTTACGGCCATGTTCATGTTCACTCACCCAGTTCCTTGTCCCAGTTACAGGGCCGATGATGTATTCAAGACCGAAATCATCCTCGGGCTGAATTCTCATGATCCCGAAGGTTGGTTGACTCAAGCGAACCACGTCTTTAGCCGCCTTCAAATCACGTCCAATTTGGAAGATTACGGTGTGTCTCGCAAGTCACTGCCGTTTTCCGAGAGGTAAACATTCCAAAAAGCTCTCGCAGAAAGTGTTTACTTCATAATCACTGTTGGGAATGCAGGGCAGGGCCTTCCACCCGGCTATCTATTTCTCTGTCCACCCGACAACTTTCGCACCGGGCCGACTTCATTCAGGTGGCCGAACCAGCCAGCGTACTGGTCGCTCGATCCTGAGGGTATCGAGCTTCTCAGTACGGAAGAAGTGGAACGGCTCGGGTTCCCCCCGTTCCGACTGGCTACCGAAATCAAGAGAATGTCTTGGGATGCCGGTGTCTACGCCGGCCTTCGTAAATTCCACCAAGCCAAGGGATTCGATCCAGATAGCCAAGATATTGCTCGATATCTGGGATATCCGCTTTACGAATTATCCCAGGACGTGAATTCTCCATTCACTCATAGTGAGCTGCCACTCCAGGTCAACCATTTTCCACTGATCTATATTTTGAACCTTGAAATGAAGTGGATAACTTCTACGAAGCAGAAGGGAGTGTTGAGGACGCCGACACGGACGATGAGTGCACAGATGCACAAAGTTCACTGCACGAGGATTATGGTTGTAAGAGTTGAAATCTTTTGTCGTTGTGACTGCTGACGCTCCAACCCCATCTAGCCTATGAGGGGTCTGATGCAGAGGATGGTGTGGGCGAAGACAGCAATTGTGCTGAGCAGAGTGAGCGAAGTGAGGTCCACTGTCTGCACGTGCTGATCACCTAAGCCTCAGCGGCGCAAGTTAACCAAGAGTCAATGGTCACTGACTGTGGATACACCGGTACGAAACACTAAGTAAACTTGGAACCACAAACCCCCAACCACCCCCGAACTGGTGGCTTCATTCATCGCATCTTCGGGGCTTTACAACACAGTCTGGTTGTGGAAGTGGACTCGGACAACATACATAGTGATCTCATTTCCCCATTCCTAGTTTAACTTTGCATTGGGTTGAACTTGTATGATTCCTCCGCCAATTTAGCCGGCGCGTGGCCGTGGATTCAGACTTTATCATTCCTGGTCTGAACATGCCGTTACTTACCTTCAACTTTTATTACCTTCAACTTTTATGATTGCTCTATCAATTCAACTGGTGCGGAAAAGTAGACAGACTTGAATAACTGAACCAACGAAGTATGGGAAATAATTGTAAGTCCCGCCGGGTCCGAAATCAGCTGCTTATAAGTAGGATAAACAGAGTAGTCAACTTACCGCACGTATGGCGGCGTAGCAAATATTACATCCGGATCGGACTAACATTTCGAGCCTCGAATAGAAAGTTAACTCGGGCTTCTCGGGGATGTTTTCGGTCTCGATGTTCTCGTTGTATTTCGATGCGAGTTATTTTCCCCCCCTATGATTGAGGCTCTAAACTGTGTAGTGTATTGTTTTTTGGTTTTGAGATTTCCAGCTGGATCGGGTTCCGGGGAATCCCATTGGTTTACTCTCCTTCAGCGATCAGCTGTACCGCCATCCAACCAACCACTCAAGCAATACCTCTAATTTCACCCAATCAAACTCAAATATGTCTCAATTTATTAATAATGAGTCTTTTCACTTCTGGTTTATGTACTGATTAGATCCCAAGCCCAATTGAAAGCACGGTTAACTCGGGAGCGAAATCGCCCGCAGGAAATGATTCCTGGGAACCGCTGTGGACTGTTCGTGCAGGAACGGGTTTGCGGGCAGGCTCTGAACTACATGCCCAGTGCATCCGCACGTTCGAACCTAAACGGTGCCGAATGGAGAAAGATGTAACTACATTTTCTCCTCACCGTGGGTCGCTAGTGTAAATTGCTGCGGGCAGCCGCCGCTTTTTAAAATCAGCTGCTTGGATTTTTCGACCGGAGTTTCGAACCGTGCGAACGATCGAACGATCGGCTGACCCGTCCACCACACTTCAACCTCGGGTTTCGTAGCTCTCTGGCTAGGGCACTTCTGGATGCAGGAAAAAGCAATACACACATACACTAAACTAAACTGTCATCTGTCTCGAAAGCTAGCGATCCTTGAGCGACTCGGAACAGGGAACTTGGAAGATTTGTGTATTTTCTCTACCCGTCAATCGTGCCTCCGGTTCCTGGAAGTGATTTCTAACTAGCTCCTCTGCATCTCTGTATTTCCAATAGCCAAGACCGTTCCTACCCGTGAGCCATTTTTCTACAAGCAAGTGGAGTCCGAGCTTACCGTTGAAGTGTCTGGCTACGAGAGACTACGATTTTTCCTCCTTCCCTTTTCCTACGTGATATCTGAATCGTTACTAGTTTGTTGGATATCATAATCATCGCCATAGTTAGCCCACATAGGTTGCGGCGCTGTGGCGCGAGTTCCCGGCGGGCCCCATCTGCTTAGGAAGGCCCTAACCCATGACGCCTAAGGCAAAAGGCGACCCAGATTCGCAGTCCAAGTCTTAAATCCAACCTTGTGGGCGGGTTCAATTGCACCCGATCATTCTGAATATTCATTTGGGCCATGTACATATTGCATTTCGGACGAAGTGAGGAAATAGATGGCACGCCGCGAGGAAGAGAGGACTCAAGGCAGAAGAAGAAGAAGTGGAATGTGTGAATGGTGGGTGATACGAGAGCCCGCGCAGGCGTCGAAGTGCGAATATATCCGAACTCGGTGGCGCTCCCCGGAGAACCCGCTATTGCAGTGCGTGTTTACGATAAGGCGGTGTCGCGCGACAATGGTTTGATACCCAACCTCCCGCATACACATCCAATTGGGATGCGGGCCGAACCGAAGGATGTGGAGGTATAGTCGGGCGCCGCGCAGAGTCTCGAGGTACTTAATATGTAACGAGATAGCGCACAGCTTCGAAGTCGGATTGATGGGTCGATGCTCGAGAGTGAAGGTGGGTATGAAGCGTGCGCGGAATCCGACAGGCGGTTCAAAAACACTGTACTGACATTACGGTCGCGCGGGAGAACCGAAATCTCGCTTCTTCGTGGACCTGAAAGCGGCGCGGCGCGAGACGCGGTACAGCGGTGCAGCTTTTCCAGCAAGTTACATTCGAAGTTCTCGCACGCAGCACGCGGAGCCGGAGAAGCGCGGCGGATGCAGGGTCTTGCTTCAGCAGCGCGACGACCAGCGGCTCAACGAGATGGTGATGAAGTTTGGGCTTTTGGGCACAGAGAGTCGAGGTACGTACACTAGGGTGAGTGACTGCAGGGGTGAGACTTCCTTCGGGTGCGGGGACTGTCCGTCTAAACCAGAGCGGCTGTGCAATATTTGCGTCCATGCCAATAATAACAGTAGGTGTATGTGCTCTACGGCTAAGGAGGGTGCACAAACATCTAAGACTAACACAGTTTACAGTTAGTGGTGGTATGGATGCAAAGGGAAGCATCAACGAACATATATGGCACGAGCGTCGACGGCGGCAGCGCTGGCGGCGCGGGCGGCGCGGGCGGTTGTCGGCAGTGAAGGGTGGGTGCAGCGCAGGCTGGACGAACTGGGGCTCGACACTCAAGGGATACTGCGCGGGGTTCTGGAATTGGCGCCCGGGGGCAGGTGGGGTGTGGTGAGGGCCGCGTTGGTCTCAGGATTCCACCTGCGGCGGGATTCGGGAGACACTACGTTGCACGTTCGAAGGAAGGATGGTGGTAAAGTCCAATGGGAGGAATTAGAGCGTGCGCAAGAGGCCAGGCCGAGAAGGTGCGTGTGCTTCAGCTAGAACGACGGCTTCCGCACGAGATTTAATGCTGATTTTCTCTCCTCAGTATACACGTCTGCAGACGGTATACCTACCGTACCGTACCCTAAACTCTTGAGAAACGGAGCCAATGCGATGATTAACGGCCAGTTGCATACTTGCGAGGTGCGCGGCGGTGCTGGATGGTTCCGCTATCCGCTCGACGCGAGGGAGATGCCCAACCGAACGAGACGGATGCACGGTGCGAGACAAAAACGCGAGGGAGAGTGGGTGTGGATTTATTTACCACTCGGGCTGTCTGGTTTCGATATCAGGGACATCGCGGCGGCGGAAGGGGAATTAGGAGGCGTACCGTCCGCTTTTTCCTGTGCCCGCCTTAGGTATACACGGGACCACTGCATCCCAGCGATGTACAGGAAGTTTTGCATCGCTAGGCCTAACGCGCAGCGAAGGTGCACCGCGTTTTTGTTTTGCAGCATGTCGCGCTCGGTGCTCATAGTGGCACGAACGAGGTTGGAGCGGATGGGGCGGCCAGACGGTCGTTGTCGGCTAGAAAAATGCGGCGCAACAGGGTCCGCAAATGGGAAGCAGATTCTATGGCCAGCTACGAGTCCCAGTTCAGTAGCCAAACACCTTGTTGATCCTTTGCGAATAAATAAACGTTCGAGGGTATTCATTCATAGGTGTAGACAAATTTTCGTGCGTCGAGCAAAGCTACGGGGTACTGCAAGAGACGTGAGCTTTTCGGAGGATGGAAAGGGATCCAACTGCACGCACCAGCTAGCGTACGAGTGGCTTTCCCTCGCCCTTCCACAGTGCTGCATTCATCTCGTTTCCAGCACCAAATCTCCCAGACTCCGAGGAAACCCAACGTCAGGACGCCTTATTTTTGCGCTGTTTCCTAGGCTTGCCTACGGCGGGGACGCAGAAAGGATTCTGTCGTCGTTGCCATCGTCTCCGTCGAGCTCTGTCTGAGTAGATGGAGAGAGCGGAAGAGATGCAAACGGAGAAGCTAAATGATCCGGTGATCGCATCACCGCTTGCTCTTGACCTTCACCACCGTATTATCTGCAGCCTCTATTGTGGGTCGACTGCCGCCAATATCGCAGGCGTTGAGCTATCAATATCTCTGCTAGTGACCTCCAACGCCAATTCACGTACTTTCCTTGCGCGAATCTTTCTGGCGGTACAATTTTTGCCACGAATTCTGCTTCAAGTTGCCATTGGGTTAGGGCTATCAGCGGCTTCCGAGACCTCTGAAGACAAGCCACGGTCCGTGTTCAATACTTAGCCTTTACCCCGCTCGCTGCTCTCGCGTGTACTAGACTCTTCATTGGAGCCGTACACAGCCTATCGCTCTCTACACCGCCTGGCCCTCGTCCATGCCTATCCATGACCGCCAGTACCACCAAATGCTACTCTTATCGCACAAATCTCGGGCATACCAATTTTTTTGGTAAGACAAGATCCAATTATCTTTGCTCTCCGCGGAGAAGCCTCTAGGTCTCGGATCTGCGTCGCCTCTCGATGGTCCGAAAATACTGGTTGGGCTCGGCCACGCATATCGTGACGCTCCTGAGCTACCTCTCTCTCAATTTTGGGTTTACCCACTCACCTTGCTACCCATCGCACAAATACCTGCAACAACGTCCAGCACTAGAAAAGGAATACTAGTGATCACCATTTGGGCCTGCTCTACTAGCTCGTGTCCGCACGCGACACATTTACCTCCCCAACACATGACCATGGCCACAGAATCCCAACAATACTCGGGTCGTACATAATCCCTTGTGCTACTATAGGGATATGAATATCGCGGACAATTCTTCTGCTGCTGGGGCATCTTCGAGCGCCGGTGTGGAACTTGCTTCTAGGGCATCGATTCCGGCAATCGCTCTCCCTTCCTGCGTTCAACTTTTGCGGACTTTTGACGCCGAAACCTCGATAAGTCTTATCTTCCTTCCTTCAAGAAGGCCGTGCTCTGGGATCAATTCCACAGCGTCCATCACCTACATATATATTCAATCCCTCCACAGCCGAGCCGCAAATAAACCATTGCAACGGTGTACAATCACACTATGCAGACACCAATATGTCTGGTATCTGGGCCGAAAGATAGATGATCTAACAATAAATCTAACTGGCTTTCCGTATACCCTCGCCCCTCCGAAGCTTCCTTCGCTATACCTCGACGCCGGAGAAGCGACCAGGGTAGCTTCAACGTCTTTGTTATTTTCTGCACTCGGATCTGGTCAGTCTTCCGTTTTGTTTCAATCTGGTTGGGGGCATCCGCATTCGCATGCATCTTGGTCTCGGCGATCTCCCCCTGATTTCTTCCTGGTTCTCCTTCCTTCAAGTTTCGGACTAGGCTCTTTGGCGAGACTTGGTCCAACAGAATCCTAGGATCATGATTGATAAAATCTCTTTCAATCTTAATCTCAAGTTCTTCCCCGGAGGGAAGACCATCGACATTACTGACTGTATTTCTGGCCGTTTGGACCCGAATGGAGTGATGAGTATTCAATCTGTGCGTTGAGTTTGCGGTGCGAGGACCTACTCTTATAATCTGGGTGGAATACTTGCTTCGACGCGACGGACCTACCATATCTGCCGGGAGGGAAAACTCGAGCCGAAAACTCGAGCCTGCATCACAAACTCCGTTGATCCGTTCCATCGGCATCGTTGATTCCACATTGAAGTATTGAAGCTCCGCTCTGCCGTGGAGGCCGAAGTTCGCTCAAGTCTGGATTCCTACAATTGTAGAGCGGTGGTTGAACTGTGCAATTTACACAGGACGTATTGTGCTGTACGTCCTCCAGAATTAACAGCATCGCCTCATTGACAGCCGCATTCCTGTGGGAACTATGTATACTTAGAAGCTCAACAGCATTTATTTTAACGTTTCGTTTTATCACCGCAAGGCTGCCACACCCTCTCTTCTTTCCCTTCCCCCACCATCCATGGACACCGAAACCTACTCAGACGACAAGGATATCCCTGCCCCGTCTCCCGACGAGCCCGTGTTCGCATCGTGAGCCCTCTTCTCATTCTTTTGTATTTGCCCTACCTTGTGGCTAATAGCGCTTATCTCAGGTCCGGTGGCGGCATGTTCGCGGGCTCTCATCATTTTACCTTGGCGGGTGGGACATTCAATAATAGCACAAATAATCATGTTGCACCAACTGTGCCCCGTGGTTTGTATTCCGTTCACGAGCCTGGCAAATATTTACTCCTTTTCAGATTTTCGCATGATTCCAATAGGTGACATTGACCTGAGAAAAGAGCTGGTGGTAAACAAACGATGGTCCACTATTGGTCACGGACGAGAACACAGCTGTGTGCGGCGGGTGTATTCTGCGAAAATCGATGGCCGAAGGTCGAAGGTGACTGTGGCCATGTATCAGGGTGACGGTGCCGAGGAGGTTCGTTGAATCCTCCTTCATTTAGTTAAACACTCCTTGAGCCCGATGTCGCAGGACTGGAGGAGAGACACCGAAATGTATATGTCTGTTCGGTGAGACCTGTCTGGTTTCTGGCTCGGTTGTGTTTCATTCCATTTAGCCACCCGAATATCGTCCAGGTTTTCGGAGGAGCGAGTTATGGTAACACCCATGCCACGGTTTTCCATGATGGTGCGGCCCTCATTTCCAAGTGTATGCTGAAAGTTAATCCTCGCATAGATCTGGTGCCATTCAAACAATTCATAGCTCCCCACTCACTGATAGTGATGGTGTATCTTTACGCGTATTATGTGTGTATACACTGTTACCGACCATGTAACTGATTTAATTTCTCTATAGACGGAACAGTGGGAAGTATGCGAATTTAAATAGCTGAGCCGGCTCCCTGCTAACCTGTTGTTAGCAGGTGAACGATTACTTTGATTCACTCTGGCAAAGAGTCAGCAATATCTATATATTAAGTGAGGCCCACTCTAACTTGTTCAGACCCAGTACCACCGGGACTGTATGCTATGGATACGAACCTCAACCGGTCGACTCTCCGTGGACCTTGTTCCCCCGGACATCACATTTGATTTAGCTTTGTACAAGCGGTCCGTTGTACACCCCCTCCGACAAGCAGCCACTCCGTTGAACGTTACGGAAGTTGTTGCAATCGAGTCCCTGGTGCTGGCCCAGTATCATCACATGTGTTTTCTGTATTTCGGCAAATATCGGCATGACTCCATCTCCACATCCGCGACGGTTCACCTCGGAGTAGTCACTTCCTGGCCGTCAGGACATCAATATGAGGAGCATGTCGAGATTGCGCTGCCGGCCGAGATCGATGTCAGGTACAACAGTTGGCGGATATTGGGCGATGGAGAAGGCGATCTTATGGAAAATGGTTGGACTCGGTATTTGAGTTTTCTCGCTCTCTTGATGATCATATTCACTCACCCTCTCCACTATCACAGTTACAGGGCCGATGGTGTATTCAACACCGAGATCTGGCTCATGGCGTATTCTCCTTCGGATGTTTGGCTCAGTCAAGCGAACCACGTCTTTAACCGCCTTCAGATTACATCCAATTTGGAGGATTACGGTGCGTCTTAGGCCTCCCTCCCGGCATCCGGTGCAATGATCGTTTGAAAAGTACGCATAGAGGACATTGACTTCAGACTAACAGTTGGGAATGCACGAGGGGACCCTCCACCCGGCTATCTGTTCCTCTGTCCAAAGGAGGAGTTTCGAACCGGACCCACTTCATTCAGGTGGCCAAACTGTCCGGCGTACTGGTCGCTCGATCCTGAGGGTATTGAGGCTCTGAGCACGGAAGAGGCGGAACGGCTCGGGTTTCCCCCTTTCCAACTCGCCACGAGAGTTTGGGGAATCTCTTGGGATGCCAGCGTCTACGCCGGCCTTCGTCAATTCCACCAAGCCAAGGGATTCGATCCAGATGGTCAGGACGTTGCTCGACATCTGGGGCACCCCCTTTACGAATTGTGCGGGGATGCGGATCATCCATTTGCTCACGGTAAGTTACCATTGCAGGTCAACCGTTTTCCACTGATATTTCTTTTGAACCTCGAAATTAAGTGGATGACTTCAACAAAGCAGAAGAGACTGGTGAGGAGGAGGAAGTGGACACGGATGATGAGTGGGCGGATGCGCAGAGTTCACTGCATGAGGGCGACTGTAAGATATGAAATTTTCTGTCATTGCGACAGCTGACGATCCCACCCAATCCAGATGATGAGGGGTCTGATGCAGAAGACGGTGTGGGCGAAGACAGCATTTTCGTTGAGTCGCATGAGCAGCAGGGTAAGCTCAGCGAGGTCCACTGTTTGCGCGCGCTTACCATCCAAGCCTCAACGTCGCAAGTTGAGCAAGAGTCAACCGACAGTGGACACACCGGTGCGAATTATGAAACGGGCTTGAAGCCACAAACTGCCAACGACTCCCGAACTGGCGGAGGCTTCATTCATCGCATCTTCGGGGCTTTACAACAAAGTCTGGTTGTGGAAGTGGACTCGGACAACATAGATGCTGATCCCATTTCTCCCTTCCTTGTCTGACTTAGCTTTGGGTAGAACTTGTATGATTCCTCTGTCAATTCAACCGGCGCGTGATTGTAAACTTCAATTCAATCGAGTGCAAGGATTCATTGAAGTATGTGAGATAATTCGCACTTCCGGCGTACGAGAGCCGTTGGACGGGCTGCATGTATGGCGGCGTAGGAAATATATTATATCACAATCGGACTCATGTTTTTAAGTTTGAATAAAATTGAACTCGGGCTTCTCGGGGATGTTCCATCACGACGCTCTCCCATGCTTAAGGCTCTAGGTCGTGTATGAAATGGATTGCTGGCATTCTTATTGATGTTTATTCTTCAATGTGCAAGTTCACCGAATTCAAGATGGACTTTGGACCAGTCAATTTGTGTCTTCAACTCAGGTCGGGTCCCAGTCAGTACTAGTGCCATTAATCTACTCCTTTTTCCGTACCACCATCGACGGACCTCTGGCTGGATGTATAGCTATCCAACCATCCACTGAGTTAATGCCTCGAATTCCGACCAATCAGACTCGGTTTCCCGAGTCGTTTGTTCATATACAGACTTTCCTGTCAGATTCAAAGCACAGTTCAATGTGCATGCCCAGTCATCGGTTCACCGTTCCACATTACATCATAAGCTCGTTTTCGTTCATACTACCCACCAACTCACTAACCCAGGCTCAGTGGTATCGCGACTCAAAGAATCGTGACCCTGCGCGAGTGAGCGTGGATTGAAATCTAATCGAGTACAGCACGCTTCAGGCCGAGGTTTGCGGGAGGGAACCTCTACGTACACGGATCGTCTTGAAATTCGTGGTGTTTCGTTTCGCGGGCATATGGGCGGCGAATAAGGTTGAGAAAAAAAAAATCTGATGTGTGAACACTGTTTGACGTAGGTGAAGGAAGGGGGGATAATACCTACTAGACACAGTAGTAGGTCCTCCTTGAAGGCCAAGTAAATCCCCCACCGCAGCTCCCTCCATGCGCACATATTGATCCACCGCGTGCGGGGCATGATGTACCCGCCGGACGTGTCGCTGATGAAAGCAGAAGCGCCACCATTACTAACGCCTCGACTGCGCCTGTGCGCGGGGCACGCAGCGCACAACCATTACAATCCCGCCGCTTGCCGGTGCGTGCGGGACGCAGCCGACGACACTCGCCAGCATCCACCACCAACTCCTCTCGACAGCACCAGTACCAGCGCGCGTCCCAGTCTACCGTGTGCACCGCCCCTGCTGCAGCATCGTGCAGCCCACGTACTGTTTCTTATTCCGTGATTTTCCCAGGTATGGCAGCAGTGCAGGCCGGTAGAATTCGACTTGTGCTTGAGCTTGAGAGGGAAAGCATGCCGCGGGGAAAAAGGAAGGATGTGGAATGTGGCACGCGAATGGTGAGTGATGATTTCCGCATGCGTCCGGTAACATATTCCTCCTGTCCTTCCAGGCATAGGCACGGCGCACAGCGGAGAGAACGAAGGACACGGTGGTGGCGGTGGATTTCGGTATATGAGAGCCTGCGGCCGCGTGACCGCGCGCGGTGAGAAGCTCGAGGTGGGCTCAAGGATCTAGATCAAAATTTCAGGCTAACTGTGTTTTTCAGTCGCTCGAAACGGGTGGAGGAGGACAATTAACCCGACCTACCGAGTGGGTCGTGCTCCCCGAAAAAGTGCGGCGCTGCGCGAGAATGCTCTGCTATTCGGCGTTCTCGTACGCATACACCGGACCTGGAGGAAGACGCGCACCACAAGGAAGTTGTTGCATCGAAGGGACGGAGGCGCGTTGCGGCTTCCGAGGACACGCGCTGAACTGGAGGAGGTGGAGCTACAGCTGAGACGGAGCGCGCAGATTCGGAGTTGGTTAGATTAAACTGGCGGGGGTAGGTGAAGCTGGCAACTGAAGGGTTCGACACAAGGTTTACTATTCGCGGACCTTGACGCGGCGCGGTTTTCACGGTGCCTTCACGTGCGCAGCGTGTGGAGCAGGAGAAGCGGGACGGACGGACTGTCGTAATGGCCTGCAGACTCCAGAGCGACGACCAGCGGCCCCGTGATATGGGATGGGGTTGGAGATTGGGAGGTGGAGGACGCTGAGATGCGGTGCAAGCAGAAGCGAAGTGATCCGGTGATCGCATCGCTTGCTCTCGACCTTCGTCACCGTATCGCGCATATTCCAGTCTCCGCTGTGGACGTCTTCTGGTTCTCTCAACGCGCACCAAACCCATGGACATTGGATCATCAATTTCGTTGCTAGTGCCTCCGACGCAGAACTTTTACTTTGTCGCACATAGATCTCTTTGGCACCGATTTTGGGCAATACTCGGAGTTCTTTTCGCTATTGGGATTCTGCCCACGTTTTAGGCTTTCTGGTGGTTCACCAACCTTTTTACACGCTATTGAGATCTATTCTACCCCTGGCTTGCTTCAGGTACTATTCTGAAGATGGATTTATCGGTGTTACTACTAGGATCTCAAGGTTCGATTATCTTTCCCCATACGCCCTGCCATCTCAGCCCTCGCCTCGCTGTTTTCGCATGCGGCCTACTCCGAGCTTTTCCTTGCGGCGCCCAGCGCCCAGCATGCGTCCTCTGGCCTCTGTTCCGGGTCCGAGTCCGTTGAAGATCTCGGGTCTGCGAAAACATCTGGATCTAGACGGGCTCTCAGTGTCCTTGGCCGACGATAGCAGGGCTCCTACAGTCACGGCCAAAATATAGTCCCCATCCAAATCGGGTAATTCCCATCATTCTCATTTCTCTGTCAGCTCCCGTAGCAAATAGTACTACTTTTAGGGCACGGTTTTGTTCTAGGGCTCTAGGAAAGGCATCCAGTAAATTTTCAGAGCATTTGAATCAGAGAAACAGCTTCAAATAGTGCTTGATGTGGGACATCAAAACATACCGAAACCAGTGCAGATTCCAAACAAAAAAACTCATGGGATACCAATTTGGCCTTTCTTAAACATCTGACCATATTTGGCTCAAAATCAGTGCTAAAATAGCGTAGCCTAGGGTCAGAGAACCAGGTTTGATGGGAATTACCCGATTTGGATGGGGACTATATTTTGGCCGTGACTGTATCTCCCCGGGCAATGTTCCTTCAAGTCCTCGACCCGGGCCCTTGGCGCCGAATTTATTTTACATCTCTCTGGTAAAATCTCTCAGCTCTCACGATGAATCAATCATATTTCAACCGCCGCGCTCTCAATTATCTTCCGCGACGCTACATACGACTAGTTCGGGCCCCTTGTCACCGCAAATCAAAATTCCTCAGCGGTACACCAACGTTTTTGAACAATATCGGGATTACTCTGCTGTCACGTTCAATGGCAACACCCAGGCTGTCCCAAGATCTGAGCATACGGCGCGTAGCCCACATTCTAGATCGATTATCCTTGCCTTACACACTATCTTTCCCCCCTCGGCCCACTATTCTGGCGTGTAGTGGCTACATTACTGTGTTCCTCGACCCAGCCAGAACCCTCACCTACTACTAGTTGCGGATCCATCCACGCAAGTTCGCAAAATAACAATATTAGTTGACCAATACCAGCAGGTCCGGGATCTTAAGGGTGCTACATTGACGGTGTTTCCAGAAGTGTCAAGTGTCTCGGGGCTGCGAAACGATCTAGATGTGCGCGGGCTTCTCCCTCCGGCTTGGTCCTTGGTTCGAGCTCGTCCGTACGCGTTCCTTCTGTGCATCCCCATGGGCGATCAAGTCTTCCGGGACTTCGGCGGCCCCTTCTTCCCTCCAAGTTCCCGAAGACCGCGCTCGCTCTGCTTACGAATGATTCCACCGCCTCCTCCTTCCCCCCCTTCGTGACCTCCATATTTATACTCAACTCCTCGAGGACCAAGTTACAAGCAAATCGGTACCTGGGCTCACAACTTACGATATGCAGAGACCGATATCTCGGCCAAAGGTCCAACCAGATAGTTGTCTTTCTCCATCCCGTTGACCCTCGGCCGAGTCCGATTATGGAGAGGTCCAGGGAAGATGGTGTAACTACCTAGTGCGTGTACACCGGGATAATTCCTGGAACCGGCGTTCCTGAGCGGGACCGGCCGTGTAATCCTACCTACCTACCTACCTACCTACGCCTCATGGTTCTCGTGTGCCTGTCCCTCCTCCACAGCCGACGCCGAAGCATCCCTCGCTATCCTTTTTACTCGCTCCTTTCAGCACGGTATTGCGATAGTCTGAATCTGCGGCATCGGCATTGGTTCTTCTTTTTGTTTTCGGCCTGGTTCGGTTACATCTTTCCTCGGTAATATCTCTGGAATCCAGTTTCCTTCAAGACTTACGCCTTGGGTCCCTGAGGAGACTCAATAACCGTGAATTCGAAGGACTCCTAGGGTGTTTTTTTTTGCTTTTTTTGCGACTGTATTTCTGGCCGGTGGGACCCGAATCGAGTGACGGTATTCGATCTCGTTTGGAACTGCGGGGAGTCTGCGGGCGAGGCCCAGCTCTGGTGATCTGGTCGACTGCTTCCTTGAAAGCCGAAGATCCTCCGTGCATGGTCCTCCGGAAAACTCGAGCTGAACCTTCGTGCATCATAAACGCCGCTCTTCCGTGCCGCCGGCATCGTTGATCGCACAATCAAGCATTGAAACTCCGCTCTGCCGTGACGGCCGAAGTTCGCTCGGGCCTGGTGCTGCAATATTATTCTGACCCACGCAGTGCGCCACTATCTGTGTTTCTCTTGGGAATTCTGCCGCCCCTCGATCCGTGCAATGATTTACTTATTTCCACAGACACATCCAACTAGAGGCGGTGACTGCTTAATTATACACAGGTCAAAATGCGTGAACGACACGCAAGATGAGGATTTGACTGCTGTTCAAGCGAAGATTAATAATACAACGGAATTCCAGAACGGGCCTAAACGGCAGTCTTTGGCAGAGTAAGCGGAATATATATACACTGTCTGATGGCTCACAACACTCCTTATTGTAGGTGTGGTGGTTGAACTGTGGAATTGCAAAGGACGTATTGCGGTGTCCACGTTCTCTAAAATTAACACCATCGCCTCGTTGACAGCCTCATTCCTGTGGGAACTATGCATACTTAGAAGCCTAACAGTATTTATTTTGACGTCCCGTCTTATCACCACAGGGCTGCCACACCTTCTCCTTCTCCCCTACCTCCACCATCCATGAACACCGAGACCTACCCAGATGATGAGGACATCCCCACTCCGCCGGATGAGTACACCTTCACGTCGTGAGCTCTCTTCTCCTTCTTAAACTTTTCCTACCTCGTGGCTAAGGGCGCTTATCTCAGGTCCGGCGGCGGCATGAGAAACACCTTCACGTTGTGAGCTCTCTTCTCCTTCTTAAACTTTTCCTACCTCTTCGCTAAGGGCGCTTATCTCAGGTCCGGCGGCGGCATGTTCTCGGGCTCTCACCATTTCACCTTGGCGGGTGGGACATTCAATAATTATGTTGCGGCACCAGCTCTGCCCCTTGGTTTGTATTCCTTCACGAGTTTAACAAATATTTACTCCTTTCAGATTTTCGCATGATCCCGATGGGGGATATAGACCTGCAGCAGGAACAAGCAGTGAACAAAAATTTGGGTGTTGTGGGCCGCCGACGAGACCGCAACTCTGTTCGGCGAGTATATTCCGCAAAAATAGAGGGCCGAAACTCGAAGGTCACTGCGGCCGTGTATCAGGGCGATGGTGCGGAGGAGGTGTATTGAATCCTCCTTTTCATTCAACAATGTCTTGAACCCGGCGTTGCAGGACTGGCGACGAGAGAGAGAGATGTATATGTCGGTTCGGTGAGTCCTATCCATTTTCGGTGTCCGCTTGAGCCAAAGTAGATTCAGCCACCCAAATATCATTCAGATTTGGGCGGGCGCGAGTTATGGTAACATACACGCCACAGTATTCCACGGCGGTGCGATATTCAACCTTAGGCTTCAACTCTCGTTCTTGAGGCTGACAACATAAGCAGATCTGGTTCCCCTCAAAGCATTCCTAGCGCCCCACTCGCCGATAATGACGGTGTATCTTTACACGTGTTATGTATGTTGGTCCATTGATTCTCCTCGCTCCATATCCAAATTGACCTTTTTGGAGTCGGGAGAGTGGAGTGTAGGCAAATCCGATTTTGGTTTGACTTCTTGCTGACCTGTTTTTAGCAGGTGGCACATTATTTGGCATCACTGTGGCGAACGGTCAGCACCATGCTCAACATTACGCTGACCCTAACCTGTTTCAGGTCTTGAGCTCCTCGGACTGTACAATGTGGATACGAACCTCAACCGGTCGACTTTCCGTGGACCCTGTTCTCCCGGACATCACGTTCGATGTGGCTTTGGACATGCGGTCCGTTGTAGCCCCCTTCCGACAAACAGCCACTCCGTTGCACGTTACGGAAGTCCTTGCCATCGAGTCCCTGGGGCTGGCCCAGTATCATAATATATGTTCTTGGTATTTGAGTCGATGTCGGCGGGGTGATTCTGTCTCTACCTCCGCGACGGTTTACATCGGAGCAGTCACTCCCTGGCCGTCGGGACATCGATACGAACATGTTGAGATGGCTCTTCCGGTGGAGATCGATGTCTACTACAGCAGTTGGTGGATAGTGCGCCATGGGGAGGGCGACCTTATGGGAAATGGTTGGACTCGGTATCTGAGTTTTCCCGCTCTCTTGATGATTACATTCACTCACCCTCTCCAACATCACAGTTACAAGGCCAATGTTGTATTCAAGACCGAAATCGCGTTCTGCGTGGCATCTGACTCGGATGTATGGCTCAGTCAAGCGAATCATGTCTTTAGCAGCCTTCAAATTATATCCAATTTTGAGAAATATGGTGTGCCTCGCATTTCATTCACGTTTTCCGATGGATAACCATTCAAAAAAGGTTTCGTATGCGCCTTTGAGTTCACATTCACAATTGGGAATACACGAGGGGACACTCCACCCGGCTATCTGTTCCTCTGTCCAAAGGAGGACTTTCGTACCGGACCCACTTCATTCAGGTGGCCGAACCGGCCTGCATATTGGTCGCTCGACCCTGAGGGTATCGAGGCTCTGAGCACGGAAGAGGCGGCTCGGCTCGGGTTCCCATCTTTCCAATTGAGTACGACGGTGTATGGAAAATTTTGGGATGCCAGTGTCTACGCCGGTCTTCGTCAATTTCACCAAGCCAAGGGATTCGATCCAGATAGCCAAGACGTTGCGCTACATCTCGAGGACCCACTATATCAATTGTCGAGGGACATGGACCCTCCATTCGCCCACGGTGAACTGCCACTCCAGCTCAACTGTTTTCGACTGATCTTCCTCTGAACCTCGAAATGAAGTGGATGATTTCAACGAAGCAGAAGCGACTGCTGATGAGGTCAACACGGACGATGAGTGGGCGGATGCACAGAGTTCAATGCACGAGGATTCTGGCAGTAAGACCCGAAGGTTCTCAGAGTCGTCACAACAGCTGACGGTCCAACCCCTCTAGGCGATAAGGGGTCTGATGCAGATGGTGGTGTGGGCGAAGCCAGAATTTGTGTTCAGCAGCCGGGTAAGCTCAGCGACGTCCACTGTCTGTGCGCGCTTACCATCCAAACCTCAGCGCCGCAAGTTGACCAAGAGTCAACAGACAGTGGACACACCGGGACGAATCATGAAACAGGCTTGAGGCAACAAAATGCCAATGACCCCCGCACTGGCGGAGACTTCATTCATCGCATCTTCGGGGCTTTACAACAAAGTCTGGTTGTGGAGGTGGACTCGGATAATATAGATACCGATCCCATTTCCCCATTTCTAATCTGACCCGCCATTACTTATCTGAGCCTTTTTTCAACTTGTATGAGCAATCTGTCAATTCTATTGGCGCGTGAGACATTGAAGTATCTAAAATAATTCGCACTGGGTCCGGCAGATAGGGTAAGCAGAGCCGTCGGACGCACTGCCACAGGGAGGATAACCAAAAAAATTACCCCATAACATGAGAAAAACACGATGAGATTTTTTGTAACAACTTTTGCATGTCAAAGGATGGGAAAATGGAGATCTTCGAGAAAGAATTGCAAAAGATATGCTTTGTTCAGCGTATGTTTCGCATAACTCTTAGATATTCCTCTTCTCTGACATGCAAGACTTATTTAAAAAGATTTCACCGTGTTTTTCCAATGTTATGGCGTGGATGTGCTGGTTGTGCGCCCTGTGTGCATGTATGACAGTGTAGAAAATATATTATATTATGATCGGACTCGTGTTTTGAACCTCGAATAAAATTTGAACTCGGGCTTCTCGGGGATGTTCCATCTTGATGCTCTGCTATGCTCAAGGCTTTAGTTTGTGTATGAAACGGATTGCTGGGATTCTTATTGATATGTATTCTTCAATGTGCGACTTCGCCAGTCAACTCAGGTTGGGTCCCAGTCAGTCCCATTGGTTTAATCCGTTTTCATACCTCTGACTTGATGTATAGCTATCCAACCATACGCTCCGTTAATACCTCTAATTCCGACCAATCAGACTCGGGTTCCCGAGTCGTTTCGGTTCATGCACTGAATTTCCTTTCAGATTCAAAGCCCAATTCAATGTGCGTGCCCGGTAATCGGTTCACCTTTCCACATCACCTCGTAAGCTCATTTCCATTCATACTACTCTCCAACTCACTACCCCAGGCTCAGTGGCATCGCGACTTTCACGTCCTAAGGAATTATGACCCTGCGTGAGTGAGGGTGGATTGAAATATAATTGAGTACAGCATGCTTCGGTTCAAGGTTTTGCAAACCGATGGGAGGGAGGCTATGCCTATGTACCGTTGTGTCGCGGATCGTCTTGAAATTCGTGGTGTCTCGATTCGGGGGTACATATACAAGGTGGGCGGTGAATAGGGTTGAGAAGAAATAAATCTAACGTGATGGGTCAGTGAACAGCGTTCGACGTCGTTAAAGGATGGCTGGGGTACATACCAGACGCAGTAGTCCTCTTTGAGTGCCAAGTAAATCCCCCCCACCGCAGCTCTCTCCATGCGCACAGATCGACCTACCGCGCGCGGGGCATGATGTAGCGCCACCACTGCGCGCGGGGCACACAGCGCACGATCCTTACCACCACGATGTCCAATCCCGCGCTTGCCGAGCGCAGCCGACTCAACTGCGCGCGGGACGCGGCTGACGACACCCGCCAGCACCCACCACCAACTCCTTCAGTAACAGCGCGCGTCCCAGTCCACCGTGCGCCCCGCCGCCGTTGTAGTGTCGTTCAGCTGGGTGTTTGTTCTTATTCCTCGATTTGCCCGGATATGGTATGGTTGCAGCGCAGGCTGGTAGAATTTGACTTGTGCTTGAGCTTGAGAAGGAAGGCGTCCTGCGAGGAAAAGAGGAAGGATGTGGAATGCGGTACGAGAATGGTGAGTGGTGTTATTACTTTCGCATACATCCGCGGGAATTAAGATATTCCTCCTGTCCTTCCAGGCGTAGGAGGGCGCGATGCATGGCGGAGAGAACAAAGGACACGGTGGTGGTGTATTTGAGCCTGGGGCCGCGTCACCGCGTGGGGTGAGAAGCTCGCGGATATTGAGGTAGGCGGGCTCCAGATTTCGGTCCATGGAAGCAAGCTAAATCGTTTTCGGTACCTTGAACTGAAACACAGTGGAGGAAGACAATTAACCCGACGTACCAACTCGGTCGTGCTCCCCAAAGAAGCGGGGCACTGCGCAAGGATGCTCTGGTATCCGGTGATCCCGCACGCACACACTAGACCTGGAGGAAGACGCGCGCGCCACAATGAAGTCATTGCATCGAGGGGACGGAGCGCACATTGCAGATTCCGAGGACACACGCTGAGCCGAAGGAGGTGGAGGTACAGTTGAGACGGAGCGCGCAGCTTCAGACACGGCGCGGAGTGAGAGGCGTTACAGCGTGCTTTTCACGGTGCTTTCAATGTCCTCGGATGCGCAGCAGGAGAAGCGTGCGGGACGGAGCATTGTAACGGCCTGCAGAGCGACGACCAGCGGCCCAGCAATATGGGGATGAAGTTGGTGATCGGGAGGTGGGGGACGCTGAGATGCTGCATTCGAGTGCAGGATGAGAAACACCCGACGGTGCGCGAAGGAGATCGTACTTGCTGGGACGAGAAGGCACGGCGGGTGGGTAGACAGATTCAATACAAACACAGCTTCGGCTACCGGTACCGGTGCCATACGTCGGTCCTTATTTTCTTCATCTTGAGCGAGGGTATCGAAGGAAGCGCCGCGGCGGGGATGGAGTGGAACAATGCGGCGCTGCAGCCTCATGAATGGAAACGGTCAGTAGCCAAATGGCTTGTACGTCGGAAAAGTCCAAGGGATATTCATTCGTAAGTATAATTCCGTGCGTGGAGTAAAGTTTCGGGATACTGCAAGAGACGTGAGCTTTCGGGAGGATGGAGAAGATTCAACCACACGCACCAGCTAGCATACCAGTGGCTTTCTCCCGCCCTTCCACAGCGCTGTATATCTCGTTTGCAGCCCAAATCTCTGTCGTCCAAAATCAATACCGAGGAATCCAACGCCAAGACGCCCCATTTTTGCGTTGTTTTCTAGGGTTTCCCTCGGCGGGATGCAGAAGGGATTCTGCCGTCGTTGCCATCGTCTCCGTCGAGCTCTGTCTGAGTAGATGGAGCGGAAGAGGTGCAAGCGGAGAAGCGAAATGATCCGGTGATCGCATCACCGCTTGCTCTTGCCCTTCACGACCCTATTATCTGCGGCCTCTATTGTGGGTCGTGGATTATTACCCTATCCAATTCCGATGCCATATATAACAAGTCTACTTTGTCGCGGTCATCTTTCTGGCCGTACAATCTTTTGGTTCCTCGCTAGCTCTCTCGCTACTATTGGAATTCTTTCTACTCTGCACGGCTGAGCCAGCGGCTCCCAACACCTTTCAAGGCAAGCCACCCTCTGTGTTTTGCAAGATGTCTTAACCCTCGGCCTATCCGCCTCGCTACTCTCGCGTGTACTTGACTCCTTCATTCAATTGGATCCGTCACCGCCTGGCCCTCGTCCATGTCTATCCATGACCACCAAACGCGACTCCTGTGGCGCAAATCTCAAGCATACCATTTTTTTTCGGTAAGACAAGATCCAATTATCTTTGCCATACGCGGAGAAGCCTCTAGGTCTCGGGTCTGCGAAAAGTCCGCACGGCCTCTCGATGGTCCGAAAATACTGGTTGGGCTCGTCCACACCGTCCGCAGTTACTTATCTGTCAATTTTGGGTTTATCCACCGCTCCCCATCTCACAAGTACCTGCAATAATGTCCACAAAAAAGAAAAAGAATACTGCTGGTCGCCATTCGGGCGTCCTCTACCTTGGGTCCGGACGCGACACGGTTACCTTCCCCCACATGACCATGGCCACAGAATTCCAACAATGCTCGAGTCCGACATAATCACTTGTGCTACTATAGGTATACGAATATCGGGGACGATATCTTCTCAGTTTCTCCGCTGCTGGGCCGGCGTTATGTTCTCCGTGTAGAAGTTGCTTCCAGTCCATACATTCCGGCAATTCACCTTCCTTTCTTCCTGTGTTCAACTTTTCCGGGTCCCTGGCGCCGAAACCTCGATAAGTTGTGTCTTCAAGATGAACCCACAGGCCGTGTTCTGGGATCAATTCCAACTTATATATTCAATCCCTCCACAGCCGAGCCGCAAGCAAATCACTGCAACGACGTACAAGCACGATATGCGGACACCATTATATTGGTACCTCGGCCGAAAGATAGATGATCTAAATAATACACCTAACTGTCTTTCCGTATACCCTCGCCCCTCCGAAGCTTCCTTCGCTATGCCTCGCGGGACTCGGAGAAGCTACTAGGCTAGCTTCAACGTCTTTGTTATTTTCTGCACTCGGATCTGGGCAGTCTTCTTTTTTGTTTCAGTCGGGTTCGGGACATCCGCACTCCCATGCATCTAGGCCTCGGCGATCTCTCTCTGATTTCTTCCTGGCTTTCCTTCAAGTTTCGGACTAGGGTCTTTGGCGAGACTCGGTTTAGCCGTAAATTCGAGGACATGAAATCTTTTTGATCTCAATTTCAAGTTCCTCGCCGTAGAGGAAATCACCGATATTACCAATTGCATTTCTGGCCGTTTGGACCCGAATCGAGTGATGAGTATTCGATCTGCACTGAGTTGAGGGTGCGAGGACCAGCTCTTACGATCTGGGTGGACTAATTGCTTCAAGACGAAGGGCCTACTGTATCCGCCGAGAGGGAAAACTTGAGCCGACCTCGACATCATATCCTCCGTTGATCCGTGTTGTCGGCATCGTTGATTCCACATTAAAGCATCGAAATTCCGCTCTGCCGTGGGGAGCCGAAGTTTGCTCGGGCCTGGTGCTGCAATATTATTCTAACCCAAGCAGTGCGCCACTATCTGTGTTTCTCTTGGGAATTCTGCCGCCCTCGAACCGTGCAGCTACTTACTTTCCATTTCAATTTTCCACGGACACATCTAACTAGGGGCGGTGGCTGCTTTAATATTGGTGCGCGGGTCAAAAGGCGTGAATGACATGCAAGATGAGGATTTAACTAAAGATTAATGACACAACGGAATTCCAGAACGGCAGTATTCGGCAGAGTAAGCAGAATATACACATTGTCTGATGGCTCACAACACTCCTTATTCTAGCCATGGTGATTCAACGCGTTGGATGAACTGTGCAATTTACACAGGACGTATTGCGGTGCCCACGTCCTCCAGGATTAACAGCATCGCCTGAGTGACAGCATTCCTGCGGAAACTATAAAAGCTCAACAGCAGTTATTTTAACGTCCCTTCTCAGCGCTAAAGCTGTCACATGGGCGCTCACCCTCTCTTCCTTCCCTACCACCACCATCCATGGACGCCGACACCTACTCAGATGATGAGGACATCCTCACTCCGGCCCCGGACGAGTACGACTTCACGTCGTGAGCTCTCTTCCCGTTTCCTTTTGTATCTGCTCTGCCTCGTGGCTCACGGCGCTTATCTCAGGTCTGGCGGCGGCATGTTCGCGGGTTCGCACTATTTCACCTTGGCGGGCGGGACATTCAACAACAACGTTAACACAAACAATTATGTCGCGGCACCGACGGCGCCCCGTGGTTTGTATTCCGTTCACGAGCCTGGCAAATATTTACTCGCTCTAGACTTTCGCATGATTCCCATCGGCGATATAGACCTTCAGCAGGAACTAGCGGTGAACGAAAAATCGGGTGTTGTGGGCCGTCGCGGTAGACATGCAAGAAACTCTGTTCGGCGCGTGTATTCCGCCAAAATGGAGGGCCGAAACTCAAACGTCACTGTGGCTATGTATCAGGGCGACGGTGCCGAGGACGTGCGTCGAATTTTCCTTCACTTAGTTAAACGCTCCTTGAGCTCGACGTCGCAGGACTGGAGGAGAGACACCGAAATGTATATGTCTGTTCGGTGAGACCTGTCCGGTGTCGGGCTTGGTCGGGTTTTCATTCCATTTAGCCACCCGAATGTTGTTCAGATTTTCGGAGGAGCGAGTTATGGTAACATCCATGCTACTCTGTTCCATGATGGTGTGGCATTTAATTCCAAGTGTACATCCGGAAGTTAATCATCGCGTAGATCTGGTGCCACTCAAAGAATTCCTAGCACCTCAGTCACCTATAATAATGGTGTATCTTTACGCGTATTATGTGTGTATACACTGTTACCGACCATGTAACTGATTTAATTTCTCTATAGACGGAAGAGTGGGAAGTATGCGAATTTAAATAGCTGAGCCGGCTCCCTGCTAACCTGTTGTTAGCAGGTGAACGATTATTTTGATTCACTCTGGCAAGGAGTCAGCAATATATATATATTAAGTTAGGCCCACTCTAACTTGTTCAGACCCAGTACCACCGGGACTGTATGCTATGGATACGAACCTCAACCGGTCGACTCTCCGTGGACCTTGTTCCCCGGGACATCACATTCGATTTAGCTTTGTACAAGCGGTCCGTTGTACACCCCCTCCCACAAGCAGCCACTCCGTTGAACGTTACGGAAGTTGTTGCAATCGAGTCCCTGGTGCTGGCCCAGTATCATCACATGTGTTGGCTGTATTTTGGCAAATACCAGTATGACTCCATATCTACCTCCGCAACGGTTCACATCGGAGCAGTCACTTCCTCGCCGTCAGGACATCGATACGAGGACCATGCTGAGATTGCCCTTCCGGTCGAGATCAATGTCGGCTACAACAGTTGGCGGATATTGGACGATGAGGAGGGCGACCGTATGGGAGATGGTTGGACTCGGTATTTGAGTTTTCTCGCTCTCTTGATGATCATATTCACTCACCCTCTCTATTATCACAGTTACAGGGCCGATGCCGTATTCAACACCGAGATCTGGCTCGTGGCGCATTCTTATCGTAGCGAAGATTGGTTAAGTCAAGCGAACCACGTCTTTAACCGCCTTCAGATTACGTCCAATTTGGAGAATTACGGTGCGTCTCGGATTTCGCTCCCGGTGTCCGATGGAATGATCGTTTGAAAAGTACGCATAGAGGTCATTTACTTCAGACTCACAGTTGGGAATGCACGAGGGGACCCTCCACCCGGCTATCTGTTCCTCTGTCCACAGGAGGACTTTCAAATTGGCCCATGTTCATTCAGGTGGCCGAACCGGCCAGCATATTGGTCGCTCGATCCTGAGGGTATTGAGGCTCTGAGCACGGAAGAGGCGGAACGGCTCGGGTTTCCATCTTTCCAACTGATCACAGAAGTTGATGGAAGATCTTGGGATGCCAGCGTCTACGCCGGCCTTCGTCAATTCCACGAAGCCAAGGGATTCGATCCAGAGAGTCAGGACGTTGCTCGACATCTAGGTGAACCGCTATATCGATTGTCGAGGGACGTGGATCGTCCATTCGCCCACGGTGAGTTGCCATTTCAGGTCAACCGTTTCCCACTGATATTTCTTTTGAACCTTGAAATGAAGTGGATGACTTGAACGAAACAGAAGAGACTGCTGAGGAGGTCAATACGGACGATGAGTGGGCGGACGCACAGAGTTCACTGCACGAGGATTCTGGCAGTAAGATCTAAAGGTTCTCAGAGTCATCGCAACAGCTGACGGTCCAACCCCTCTAGGCGATGAGGGGTCTGATGCAGAAGATGGTGTGGGCGAAGCCAGAATTTGTGTTAAGATGCCGGGTAAGCTCAGCGGGGTCCATTGTCTGCATGCGCTTACCATCCAAACCTCAGCGCCGCGAGTTGAGCAAGAGTCAACCGACAGTGGACACACCGGCACGAATCACGAGGCAAACCTGAAGCCCCACCCTGCCACCGACCGCGCACCTGGTGGCGGCTTCATTCATCGCATCTTCGGGGCTTTACAACACAGTCTGGTTGTGGAGGTGGACTCGGACAACATAGACAGTGATCCCATTTCCCCATTCCTGATCTGACTTAGCTTTGGGTTGAACTTGTATGATAATTGATTCCTCTGTCTATTCAACTGGCGCGTGGGGGTGGACTTTAAAGTAGAGCAATCGATGCACTGCATGTATGGCGGCATAGGAAATATATTATACCATAATCGGACTAACATTTGAACCTCGAATAAACATTGAACTCGGGCTGCTCGGGGATGTTCCTTCTCCATTGTCTTGTGGGAAGGTGTTTCCCCCCATGTATGAAATGGATTGCTGGCATTCTTATTGATATCTGTTCTTCAGTGTGTAAGTTCACCGAATTCAAGGTGGACTTCGGACCAGCCAACTTGTGTCTTCAACTCAGGTCGGGTCCTAGTCAGTACTAATCCCATTGGTTTAATCCTTTTTCCGTACTACCATCAGCAGACCTCTAGCTGGATGTGTATAGCGTCCAACCATCCATTCAGTTAATGCCTCTAATTCCAACCAATCAAACTCGGGTTCCCGAGTCGTTTCGGTTCACATGTTGACTTTCCTGTAACATTCAAAGCACAATTCAATGTACATGTCCGGTCATCGGTTCGCCTTTCCGCATCACCTCGTAAACTCATTTCCATTCATACTACTCTCCAACTCACTACGCCAGGCTCAGTGGCATCGCGACTCGCACGTCCTACAGAATTATGACCCTGCGCGAGTGAGGGTGGATTGAAATATAATCGAGTACAGTATGCTTCAGGCAAAGGTTTTGCGAACCCACGGGAGGGGGTAGACCTATGTACCGTTGTGTCGCAAATCGTCTTGAAATTTATGGTCTTTCGTTTCGGGGGTACACGAGGTGGGCGGTGTAGGGTTGGGAAGAAATAATTCTAACGTGTGAACAGCGTGAAGAATAAATCTAACATGGCGGGCGAGCAGCGTTCGACGTAGATTAAGGAAGGCAGGAGTACACCCCAGACGCAGTAGTATGTCCTCTGTGGAAGCGACCACGTCTCTACCCACCGCGCGCGGGGACGCCGCCGACGATACCGCATGGAGCAAATACCCGCCGGACGTGTCGCTGGCGAAAGCAGAGGTGCCACCACTATCAACGCCTCGACTCTGCCTGCGCGCGGAGCACGCAGCGCACGACCATTACGACGACGATGTCCGAGCGCGGCCGAGTTGACTGCACGTGGGATGCGGCCGACAACACCCGCCAGCACCCACCACCAACTCCTCTCGAAAGTACCAGTAGTAAGTACCAGCGCACGTCCGAGTCCACCGTGCGCACCGCCGCCAGTGTCGTTCAGCCGCGTACTTGCTCTTATTCCTCGATTTGCCCGCATATTGTGTCGTCGCAGCAGGCTGGTAGAATTTGACTTGTGCTTGAGCTTGAGAAGGAAACCGTCCCGCAGAGAAAAGGGGAAGGATGTGGAATACGGTACGAGAATGGTAAGTGGTGTTATTACTTCCGCATACGTTCGCTAACATATTTCTCCTGCCGTTCCAGGCGTAGGCGCGGTGCACAGCAGAGAGAACGAAGGATACAGTGCCAGTGGTGGTGATGGATTTGATATACGAGAACCTGCGGCTGCGTGACCGCGCGCAGCGAGAAGCTCGAGGTGAGCGGGCTCAAGAATCCAGATCAAAGTTTCAGGCTACAGTAACTGCGTTTTTCAGTACCTCGAAACGCAGCGGAGGAGGGCAGGTAACCCGACGTACCGCCTCGGCCGTGCGTCCTGAAAAAGCGCTGCGCTGCGCGAGGATGCTCTGCTATCCGGTGTTCCCGCACGCATTGATACACTGGACCTAGAGGAAGACGCGCGCCACGAGGAAGTCATTGCGTCGAAGGGATGGAGGGCGCGTTGCGGATTCCGAGGATACGCGCCGAACTGGAGGAGGTGGAGCTACAGCTGAGACGGAGCGCGCAGATTCGAAGTTGGTTGGATTAGACGGGCGGGGGGGAGGTGAAGCTGGCGACTTAAGGGTCCAACATGCAGTGAGCGCGGTTTTCGCGGTGCCTTCATGCGCAGCGCGCGGAGCAGGAGAAGTGTGACAAATGGAGCTTCGTAACGGCCCGCAGAGTGACAACCAGGGGCTCAGCGATGTGGGGACAGAGTTGGAGGTGAGATGAAGACTCGGTGCAAGCGGAGAAGCGAAGTGATTTGAAATAGGAAATGATCCGGTGATCGCGCCGCTTGCTCTCGACTTTATCATCACCTACGGCGCATTATCGCAGTCTCACAGTAGTCTCACACCTTCTGGCCCTCGACTTACATCAAAGCCACGAGTTTGGACTATTGCTTTCACTGCTAGTGCCTCTGCCGCAGGGCGTACGGCCAGAACGTTAGGTTTTCTTTGGTCGCACACAAATCTTTCTGGCGGTACATCGATTGTTTTCAAGCCGTTGGGGGTCATTCTACGCTCTTGAGGCTTTCTGGCGGTACACCATTCTTTCGGGACCCTATTGGAATCCGTTGCGACTATTCTGAAGACGGGTTTATCGGTCCAAGTCTTCCTGTCTGACCCAGCCTTAACCCTCACCTGCCGTTCTTGCACGTACCTTCCCCGGAGCCTATCGCGCTCTCCAAAACGCCGGCGTCACTGAACCACAGTGACTGCTAAGTCATACTGTTTGTTGCACAATATTCATTCTTTCTGGCGGTACAACAACTCAAAAACAATTTCTTGGAATAATGTCCTCCTCGTTGACTGGCTAGCTATCCCACGTACCACAAATTCCCATTCAAGTTCGCCAGAGAAAATTGGATCGAGGGAGGTCAGTCAGATCGAAAACAGCTCAGTCTCTCATTTTTCTTGCGCCGAACAAAAAATACTACTTTACTCGGTCCACACACGCTGCCCTCTGGAACTGATCACTCTTGAGCCTACGTTTACTCTACTCACCCGGTGATCTTCGTTGTTTCACGCTTACATACCTGCAACGATGTCCAGTTCAAAGGCAAACAGAGAAAAGCTTCGAAATGAAGAGATTTATTCGTCTCGGTCCGACTCGTACGCGAAGGGTTTATCTATAGAACCCAGGACCACATCTTTTTCGATCCACAACCACTGCTCAACCATGCTCAAATCGCAATCATCCAAGACTCTTAGCTCTAGTCACCAATATCCGTCAAGCTTCTGCGCTGTTTATCGGTGTCTTCTCTCGCTCTGCGCTTTGGCAGAGTGCATTCGAAGCTCCGTGTACAATTTTGGGCCTACCCCGGCGATCTCCCTTCAAGTATTCCGGGTCTTCGGCGGGAGCCTTCCCTTCAAGACCGTACTCGCTGCAAAATTGATTGACGATGATTTTACCCCGGCCTCATTCCTTCTTTGCCCTCACACCTGTACACAGCCCCTCAAGCTCAACGACAGTCTAGCTATCGGGAGGTGGATATGTAGAGTGCGATATCTCGGCCGAAGGAATCCTTAACATCTAACAAAACGCCTAAAGGATCGAAATTTATATAGTTGTCTTTTTCCTATCCCCATCCCCTTACCCTTACCTTACCTCATGGTTCTCGCGTGGATGAGTTACCTCCTCCACAAACTCCGAATTTTCCCTCGCTATGCCTCGCGAGAGAAGCTCGTTTGCTTCCGCAATGGTAGCGCAATTGTCTGGATCTGGGCGATCGGCAACAGTGTTCTTTTCTTTCGGTGTCGTCCGGAGGCGTCGGAGGCGTCCGCACCTACGCTCTTGGCTTTACCCCTCTCACCCTTATGTCGGCAATTTCCGACTGAATTCCTCGCTGTTTTCCTTCCTTCAAGACTTCCGCCTTGGGTCTTTGGCGCCCGGTTTCCCTTCAAGCAGAATGTGATTAATGCCTTCCTCCTTCAAACCCTCGCCATCAAGACGGAATCATCCTCGCTCGCGACTCCAGCCTTGTACCTGGGAAGAGTTAAACAATGCTAAACGCCCAGGGTCCCTCGTGATCGGTGTCTCCCAGAATACTATTCCTAGGCTGATTCGGACGTGATTTCACAAACACAACACAAAAACCCTCACTTCGCTCGAGTTCTCTTTCCCCCACAGTTACCTGGCTAATAATCAATGAACCCGATCGCTGTGCTGGTCAAACCGCGTTACTTTCTATAGCCGGCCTATTCCTGGGCTTCAGCGATAATCACCATCGCTCGGGTATGATTGGCGCGGGTTGAAGCACAGAGCGCAGCTCGACAAGGCCATCTGCCCAGGAAACCGATGCTTTCTGCCTCAAACTTCGACATTTTTCATGTTGCGCCCCTATTCCAATGACCATCGTACCTGCGGTTGGAGGCACTGTATTCGAATTTAATCGCAAGGTTGGGGTTGGACTCGCCGCAAACTGACACGGGTTGGGGCTTCACTTGGTTCAACTTCAGGCTGCCGACGAAAAGCTTTGAAACACCCATATAATCAACGTTTCGTTTCCTTCAACACTGCATTTGAATTTAATCGCAAGTTTGGGGTTGGACTTGCCGCAAACTGACACAATTTGGGGCTTCACTTGGTTCAACTTCAGGCTGTCAACGAAGAGCTTTGGAACATCCATGTAATCAGCCTTTCCTTCAATGTAACCATATAAAGGGCCGGCCGTTCAACCCCGTTCCAACTCTGTGGCTCATATTTGAATAGAATTAAAACCACCCTATGGCGGCGAAACTATTGCATCGGTCAAGTGTTCAAGTTCTAATTTCCCTGCGCCTTCTCCGAACTCTGAGCATCCACCTCACGAAACACCAGGAACGTTGAATGCACGGACTTGGAGTTGCGGCTGCAACTTTATCTCCCCGGACTGCTTTTTTGAAAAACCAGGGACCTGCTGACTCTCCGAGAATTGGATTTACCCAAACTGTACCCCCGAGTTCTCCGGAAAACTCGAACTCAACTTCAGTTCATGATCAACTCCGCTGATCATCGGCATCGTTGATCCCCCGTTGTCGGCATTTCAACTCCGCTCTGCCGTCGTATCCAGCCCAACTTTCCTCAAGTCTGGATCCAACGCAGTGCGCGCCGAGGATGCGGACTCTCTTCGGCATTCTCCATCCTTCGATTCATACAACTCTTTTGCCCAGACACATTCAGTCCGGGCCGATGACCACTGTTGAGGGCGGCGGCAGAAAAACCGCGATATTTGATACCTCACAAGTAGAGTCGGTGGTTGAACTGTGCAATTTACACAGAACCTATTGTGGTGTCCACGTCCTCCAGGATTAACAGCATCACCTCGTTGACAGCCTCATTCCTGTGGGAACTATGTATCCCTACCACTCTGCTTACCACGGCAATATTACCACCTCGTTTGTATTTATTCATCCTTCTCTTTCTCACTGCTGTTACTTCATAGATGAATGATACACCTTGTCATATTGTTGCTTTATTCGCTCCCGCTTCTGGTTCTGAATCGTCGGTTGCCTCCCGCTTGCACCACAATGTCTATCATCCTCGTCACCATCTCAACCCATCCTCCGTCTTTTGTGCGTTCCTTTGCTTGCCTTGTTGCATCTATCCTCTCTGTTATCCTAGCTATCGCACATCGAATCATTTTCAGGGTGTGGGGTGCACAGGTCTGGGTGTATAAGCCGAGCCTTCGACGCGTTCCGCCCCGGAAGGCTATAGATGCGCCACCGCTGTCGGCAATATTCACCTCCTCGTCCAGCCCTCGACTGGATCGTTGTGAGCGGGTTCAATTTAGCCGATCATTCTGAATTCTTATTTGGGCCATGTATTGCATTTCGGACGACGTGAGGAAATAGATGGGCACGCCGCGAGGAAGAGAGGACTTAAGGCAGAAGAAGAAGGATGTGGAAGGTGTGAATGGTGGGTGGTACGAGAGCTCGCGCAGGCGTCGAAGTGCGAATATCTATTCGAACTGGGTGGCGCTCCCCGGGCCCGGAGAACCCGCTATTCCTGTGCGTGTTTACAATAAGGCGGTGCCGCGCGTGAAGAGTCTGGTACCCGACCTCCCGCATACACATCCAACTGAGGATGCGCGCCGAACCGAAGGACGTGGAGGTATAGTCGGGCGCCGCGCAGAGTCTCGAGGTAATATGTAACGAGATAGCGCGCAGCTTCGAAGTCGGATTGAATTGGGTCGATGCTCGAGAGAGTGAAGATGTGTATGAAGCGCGTGCGGAATCCGACATGCGGTTCAAAAACATTATACTGACGTTCCGGTCGCGCGGGAGAGCCGTAATTTCGCTTCTCCGCGGTCCTGAAAGCGGCGCGGCGCGAGACGGGAACAGCGGTGCAGCTTTTCCGGCAAGTTACATTCGAAGTTCTCGCATGCAGCGCGCGGAGCCGGAGAAGCGCGGCGGATGCAGGGTCTTGACCTTCAGCAGCACGACGACCAGCGGCTCAACGAGATGGTGATGAAGTTTGAGCTTTTGGGCACAGAGAGTCGAGGTACGTACACTAGGGTGAGTGACTGCAGGGGTGAGACTTCCTTCGGGTGCGGGGACTGTCTGTCTAAACCAGAGCGGCTGTGCAATATTTGCGTCCATGCCAATAATAACAGTGGGTGTATGTGCTCTACGGCTAAGGAGGGTGCACAAACATCTAAGACTAACACAGTTTTCAGTTAGTGGTGGTATGGATGCAAAGGGAAGCATCAACGAACATATATGGCACGAGCGTCGACGGCGGCAGCACGGGCGGCGCGGGCGGTTGTCGGCAGTGAAGGGTGGGTGCAGCGCAGGCTGGACGAACTGGGGCTCGACACTCAAGGGATACTGCGCGGGGTTCTGGAATTGGCGCTCCGGGGCAGGTGGGGTGTGGTGAGGGCCGCGTTGGTCTCAGGATTCCACCTGCGGCGGGATTCGGGAGACACTACGTTGCACGTTCGAAGGAAGGATGGTGGTAAAGCCCAATGCGAGGAATTAGGGCGTGCGAAAGAGGGCATGCTAAAAAGGTGCGTGTGCTTCAGCTAGAACGACGGCTTCCGCCCGAGATCTACAGTGTACATACGTACCCGTACCGTACCCCAAACCCTCGAGAAACGGAGCCACCGCGATGATTAACGGCCAGTTGTATACTTGCGAGGTGCGTGGGGTGCTGGATGGTCCCGCTATCCGCTTGACACGAGGGAGGTGCGCAACCGAACGAGACGGACGCACAGACGCGTTGGATGTGGAGACAAAAATGCGAGGGAGAGCGGGTGTGGATTTGTTTGCCGCTCGGGCTGTCTGCTTCCGATATCAGGGACATCGCGACTGCGGAAGGGGAATTGGGAGGCATACCGTCCACTTCCTCCTGTGCCCGCCTTCGGTATACACGCAGTCAGGTACAACAAGTTTTGCATCGCTTGGCCTAATACGCAGCGAAGGCAAACTGCATTTTTTGCAGCATGGTGCGCTGGGGGCCCATAGTGGCACGAACGAGGTTGGAGCGGATGGGGCGGCCAGGCGGTCGTTGCCGGCTAGAACAATGGGAAGCAGATTCCATGGCCAGCTAGTCCCAGTACAGTAGCCAAACACCTTGTTGATCCTTTGCGAATAAATAAACGTTCGAGGGTATTCATTCATAAGTGTAGACAAATTTTTGTGCGTCGAGCAAAGCTACAGGGTACTGCAAGAGACGTGATTTTCTGGAAGGATGAAAAGGGATGCGACCGCACGCACCAGCTAGCGTACGAGTGGCCTTCTCTCGCCCTTCCACAGTGCTGCATTCATCTCGTTTCCAGCGCCAAATCTTCCAGAGTCCGAGGGAACCCGACGCCAGGACGCCCCATTTTTGCACTGTTTCCCGGGGTTGCCCACGGCGGGATACAGAAGGGATTCAGCCGTCGTTGCCGTCGTCTCCGTCGAGCTCTGTCTGAGTAGATGGAGGAAAGAGGTGCAAAGGGAGAAGCTAAATGATCCGGTGATCGCATCACCACTTGCTCTTGACCTTCACGACCGTATTATCTACAGCCTCTATTGTGGGTCGTGGATTATCGCCGTATGCAATTCCTACGCCATATATAACAAGTCCACTTTGTCGCGCTCATCTTTCTGGCGGTACAATTCTTTTGGCAAGAGTCTCTCGCTACTATTTTGGAATTCTTTCTACTAACTTACTCTGATCGGCTGAGCGAGGCGCTCCAACACCTCTCAAGGCAAGCCACCCTCCGCCCGGTCCCAATCAGTCCCATTAATTTCCTCCTTTTTTCCGTACCACCATCAACAGACCTCTAGCTGAATGTGTATTGCTATCCAACCATCCACTCCATTAATTACTGCAATTCCGACCGATCAGACTCGGGTTCCCCAGTCGTTTCGGTTCATGCGCTGACTTTCGTTTCAGATTCAAAGCACAATTCAATGTGCATCCGGTCATCGGTTCACCTTTCCACATCGCATCGCATCGTAAGCTCATTTCCCTTCCATTTATACCACTCTCCAACTCACTACCTCAGGCTCAGTGGCATCGCGACTCGCACGTCCTAAAGAATTATGACCCTTGGCGAGTGAGTGTGGATTGAAATGTAATTGAGTACAGTACGCTTCAGCTCAAGGTTTTGTAAACCGACGGGGAGGGAGGCGAGGCCTAGGTACCGTCGTGTCGCGGATCGTCTTGAAATTCGTGGCGTTTTTGGTGAGGCAATCCACTGAGGTGAGCGACGAATAGGGTCGAGAAGGAATAAATCTAACATGTGGTGGGCCAGTGAACAGTGTTCGACGTAGGTGAAGGAAGGCGGGAGTACGTACCAGACGCGGACGTACATCCCATTTGAAGGCCAAGTGAATCCCCCCCACCACACCTCCCTCCATGCGCACAAATAGATCTACTGTGCGCGGGGCATGTACCTGCCAAACGCGTCGCTGGCGAAAACAGACTTGCCAGTGGTGCCACCACCAATACTAACGCCTCGACTGAGCATGCGGAGCACGACCATTACGACCACGCCCGCCGCTTGCCAGTGCACGCGGGACGCAGCCGACGACACCACCACCAACTCCTCTCGACAGTACCGTACCAGCGCGCGTCCCTGTCTCCCGTGCACACCGCCGCCGCTCCAGCGTCGTTCAGCCCGCATACTTGTTATTCCTCGATTTACCCGGGTATGGTATGGTGGCAGCGCAGCCTGGTAGAATTCGACTTGTGCTTGAACTTGAGCAGGAGAGCGCCCCGCAGGGAAGAGAACTCAAAGAGGAAGGATGTAGAGTGCGGTACGCGAATGGTGAGTGGGGTTATTGATTTTTCTGCATGTGTCCGCGGGAATTAAGATATTCCCCTGTCCTTCCAGGCATAAGTGACCCGGACGGCGCGGCGCACCGCGGAGAGAACGGAGGACATGGTATGGATTTTGATATATGAGAGCCTGCGGTCGCGTAACCGCGCGCTGTGCGAAGCTCGCGAACACAGAGGTCGGCGGGTTCTAGAATCCAGATCAAAGTTTCAGGCTAACTGCGTTTTTCAGTACCTCGAAACGCAGCGGAGGAGGGCAGCTAACCCGACGTACCGCCTCGGCCGTGCGTCCTAAAAAAGCGCTGCGCTGCGCGAGGATACTCTGCTATCCGTTATTCCCGCACGCATTGATACACTGGACCTAGAGGAAGACGCGCGCCACAAGGAAGTCATTGCGTCGAAGGGATGGAGGGCGCGTTGTGGATTCCGAGGATACGCGCCGAACTGGAGGAGGTGGAGCAACAGCTAAGACGGAGCGCGCAGATTCGGAGTTGGTTAGATTAGACTGGCGGGGGGAGGACGTGAAGCTGGCAACTGAAGGGTCCAACATGAGCGCGGTTTTCACGGTGCCTTCACGCGCAGCGCGCGGAGCAGGAGAAGTGTGACAAATGGAGCTTCATAACGGCCTGCAGAGCGACGACCAGCGGCCCAGCGATGTGGGGATGAGTTGGAGGTGGGAACACTGAGATGAAGACTCGGTGCAAGCGGAGAAGCGAAGTGATTTGAAATCGGAAATGATCCGGTGATCGCGCCGCTTGCTCTCGACTTCATCATCACCTACAGCGCATTATCGCAGTCTCTGCCATGGACACCTTCTGGCTCCCTCGACTCGCACCAAAGCTGCGGATTTGGATTATCGATTTCGCTGCTAGTGCCTCTGCCGCAGGACGTACGACCAGAACGTTGCGTTTTCTTTGGTCGCACACAAATCTTTCTGGCGGTACATCAATTGTTTTCAAGCCGTTGGGATTCATTCTACGCTCTTTAGGCTTTCTGGCAGTACACCATTGTTTCGGGACCCTATTGGAATCCATTCCGACTATTCTGAAGACCGGCTTGTCGGTCCAAGTTTTCCTGTCTGACCCAGCCTTAACCCTCACCTGCCGTTCTCGCACGTACCTTCCCCGGAGCCTATCGCGCTCTCCACAACGCCGGCGTCACTGACCCACAGTGACCGCTAAGTCATACTGTTTGTTGCACAATATTCATTCTTTCTGGCGGTACAACAATAACTCAAAAACAATTTCTTGGAATAATGTCCTCCTCGTTGACTGGCTAGCTATCCCACGTACCACAAATTCCCATTCAAGTTCGCCAGAGAAAATTGGATTGGGGGAGGCCAGTCAGATCGAAAACAGCTCGGTCTCTCACCTTGCTTGGGGCCAACAAAAAATACTACTTTACTCGGACCACACACGCTCCCCTCTGGAACCCATCACTGTCGAGCCTACGTTTACCCACTCACTCAGCGATCTTCGTTGCTTCACGCTTATATACCTGCAAGAAGTCAAGTCCAAAGGCAAACACGAAAACAACATGAAAGGATCTGGTTCGTCTCGATCCGACTCGTACGCGAAGCGTTTCAATAGAACCCATGACCAGAATCCACGTCTTTCTCGATCCCCAACCACTGCCTAACCATGCTCAAATCGCAATCGTCCGTAACTCTGGGCTCTGGTCATCAATATCCTTTTGATCTGTCACTTCTCTCGCTCTGCGCTTTGGCTGAGCGCATCCGAAATCTTGGTCCTACCCCGGCGATCTCCCTTCAAGTCTTCCGGGTCTTTGGTGTGAGCTTCCGTTCAAGGCCGTACTCGCTGCAAATTCCTTGACGATGATTTCACCCCGGCCTCATCATTCCCTCTTCCCCCTTGCACCTGTACAGAGCCCCTCAAGCTCAACGGCCGAGTCGAAAAACCTCAGCAATAGTGCACAGTCTAGCTATCGGGAGGTGGATATGGAGCATCCGATATCTCGGCAATCAAGATTTAGTTGTCTTTTCCCGATCTCCATCCCCTTAACCCCCACCCGTGTACGAGTTACCTCCTCCGCAAATTCTAAATTTTCCCTCGCTATGCCCCGCGGCAGAAGCTCATTTGTTTTCGCAATGGTAGTGCAATGGTCTGGATCTGGGGGATCAGGAACAGACTTTTTCTTTTGGTTTTGATTCGGTCTGGTTTTGGGCATCCTCACTCACGCTCATCCTCAGTGATCTCCCTTATATTCCTACTCTCCTTCAAGTTTCCGTTAGGTCTTTGGTCGGCGGTTTCCCTTCAAAAAATCGCACAGAATGTAATTTTTCGTCCGGTCTGGTCCATATCTCCTCCAAACCGTCGCTATCGATGTAGAACCAAGTGACTCCAAGCCCTGAGTCCTTCACGGTTCAATCAATTTTCGAGCTCTCCCTTTTCCTCGTCATCTTCAACCGTATCCTGTCCGAGATAATATAATTACCACTGCTTCGCACTCGATCTCGGGGATCTCACCAAAAACGAATGTCAACTTGAAGATTTCTGGGTGTTTCGCAGCGAAGAAACCAACAATCAATGAACCCGATCGCTGTCCAGGTTAAACTCGTTACTTGCTACAGCCGGTCTAGTCCGCGACTTCATCGATAATCGCCATCGCTCAGGTATGATTGGTGCGGGTTGAAGCCCAGAGCACGGATTGAGAAGGCCGCCTGCCCCGGAGACCCATGCTTTCTGCCTCAAACTCCGACATTTTTCATGTTGCACCCATATTCTAATGACCATCGTACCTGCGGTTGGAGGCACTGTATTCGAATTTAATCGCAAAGTTGGGGTTGGAATCGCCGCAAACTGACACGCGTTGGGGTTTCACTTGGTTCAACTTCATTTGAAACACCCATATAATCAACGTTTCCTTCAACACTGCATTTGAATTTAATCGCAAGTTTGGGGTTGGACTTGCCGCAAACTGACACAATTTAGGGCTTCACCTAGTTCAACTTTCGGCTGTCAACGAAGAGCTTTGGAACATCCATGTAATCAGCCTTTCCTTCAATGCAACCATATAAAGGGCCGGCCGTTCAACCCCGTTCCAACTCTGTGGCTCATATTTGAACAGAATTAAAACCACCCTATGGCGGCGAAACTATTGCATCGGTGAAGTGTTCAAGTTCTAATTTCCCTGCGCCTTCTCCGAACTCTGACCATCCACCTCACGAAACACCAGGAACGTTGAAGGCACGGACTTGGAGTTGCGGCTGCAACTTTATCTCCCCGGACTGCTTGTTTGAAAAACCAAGGACCTGCTGACTCTCCGAGAATTGCCCAAACTGTACCCCCGAGTTCTCCGGAAAACTCGAACTCAACTTCAGCTCATCATTACCTCCGCTGATCCGTGTCATCGGCATCATTGATCCTACGTTGTAGGCATTTCAACTCCGCTCCGCCGCATCCGGCTGAACTTCACTCAAGTCTGGATTCAAAGCAGTGGGCGCCCAGGATGCGTATTTTCTCTTGGGCTTTTTCCACCCTTCGACTCATGCTCTTTTGTCCAGACACATTCAATCCGAGGCGGTGACCACTGTTGAGGGCGGCGGTAGAAAAACCGCGATATTTCGGTGGTTGAACTGTGCAATTTACACAGAACCTATTGTGGTGTCCACGTCCTCCAGGATTAACAGTATCGCCTCGTTGACAGCCTCATTCCTGTGGGGACTATGTATCCCTACCACTCTGCTTACCACGGCAATATTACCACCTCGTTTGGATTTATTCTTCCTTCTCTTTCTCACTGCTGTTACTTCGTAGATGAATGATACACCTTGTCATATTGTTGCTTTATTCGCTCCCACTTCTGGTTCTGAATCGTGGGTTGTCTCCCGCTTGCACCACAATGTCTATCATCCCCGTTACCATCTCAACCCATCCTCCGTCTTTTGTGCGTTCCTTTCCTTGCCTTCTTGCATCTATCCTCTCTGTTATCCTCACTGTCGCACCACTGAATATTCATTTGGGCTATGTATTGCATTTCGGACGACGTGAGGAAATAGATGGGCGCACCGCGAGGAAGAGAGAACTCAAGGCAGAAGAAGAAGGATGTGGAAGGTGTGAATGGTGGGTGATACGAGAGCCCGCGCAGGCGTCGAAGTGCGAATATACCCAAACTCGGTGGCGCTCTCCGGAGAACCGGCGCCACGTGAGAATGGTCTGGTACCCGACAACCCGCATACACATCCAACTGAGGACGCGCGCCGAACCGAAGGACGTGGAGGTATAGTTGGGCACCGCGCAGAGTCCCGAGGTAATAACGAGATAGCACACAGCTTCGAAGCCGGATTGAATTGGGTCGATGCTCGCGAGTGAAGGTGGGTATGAAGCGTGCGCGGAATCCGACAGGCGGTTCAAAAACAGTGTACTGACATTACGGTCGCGCGGGAGAACCGAAATCTCGCCTCTTCGCGGACCTGAAAGCGGCGCGGCGCGAGACGGGAACAGCGGTGCAACTTTTCCCGCAGGTTACATCTGAAGTTCTCGCACGCAGCGCGCGGAGCAGGAGAAGCGCGGCGGATGCAGGGTCTTGACGTTCTAAAGCGCGACAACCGGCGGCTCAACGTTGATCAACGCGATGAGGATAGAGTTGAGGGTCTTGGGGACGGAGAGGAGAGCGACGGGAAGGTGGGTGACTGCGCGGATGCCGAAGCATTGGTCTAGACCAGAGCGGGTGTGGAATATCTGCGTTCATGCCGATAATAACGGTGCGTGTACGTGCTCTACGCCTAAGAAGGGCGCGCGAGTATATAAAACTAACACAGTTCTCAGTTAGTATTTGATATGGCTGCAAAGGGAAGCATCAACAAACCTATATGGCACGAGCGTCCACGGCGGCGGCGCTGGCGGCGCGGGTGGCTGTCGCCAGCGAAGGGTGCGTGCGGCGCAGGCTGGACGAGCTGAAGCTCGACACTCGAGGGATACGACGCGGGTTCTGGAATCGGCGCCCAGGCGCAGGGGGGTGTGGTGAGCGCGGTGTTGGTGCCAGGATTCCACCTGCGGCGGGAGTCGGGAGACGCTTCACCGCAAGTTCGAAGGAATGATGGTGGTAAAGTCCAATGCGAGGAATTAGGGCGTGCGCAAGAGGGCATGTCGAGAAGGTGCGTGTGCTTCAGCTAGAATGACGGCTTCCACACGAGATTTAATGCTTATTTTCTCTCTTCAGTATGCACGTCTGCAGTCGGTGGACGTACCCGTACCGTACCCCAAACTCTCGAGAAATGGAGCCAATGCGATGATTAACGGCCAGTTGCATACTTGCGAGGTGCGCGGCGGTGCTGGATGGTCCCGCTATCCGCTCGACGCAAGGGAGGTGCCCAACTGAACGAGACGGACGCACGGAGACGTTGGATGTGGAGACAAAAACGCGAGGAGAGTGGGTGTGAATTTGTTTGGCGTCGGCTGTCTGGTTTCGATATCAGGGACATTGCGGCGGCAGAAGGGGAATTGGGAGGTGTACCGTCCACTTCCTCCTGTGCCCGCCTTCGGTATACACGCAGTCAGGTACAGCAAGTTTTGCATCGCTAGGCCTAACGCGCAGCGAAGGTGCACCGCGTTTTTGTTTTGCAGCATGCCGCGCTCGGTGCTCATAGTGGCACGAACGAGGTTGGAGCGGATGGGGCGGCCAGGCGGTCGTTGTCGGCTAGAACAAGGCGGCGCAATAGTGTCCGCAAATGGGAAGCAGATTCCATGGCCCGCTAGTCCCAGTTCAGTAGCCAAACACCTTGTTAATCCTTTGCAAATAAACGTTCGACGGTATTCATTCATAAGTGTAGACGAATTTTCGTACGTCGAGCAAAGCTACGGGGTACTGCAAGAGACGTAAGTTTTTCGGAGGATGAAAGGGATCCAACCGCAAGTACCGGTTAGCGTACGAGTGGCCTTCCCTCACCCTTCCACAGTGCTGCATTCATCTTGTTTCCAGCGCCAAATCTCCCAGAGTCCGAGGGAACCCAACGCCAGGACGCCTCATTTTAGAGTGGTTTCCTAGAGTTGCCCACGGCAGGATACAGAAGGGATTCAGCCGTCGTTGCCATCTTCGTCGAGCTCTGTCTGAGTAGATGGAGGGAAGAGGTGCAAGCGGAGAAGCGAAATGATCCGGTGATCGCATCGCCGCTTGCTCTCGCCCTTCACCACCGTGTATTATTTGCAGCCTCTATTGTGGGTCGTGGATTATTGCCGTATCCAATTCCGACGCCATATATAACAAGTCTACTTTGTCGCGCTCATCTTTCTGGCGATACAGTTTTCTGGTTCCTCTCAAGTTCCTCTCGCGAGCTCTCTCGCTACTATGGATTTCTTTCTACTCTGCACGGCTGATCCAGCGGCTCCCGACACCTCTCAAGGTAACCCACCCCTCGCGTTTGCAAGATACCTTAACCCTCGGCCTATCCGCCTCGCTACTCTCGCGTGTACTTGATTCCTTCATTCAATTGGATCCGTCACCGCCTGGCCCTCGTCCACGTCTATCCATGACCACCAAACGCGACTCCTGTGGCGCAAATCTCAAGCATACCAATTTTTTCTGTAAGACAAGATCCAATTATCTTTGCCCTACGCGGAGAAGCCTCTAGGTCTCGGATCTGCGAAAAGTCTGCACGGCCTCTCGATGGTCTGAAAATACTGGTTGGGCTCGTCCACACCCTTACGCTCCGCAGCTACTTCTCTGTAACTTTTGGGGTTATCCGCCGCTCCCATCGCACAAGTACCTGCAACAATCGAGCAAAAAGAAAAATAATACTAGTGGTCGCCATTGGAGCCTCCTCTACTTCGTGTCCGGATGCGACGCGCTTACCTTCCCCCACATGATCATGGCCACAGAATCCCAACAATGCTCGAGTTGGACATAATCGCTTGTGCTGCTATAGGGATACGAATATCGGGGACGATAGCTTCTTAATTTCTCCGCTGGTGGGCCGGCTTTATGTTCGCCGTGTAGAAGTTGCTTCCAGTCCATACACAATCTTCCTCCCTTTCTGCTTTCAACCTCTCCAGGTTTTTAGCGCCGAAACCTCGATAAGTCTTTCCTTCCTTCCTTCAAGACGAACCCACAGGCCGTGCTCTGGGATCAATTCCACAGCATCCATCACCTACATATATATTCAATCCCTCCCCGGCCGAGTCGCAAATAAATCACTGCAACGGTGTACAACCACGCTATGCAGACACCATTATATCTGGTCCGCCAGTCTTTCCGTATACCCTCGCCCCTCCGAAGCTTCCTTCGCTATGCCTCGCGGGACTCGGAGAAGCTACTAGTCTAGCTTCAACGTCTTTGTTATTTCCTGCACTCGGATCTGGGCAGTCTTCTTCTTTTTTCAGTCTGCTCGGGGGCATCCGCACTCACATGCATCGTCCGCACTCACATGCATCGTCCGCACTCACATGCATCGTGGCCTCGGCGATCTCTCTATGATTTCCCACTTCCCATCAAGTTTCCGACTTCGGCCTCTGGCGAGACTCGGTCTAACCAACAATTGTAGGATCACCATCGATAAAATCCCTTTCACTTTTAATCTCAGGTTCCTCGCCGGAGGGGAAGACCATCGATGTTACCGACTGTATTTCTGTGAGATCAGAGGACCAGCTCTTATCTGGGTGAACTGTTTGCTTCAAAAGCGAAGGAAAGATCTGCTGTATCAGCCGGTGAATGGTTCCCCGGAAAGTTTCCAGCCGACCCCGACACAAAGACTCCGTTGATCCGTGTTATCGGCATCGTTGATTCCACATTGAAGCAGTGAAACTCCGCTCTGCCGTGGGGGGGCCGAAGTTTGCTCGGGCCTGGTGCTGCAATATTGTTCTAACCCACGCAGTGCGCCACTATCTTTGTTTCTCCTGGGAATTTCTGCCCCTCGCCGTGCAGTTGCTTACTTTCCATTTCAATTTTCCACGGACACATCCAATTAAGGGCGGTGACCGCTTTAATATTGGTGCGCGGGTCGGAATGCGTGAATGCCACGCAAGATGAGAATTTAACTGCTGTTCAAGCGGAAATTAATAAATGCAACGGAATTCCAAAATGACAGTCTTCGGCAGAGTAAGCGGAATATATATATACACTCTCTGGTGGCTCATAACACTCATTGTAGGTGCGGTGGTTCGACGCGGCAGTGAAACTGTGCATTCAGTATCGTCTTGTTGACAGCATTTCTGTGGGAATTATAGAAGCTCAACAGCGGTTATTTTAACGTCCCTTCTCAGCGCTAAAGCTGTCACACGCGCGCTCACCCTCTCTTCCTTCCCTACCACCACCATTCATGGACACTGACACCTACTCGGATGACAAGGATATCCCTGCCCTGTCTCCCGACGAGCCGGTGTTCACATCGTGAGCTCTCTTCTCATTCTCTGTAATTGCCCTACATACTAGTACCTCGTGGCTGAGGGCGCTTATCTCAGGTCTGGCGGTGGCATGTTTGCGGGCTCGCAGTACTTCACGATAGCTGGAGGGATGTTCAATAATATCATGAATGCGGCACCAACTGTGCCCCCTGGTTTGTATTCCGTTCACGAGTCCGGCAAATACTTACTCCTTTTTAGATTTTCGCATGATTCCAATGGGGGATATAGACCTCCAGAAAGAACTTGCGATGAATGAAAAATCGGATGTTGTGAGCCACCGCGGTCGACGTGCACGAAATTCTGTTCGCCGGGTGTATTCCGCGAAAATCGATGGCAGAACGTCGAAGGTCACTGTGGCCGTGTATCAGGGCAGCGAAGCCGAGGAGGTGTGTTGGATTCTCCTCCATTGATGCATTTGTTGACCCTGACATCGCAGGACTGGAAGCGAGACACCAAAATGTATATGTCTGTTCGGTGAGACCCGTTCGGTTTCTGTCTCGATTGAGTTGAATATTGATTCTATTCAGCCACCCAAATATAGTTCAGGTTTGGGCGGGCGCGAGTTATGGCAATATGCACGCCACAGTGTTCCATGACGGTGCGGCGTTCAATTTTAAGTCATGCTCGAATTTAATCGTTGGCAGATCTAGTACCACTCGAACAATTCATAACTCCCCACTCGCCAATAATGACGGTGTATCTTTACGCGTATTATGTATGTACACTGTTGCTCACCATGTAACCGATTTAATTTCTCTATAGACACAGGAGTGGAAAGTATGTAAATAACTGAGCTGGCTCCTTGCTAACCTGTTGTTAGCAGGTGAACAATTACTTTGAATCACTCTGGCAAAGGGTCAGCAAAATATATATATCAGGTTAGGCCCACTCTAACTTGTTCAGACCCTGGACAGCCGGGACTGTACGAAGTGGATACGAACCTCAACCGATCGACTCTCCGTGGACCTTGTTCCTCAGGACAATATGTTTTCCCTTTATTCCTCATCCGTTGAAGCTTCCTTCCCACTAGCAGCTACTCCATCAAACGTCACGGAATTCATGGCTATTGAGTCCCTGGGGCTGGCCCAGTATCATAGTATATGTTCTTGGTATCTTGACCAATATCGACATGACTCCATCTCTACCCCCGTGACGGTTCACATCGGAGCAGTCACTTCCTGGCCGTCAGGACATCAATATGAGGAGCATATCGAGATTGCCCTTCTGGCCGAGATCGATGTCAGCTACACCAGTTGGCGGATATTGGACAATGAGAAGGGCGACCTTATGGGAAATGGTTGGACTCGGTATTTCAGTTTTCTCGCTCTCTTGGTGATCATATTCGCTCACCCCTCTCCATTATCACAGTTACAGGGCCGATGGTGTACTCGACACCGAGATCTGGCTTGAGGTGTACTCTCACTATCACCAACATTGGTTGAGTCAAGCGAACCACGTCTTTAACCACCTTCAGATTACGTCCAATTTGGAGAATTACGGTGCGTCTCGGATTTCGCTCCCGGTGTCCGATGGAATGATCGTTTGAAAAGTACGCATAGAGCACATTGACTTCAGAATAACACTTGGGAATGCACGAGGGGACCCTCCACCCGGCTACCTGTTCCTCTGTCCAATAGAGGACTTTCGAACCGGGCCCACTTCATTCAGGTGGCCGAACCGGCCGGCGTACTGGTCACTTAATCCTGAGGGTATTGAGGCTCTCAGCACCGAAGAGGCGGAACGGCTCGGGTTCCCATCTTTCCAACTGACTACAGAAGTTGGCGGAGGATCTTGGAATGCTGGTGTCTACGAAGGCCTTCGTAAATTCCACCAAGCCAAGGGATTTGATCCAGATAGTCAAGACGTTGCTCGACATCTGGGATGTCCGCTTTACACATTGTGCGGGGAAGCGGATCATCCATTTGCTCACGGTGAGTTGCCATTCTACGCTAACCGTTTCCCTCTGATGTTTCTTTTGAACCTCGAAATGAAGTGGATGACTTCGATGAAGCAGAAGACGAGGGTGACGCGGACGATGAGTGGGCGGACACACAGAGCTCACTGAATGAGGATTCTGGCTGTAAGCGTGGATTTTCCCGTTATCGCGACTGCTGACGCTCCAACCCTATCTAGGCGATGAGGGGTCTGATGCAGAAGACGGTGTGGGCAAAGATAGCATTTGCGTTGAGTCGCACGAGCAGCAGGGTAAGTAAAGCGAGGTCCATTGTCTGCATGTGCTTACCATCCAAGCCTCCGCGCCGCAAGTTGAGCAAGAGTCAACCGACAGTGGACACACCGACACGAAGCACGAGGCAAACTTGAAGCAAACTGCCACCGACCGCGCAACTGCTGGCAGCTTCATTCATCGCATCTTCAGGGCTTTACAACACAGTCTGGTTGTGGAGGTGGACTCAGACAACATAGACAGTGATCCCATTTCCCCATTCCTGGTCTGACCTTACTGTTACTTATCTGAGCCTTTTCAACTGAACTTGTATGATTCCTCTGTCAATTTAACTGCCGCGTGAAGCTCAATCGAGTATAAGGAATCTGAAGCATTGAAACACGGGAAACAGTTCGCACTGGGTCCGAGACCAGTTGCTTAACAGGGAGCAGGCCAGTCAACTGGCAGCAAAACTACTAGCGCGATGGCGGGGTTGCAAAGATCAGATTTATATTTCGAACCTCGAATAGATTTTGACCTCGGGCTTCTCGGGGATGTTCCATCTCAGTGCTCTCGTAGGGAGGGTTCTTCCCCCAATGCTTGAGGCTCTAGTTCGCGTATGAAATTGATTGCTGGCATCCTCATTGATATCTGGTGTTCAATGTGCAAGGTGGACTTAGAACCAGTCAACTTGTGTCTTCAACTCAGGTCGGGTCCCAGTCAGTACTAGTCCCATCGGTTTAATCCGTTTTCATACCTCTGACTGGATGTATAGCGATCCCACTATCCACTCAGTCAATACCTCTAATTCCAACGAATCAGACTCGGTTTCCTAAGTCGTTTCAGTTCATATACCGACTTTCCTGTCAGATTCACAGCACAATTCAATGTGCGTGCCCGGTCATCGGTTCGCCTTTCCACATCACATCGTCAACTCATTTCCATTCATATATTCATACTACTCTCCAACTCACTATCCTAGGCTCACCTCAGTGGCATCGCGACTCGCACGTCCTAAAGAATTATGACCCTGCGCGAGTGAGCGTGGATTAAAATATAACCGAGTACAGTACACTTCAGGCCGAGGTCTGCGGGAGGGAACCTCTACGTACCGTCGTGGCGCCGATCGTCTGAAATTTGTGGTGTTTCGTTTCGGGGGTATATAAGTACAGGTTAGTTTGAGAAGAAGTAAATCTAATGTGGTGGGTCAGTGAGCAGCGCTCGACATAGGTGAAGCAAGGGGGAATAATGCGTACCAGATACTGTAGTACGTCCTCTTTGAAGGCGCCCAAGGCTCTTTACACCGCACGCGGGGACGCCGCCGACGATACCGCATGGTGCAAATACCTGCCGTACGCGTCGCTGGCGAAAGCAGATGCGCTACCAGTACCAACGCCTCGACTGCGCCAGCGCGCGGGCCACGCAGCGCACGACCATTACGACCACGATTCCAATCTCGCTGCTTGCCGGTGCGTGCAGAACGCAACCGGCGACACCGGCCAGCACCCACCACCAACTCCTTTCGACAGTACTGTACCAGCGCGCGTTCCAGTCTAGCGTGCGCACCGCCGCCGCCACTGTAGCGTCGTTAAGCCATGTACTTGTTCTTAGTCCTCAATTTGCCCGGGTATGGTCGTTAGAATTCGACTTGCGCTTGAGCTTGAGAAGGAAAGCGCCCCGCGAGGACAAGAGGAAGGATGTGGAATGTGGTACGCGAATGGTGAGTGGTGTTATTATTTCCGCATGCGTCCGCATGGATTTTTTTCTTTTGTCCTTTTAGGTGTAGGTGACCCGGATGGCGCGGCGCACAGCGGAGAGAACGAGGGATACAGTGGCGGCTGTATATGAGAGCCTGCGACCGCGTGACCGCGCGGTGAGAAGGTCGAGGTGGGCGGGCTCAAGAATCCAGATCGAGGTTTCAGGCTAACTGCGTTTTTCAGTCCCTCGAAACGCAGTGGAGGAGGACAATTAACCCGACGTACCAACTCGGTTGTGCTCCCCGAAAAGGTGCGGCGCTGTGCACCGATGCTCTGGTATCCGGTGTTCCCGCACGCATACACTGGACCTCAAGGAAAATGTGCGTGCCACAAGGAAATCGTTGCAGCGAAGGGACGGAGGCGCGTTGCGGCTTCCGAGGACATGCGCTGAAGTGGAGGAGGTGGAGCTACAGCTGAGACGGAGTGCGCAGATTCGGAGTTGGTTGGATTAGACTGGCGGGGGGGTGAAGCGGGCGACTGAAGGGTCCAACACGAGCGCAGTTTTCACGGTGCCTTCACGTGCAGCGCGCGCAGCGTGAGAAGCGTGACGGACGGAGCATCGTAACGGTCTGCAGAGCGACGACCAGGGGCTCAGCGATGTGGGGACAGAGTTGGAGGTGCGGAACGCTAAGATGCGGTGCAAGCAGAGAAGCGAAATGATCCGGTGATCACGGCGCTTGCTCTCGACCGTCATCACCCACAGCGCATTATTGCAGTCTCCGCTGTGGAAACCTTCTGGATCCCTCGACTCACATCAAAGCCACGACTTTGGATTATTGCTTTCGCTGCTAGTGCCTCCGCTGCAGGATGTACGGCACCAGAACGTTTAAAGTTTTCTTTGGTCGTACACAAATCCTTCTGGCGGTACACCAATTATTTTCAAGCCGTTGGGATTCATCATACGCTCCTGCCGAAATTTAGGCTTTCTGGCGGTACACCATTTTTTTGGGGCCACTGTTGGGATCTATTCTACTGCTCGTGGCTCCACTATTCTGAAGACGGGTTTATCGGTCCAAATATCTTTCAAGTTACTCCCGCCGTTCTTGCCCGTACCTTCCCCGGAGCCTATAGCGCTCCCTACAGTGCCTGAGTCACTGACCCACGGTGACCGCTGAGTCATACTGTTTGTTGCACAAGATTCATCCTTTCTGGTGGAACACTGTCCTCCTCGTTTCTAGCAAGCTATACTACCTACCACCAATTCCCATCCAAGTTCACCAAAGAAAATTGGATCGGGAGGCCGAGCAGATCGAAAACAACTCGGTCTCTCACTTTGCTTGCGCCCAACGATAAATACTACTTTACTCAGTCCACACACGCTCCCCTCTGGAACTGATCACTCTCGAGCCTACGCTTACCCCCATTCACCCGCTGATTGTTGTTTCACGCTTACATACCTGCACTGATGTCAAGTCCAAAGGCAAACAGAGAAAACTCCGGCAGGAAAAGATCTGTTCGTCTCGGTCCGACTCGTACGTGAAGTGTTTATCTATAAAACCCATGACCAGAGTCCACCACTGCCCAACCATGCTCAAAATCGCAATCGTCCGTGACTCTTGGCTCTGGTCACCAATATTCTTCAAGCTTCTGTGTTGTTGATCTGTCTCTTCTCTCGCTCTGCGCTTTAGCCGAGTGCATCCGAAGCTCCGTGTAAAATTTTGGGCCTACCCCGGCGATCTCCGTTCAAATTTTCCGGGTCTTTGGCGCGAGGCTTCCCTTCAAGACCGTACTCGCTGCAAATTGATTGACGATGATTTTACCCCGGACTCATTCCTTCTTCGCCCTTGTACTTGTAGCACAGCCCCTCAAGCTCAAGTTCGACGGCCGAGTCGAAAAACCTCAGCAACAGCGTACAGTCTAGCTATCGGGAGGTGGATATGCAGATAACAAAACTCCCAGAGGATCAAAATTTAATTGTATTTTCCCGATTCCCAGCTCTTAACCCCCGCATCACCTCACGGTTCTCGCGTGTACGAAGTACCTCCTTCATAAACTCCGAATTTTCCCTCGCTATGCCTCGGTTGTTTCCGCAATGATAGTGCAATGGTCTGGATCTGGGGGATCAGCTGTTTCGGTGTCGTTCGGGGGTGTTCGCACTTATGCTCTTGGCTTTACCCCTCTCACCCTTATGTCGGCAATTTCGTCTGAATTCCTCACTGTTTTCTTTCCTTCAAGATTTCCGACTTGGGTCTTCGGCGGGCAGTTTCCCTTCACGCAGAATGTGATTAATACCCTCCTCCATCAATGCTAAACCGCCCACGGTTCCCTCGTGATCGGTGTCTCCGAGAATGCCATTCCTAGGCCGAATTAGGACGCGATTTCATAAACACAACACAAAAAACCTCTCTTCCCTCGAGTTCTCTTCCCCGCACAGTTACCTGGCTAATAATCAATGAACCCGATCGCTGTGCTGGTCAAACCGCGTTACTTTCTATAGCCGGCCTATTCCTAGGCTTCAGCGATAATCACCATCGCTCGGGTACGATTGGCGCGGGTTGAAGCACAGGCCACCTGCCCCGGAGGTCGATGCTTTTCTGCCTCAAACTCCGAACATTTTTCATGCTGCGCCCTTATTCTAATTAACCTACTCAGCGGGTTGTGAATCCATCGGACGCGCGGTTGGAGGCACTGTATTCATATTTTATTCGCAAGGTTGGACTCGCCACGAACTGGCACGGCTTCATTGTCGACGAAAAGATTTGAAACACCCATATAATCAGCCTCTCCTTCAATGCAACCACATAAAGGGCCATTCAACCCCGTTTCAACTCTGTGGCTCGTATTTGAATAGAATTCAACCCATCCTCTGGCGGCGAAACTATTGAATTGGTTCAAGCCTTCAAGTTATCATTGACCTGCGCTTTCTCTCGGAGTTGTTTTGCCCAACTGTCGTCAGACCGCGGTTGGAAACGGTGTTCCGTGGAAGCGCACCGCAAAATTGTATGCTACACTCCAACATCCCCACTTCGAGGAACACCAGGAATGGTGGGCTTGATTCAAAGCAAGTACGTTGAATGTCTTGTGAGTTGAAGTTCCAGCTGCAACTTTATCTCGACGGACTGCTTGCTTGAAAACCCAAGGACCTACTGCATCACAAGTGTGCAATTCACACAGTTACACATAATAAAGCCCTCTGGGCACCCCTAATACCCCTTTTCCTATTCCCTTCACACTTATTCAAGCCCTCCGGCGGGCATCCCTGGTACTTCTGGCAGCCTGCAGCAAGTGGATTGCTATATTGATTGTGGCTCGCGAGTCTCAACCGACTCGCCTCAAACTCGCCCTCGATGGTGGATGTGAGATCTGAGAAACAATTGTAATTAAATGCACAGCCATCCAATATGTCGACCAATCAGCGGTCCAGGAAAAGATAATAGACATTATTCATTTTACTCAAATGGGGGTAGGAGACATTGTAATACGGTTTTGAGACCTGATCCCTAGTTTCGGTATCAGGAATATTTTAATTTGTGACGGGTGCTCTCCAGGATTATTAATAATGTTGACGGCATTTCTGTGGGAATTATTAGCTCACACTTATTTTAGGCCCTTCTCAGCGCTAAAGCTGTCACATGGGCGCTCACCCTCTCTTCCTTCCTACCCCCACCATCCATGGACACCGAAGCCTACTCAGACGACGAGGATATCCCCGCCCCGTCTCCCGACGAGCCCGTGTTCACATCGTGAGCTCTCTTCGCATTCTTTGTAATTGCCCTACAAAGTACCTCGTGGCTAAGAGCGATTATCTCAGGTCCGGCGGTGGCATGTTTGCGGGCTCGCAATACTTCACGATAGCTGGAGGGACGTTCAATAATATCATGAATGCGACACCAACTATGCCCTCAGGTTTGTATTCCTTCACGAGTTTGGCAAATATTTACTCCTTTCAGATTTTCGCATGATCCCGATGGGGGATATAGACCTTCAGCAGGAACTGATGGTTCACCAGAAATCAGGTGTTGTGGGCCGCCGACCCGAACGCAACTGTGTTCGGCGGGTATACTCTGCAAAAACCGACGACCGGAACTCGAAGGTCACGGTGGCCGTGTATCAGGGCAGCGGTGCGGAGGAGGTTTATTGAATCTCCCTCCATCTAGTTTGACACTTCTTGACCCCGACGTCGCAGGACTGGCGGCGAGACACCGAAGTGTACATGTCTGTTCGGTGAATAGGCTTGTATTTTTGTCACCGGTTGAGGCTAAATACATCCAGCCACCCGAATATCCTCCAGATTTACGGAGGAGCGAGTTATGGCAATATACACGCCACAGTGTTCCACGGCGGTGCGGTATTCAATTCCAAGTGTACCTTGAAAGTTAATCCTCGCGTAGATCTGGTGTCAATCAAACAGTTCCTAGCTCCCCAATCACCTATGATGACAGTGTATCTCTATGCATGTTATGTATGTTGATTCGTTGATTTTCTTCGCGTTATATCCAAACTGACCTTTTTGGAGTCGGAAGAGTTGAATGCATGTACATTCAGACTCGATTTAGCTCGCTACTAACTGGTTTACAGCAGGTGAACGATTACTTTATGTCGATGTGGCAAATGGTCAGTGCAATATTTGGGATCAGGTCAATCCTAATCTGTTTCAGGACTTGCGCTACTGGGAGTGTACAATCTGGATACGAACCTCAACCGGTCGTCTCTCCGTGGATCTTGTTTCGCTGGACCATCATTTTGTACTACATCCGTTCTCTGAAGCCCCCCTCCCACAAACACCTACTCCGTTGAACATCACGGAAGTCATGGCTATTGAATCCCTGGGGCTGGCCCAGTATCATGATATATGTTCTCTGTATTTGGGCAAATATCGACACGACTCCATCTCTCCTTCCGCGACGGTTCATATTGGAGGAGTTATTTCCTGGCCGTCAGGACATCGAGACAAGGAGCATGTGGAGATTGCCCTTCCGGCGGAGATTGATGTCGACTACAGCAGTTGGCGGATATTGGGCGATGGGGAGGGCGACCTTATGGGAATTGGTTGGACTCGGTATTTGAGTTTTCTCGCTCTCTTGATGATCATGTTCGCTCACCCTCTCTCTCATCACAGTTACAGGACTGATGATATATTCAACACTGAACTCACATTGGTGGTATCTTCCTATGACCCCGGGGTTTGGTTGAGTGAAGCGAATCATGTCTTTAGCCGCTTGCAATTCACATCTAATTTGGAGGATTACGGTGCGCTTTGCATGTTGCTTGCGTTGTCCTATATAATTATTCGAAAAAGCTGTCGTAAATGGCATTCTCTTCATAATCACCATTGAGAATGTAGGAGGGGACCCCCCTGGTGGCTTTTTGTTCCTCTGTCCAACGGAGGACTTTCAAACCGGCCCCGCTTCATTCAAGTGGCCAAGTCGCCCAGCATATTGGTCTCTCGATCCCTCGGGTGTTGACCGTCTCAGCACGGAAGAGGCGGCACGGCTCGGGTTCCCCCCTTTTCAACTTATCACACAAATACAAGGAAAAGCTTGGGATGACGATGTCTATGCCGGCCTTCGTAAATTCCACCAAACCAAGGGATTCGATCCAGAGAGTCAGGAGGTCGCTCGAAATCTGGGATATCCGCTTTACAAATTATCCCGGGATGTGGATCCTCCATTTGCCCACGGTGAGTTACCATTCTATGCCAACTGTTTTCCACTGATATTTTTTTGACACTCAAAATGAAGTGGATGACTTCGATGAAGCAGAAGACGAGGTCGACGCGGAAGATAAGTGGGCGGATGCCCAGAACTCACTGCACGAGGATGATGGTTGTAAGACATAAAATTTCCCGTCGTCGCGACTGCTCACGCTTCAACCCCATCTAGGCGATGAGGGGTCTGATGCAGAAGATGGTATGGGCGAAGCCGGAACTTGCATTAAGCAGCCGGGTAAGCTCAGCGAGGTCCACTGTCTGCCCCTGCTTACCATCTGAACCTCAGCGCCCGAAGTTGACCAGGAGTCCATGCGCAGTGGACACACCGGTACGAATGACGAGGCAAACCTGAAACCTCAGACTGCCACCGACCGCGCAGCTGGTGGCGGCTTCATTCATCGCATCTTTGGGGCTTTACAACACAGTCTGGTTGTGGAGGCGGACTCGGACAACATAGATAGCGATCCCATTTCTCCATTCCTAGTCTGACCCGCCATTACTTATCTGGGCCTTTTTTTCAACTTGTGTGAGCAATCTGTCAATGAGGGATTGAAGTACGTGAAATAAGAAATTCGCACTGGTTCCGACAGCAGATAGAGAAAGCAGAGCAGTCGGGCGCACTTTTCGAACCTTGAATAAAAATTGAACTCGGGCTTCTCGGGGATGCTCGATCTCGATGCTCTATTTTCCCCTCCGATGCTTGAGGTTCCAGTTCGTGCATGAGATAGATTGCTGCTATTCTTAATGACATCTATTCTTCAATGTGAAAGTTCACCGAATTCAATGTGGACTTTGGACCAGTCAACTTGTGTCTTCATTGAACTCAGGTCGGGTCCCAGTCGGTTCTAGTGCCATTGGTTTAATCCGTTTTAATACCTCTGGCTGGATGTATAGCTATCCAACCATCTACTCAGTCAATACCTGTAATTCCGACCAATCAGACTCGGGTTCCCGAGTCGTTTCGGTTCGTGATCGTGCACTGACCTTCCTTTCAAATTCAAAGCACAATTCAATGTGCATCCCCGGTCATCGATTCACCTTTTCACATCGCAATGTAAGCTTATTTCCATTCATACTACTCTCCAACTCACTACCCCAGGCTCAGTGGCATCGCGACTCGAACGTCCTAAAGAATTATGACCCTGCGCGAGTGAGCGTGAATTGAAATGTAATCGAGTACAGTATGCTTCAGGCCAAGGTTTTGCGGGAGGGAACCTCTACGTACCGTTTTTTCGCGGATCGTTCTGAAATTTGTGGTGTTTCGTTGAGGGAATACACTGAGGTGAGCGGCGAATAGGGGTTAGCCTGAGAAGAAATAAAGCTGACGCGGCGCGTCAGCGAGCAGCGTTCGACGTAGGCGAAGGAAGGCGGAATAATACGTACCAGATCCAGTAGTACATCTTCAAGCCCGAGTGAAATCCCCACGGCAGCTCCCTCCATCCACAGATCTGTCTAGCGCGCGCGGGGCATGATATACCTGCCGTACGCGTCGCTGGTGAAAGCAGACACGCCATCACTACACAGCGCACGACCATTGCGATCACGATGTCCAATCCCGCCGGTTGCTGGGTGCAGCCGAGTCGACTGCGGGCGGGATGCGGCCAATACCAGCAACTCCTCTCGACAGTACCGTACGAGCGCGCGTCCCAGTCTATCATGCGGGGCGCACTTGTTCTTAATTCATCGAAATGACTGACAGGCCCCCGAGTTCCCCGGGTATGGCATAGTGGCAGCGCAAGTTGGTAGAATTTCAACTTGAGTTTGCAGCAACGGCGGTGGCGCGCGCCCAGAGCATGATCAGCGCAGGTGCGCATGCGAGTGAGTAAATGGTGAGCGGTCTTATTATTTCCGCCCTTGACCACGTCGAAGTGAAGTAACATGTTTCGTCTGTTTGCCAAGGGAGGGATAGCGCAGACGGCGCGGCGGTGACCACACGCGGTGAGAAGATCGCGGATATTGAGATGGAGGGGTCGGGCTCCAAATCTCGATCGAGCCAAGGCAAGCTATGTCAGTTTGTCAGTAGTAGCGGATGTGGGCAAGTAAACCAACGTACCGATTCAGTCGCACTCGCGCTCGCCGCAGAACGCGATATTCGAGTGTGTGGTTCCGCTAAGGCAGCGGATGGTCTGGTACCCGGCATTCCCGCGCGCATACACTGGACCCCGAGCCTCGAGGAAGTCGCGCGCGCCACGACAAAGTCGTTACATCGAAGGGATGGAGGGCGGATTCCGAGAGCGCCCGCAGAACCGAAGGACGTGGAGATTACAGTCGGGCGCCGCGGCAGAGTCTGAAGGCAAGAACGAGACAGGGCGCGCAGGATTGGATTGACGGGTGGTATGAAGCGCGCACGGAGTCTGACACGCGCTGACTGATGCCATGACCGCGCGGGAGCTTGGATTGTGCTAATGTCCAGTGCGAGTGGGACTCGATGTTGAGTCGGCCGCGCGCAGGAGCGGACATGACGAAGGCAGGGTCTGATGCTAATACTGTTTTCAGTATTATGCAGATGATGGTGAACACACCGTACCGCGATTTCTGGAGCTATGCCGCCAACCCGATACGATTACGATTTGCGTACTTGCGAGGTGCGTGGCGAGGCTGGAACGCGTTGCAGGTGGATGCCAACCCGATACCGCTGAAGAGATCTGTGTGTGACAAGGAAAATTTCTGCGTCGAAGGCACTAGCAGCGAAATCAATGATCTAATGCCCGTGGGTTTGGTGTGCGTTGATGGAACCAGAAGATGTCCATAGCGGAGACTGGAAATACGGTCATGAAGGTGAGGAATGGCAAGCGGGCGATCGCCGATCACCGGATCATTTCGCTTCCTCGCTTGCACCTCTTCCGCTCCCGCCTCCATCTAACGGAGACGATGGATTCCTCTCTGTATCCCGCCGTGGGGCAGCACCAGAAAACCAGTGGCAAATTACGTGTCCGGGCGTTGGGTTTCAGTTTCCTTGGTATCGACTCGGGAGATTTGGCGCTGGAAACACGATGAATGCAGATGACACTGTGGAAGAGCGAGAGAAAGCCGCTCGTACGCTAGCTGGTGCGTGCACCCGGATACCTTTCTATTCTCCGAAATGCTCACGTCTCTTGCAGTATCCTGAAGCTTTACTCCGCGCACGAAAGCTTGCCTACACTTATGAATATCCCCTGGAATTTTATTAGCAAAACAACGATGTACAAGCCGTTTGGCTACTCACTGATGCTGACCGGCCTGTCATCTGCTTCCATTTCAGGCCACTGCGGCGTCGCATTGTCCTAGCCGACTCGGATAATGACCGCGTGGCTGCCTCATCCTCCGCCAACTTCGTTCGTGCCACTATGGGCACCCAACACGGTGTGCTGTAAAACAGAAACACGGCCGATCTTTACGGCGAAACGTTCGGCCTGTCGCGCTCGAAACTTGCTATACTTGACAGCGGCTGCGAACATATAAGCTGACATAACTGGAGGAACGTGAATCTGCACTGAGGAGAAAGTGGACGGTACACCTTTCGATCCCCCCCCGCCGCGGTGTCCTTAATATCGAGACCAAAAACCTCCTCGTTGGGATGCAGGAGAAAACTCGGACGGCAAACGAATAACATCGACACCCGACACCGATTGTTTTCAAGCCATTGGGATTCATTCTGCGCTCTTGCCGGAATTTAGGCGTTCTGGCGTACATCAATGTCTTGGGAGGCTATTGGGATCTATTCTACTCCTCCTGGCTCGCTTCAGAGGTACTATTCTGAAGAGGAATTTATCAGTGTTACTAGTCGGTCCCAATGTCTTTCAAGCTACCCGAGACCTCAAGTCGCCTCGCTGTTTTGGCGTGTACCGTGTCGCGGCCTACTCGGATCTTACTTTTCTCTGCGGTGTCAAGGTCGCGTGTCCTCCTCTACCACACCGACAGAATCAACACTGGTTGCCAATCCACCCCCAGCTGCGCAAACATCTAGATCTGCGCGGCCTCTCAGCCTTCCTCAGTCCGTGGCCCCAAAATCCTAAAGACCGCACGCGCTCGACCTGCCTGCGAACCAAACAATTCCACTGCCTCCCCCTTCCCTCTTCCTCACCTCCACATTTATACTCAGTTACTCGAGGACGGAGTCGCAAGCAAACCACTCTGCAACGGCGTCGATCGAAATTGATCTCGGCCCAAGGACAGATACTGTAAATCTAATTGTCTTTCTGAATATTCATCCCTTGACTGAGCTCGATTCGCCACGTTGTCCTCGCGTACCTGTACCTCCTCCGCAGGCTATAGCCTATAATTGACCGACCCTTCCCTCGGTATGCCTTGCGGGAGAAGCTTGCTCGCTTGTTTCAGCACCGATATTGCAATGGGTTGGATCTGGAGGATCGGCAACAGTCTTCTTTTTGTTTCGGCATGGTTCGGGTACATCTTTCCTCGGCAATCTCTCGAGAATTCAGTTTCCTTCAAGATTTCCGCTTTGGGTCTGGCGAGACTCCATAACCGCGAATTCGAAGCAGTCCTGGGGTGCCTGTGTGGTCTTTTTTTTTGTCTTTCGCGACTGTATTTCTGGCCATGAGTATTATACTTTCCGCTCGGCGAGTCGTTGCTTCAATTTGCTTCTCAGCATACCAATAATCTTGAGTTTTATCAACCCACTCACTGGCGTTGCGTTCTGTTTTCGCTTCCGCCTCCCGAACTACTTCTTCTGTATTCAAGTTATCAATCCATTCGGTTTCGTACGTTGTTATCCACTTACCAGCGGCCCGATGTTCTTCATCTTCATAATCGTCCCATCGAAAAATATCGTCCATAACTTCGGTTTCGCTTTCTGTAAGGGATCCTGTTGGCGACGATGGACGGACAAAAATATCGACATCCAGGGTGGAAGCGAGTCGGGGAAGGGTGTTGGGAGAGGACACCGGAGTATAGGATGGACGAGGAGCTAGAGAGGCCTGCTGATAGGCGCGGATGGGAATATCCTTAACAGCGGCAGGGATAGTAACTCGTACAGTATTTGATCTGTGGGCTGAGCTTGCGGTGCAAGAACGTGCTCTTATGATCTGGGTGGCCTAATTGCTTCGATGCGAAGGACCTACTGTATCTGCCGGGAGGGAAAACTTGAGCCGACCTTTGCATCATAAACACGGCTGATCCGGGCCACCGGCATCATTGATCCTACGCTGGAGTATTTCAACTCCGCCCTGCCGTGGGGGGCCGAAGTTCGCTCGAGCCTGGTGCTGCAATAGTATTCTAACCCATGCGGTGCACTACTATTTGTCTTACTCTGAAAATTCTGCCGCCCTCAATCCGTGCAGCTACTTGGTTTCAACTTCAATTTTCCACAGACACATCCAACTAGAGGCGGTAACTGCTTTAAAATATTGGTGAAGCGTGACTGCCACGCAAAATGAGGATTGCTCCCCAGTTTGAGCGAAGATCAATGCATACGACGGAATTCCAGAACGGCAATTTTCGGCAGAGTAAGCGGAATATATATACACTGTCTGATGGCTTACAACACTCATTGTAGGCGCGGTGGTTCAACGCGGCGGTTGACCTGTGCAAATTACAGAGGACTCGGACGGTGTCCGCGTCCTCGAGGATTAACAGCATCGCCTCGTTGACAGCATTCCTGCGGGAACTATAGGTAGAGTAGAAGCTCAACAGCAGTTATTTTAATGTGCCGTCTTACCGCCGCACGGCTGCCACACCCTCCCTTCCTTCCGACCCCCACCATCCATGAACACCGAGACCTACTCAGACGACGAGAACATCCCCGCTCCGCCCCCGGACGAGGATGACTTCACGTCGTGAGCTCTCTCTCATTCTTTGTATCTGCCCTGCCTCGTGGCTAAGGGCGCTCATCTTAGGTCCGGCGGCGGCATGTTCGCGGGCTCGCACCATTTCACCTTGGCGGGTGGGACATTCAACAACACAAATAATTATGCCGCGGCACCGACGGTGCCCCCTGGTTTGTATTCCGTTCACAAGTATGGCAAATATTTACTCCTTTTCAGATTTTCGCATGATCCCGATGGGGGATATAGACCTTCAGCAGGAACTAGCGGTGAACGAACAATCGGGAGTTGTGGGTCGCCGACGAGACCGCAACTGTGTTCGGCGGGTATACTCTGCGACAATTGACGGTCGAAGGTCGAAGGTCACCGTGGCCATGTATCAGGGAAACGGTGCCAAGAATGTGCATCGAGTCCTCCCTCATTGAAATATTTGTTGACTCTGGCATCACAGGACTGGCGGCGAGACACCGAAATGTATATGTCTGTTCGGCGAGTGGGCTTGGATCTCTGTCACACGTTGAAGCTAAATTGCATTCAGCCACCCGAATATAATTCAGGTTTGGGCCAGCGCGAGTTATGGAAACATACATGCCACAGTGTTCCACGGTGGTGCAGCGTTCACTTCCAAATGTACCTCCAGAAGCTAATCGTCACGTAGATCTGGTGCCACTTCAAGAATTCCTAACGCCTCAGTCACCTATAATGACGGTGTATCTTTACTCGTGTTATGTGTGGACACTTTTACTCACCATGTAACCGATTTAATTTCTCTATAGGCGGAGGAGTGGAAAGTATGCGAATTTACATAAATAACTGACCCAGCTTCTTGCTGACCTGTTGTTAGCAGGTGAATGATTACTTTGAATCACTCTGGCAAAGGGTCAGCAATATATATCTATGAAGTTAGGCCCACTCTAACTTGTTCAGACCCTGGAGGACAGGGACTGTACGATGTGGATACGAACCTCAACCGGTCGACTCTCCGTGGATCTCGTTCCTCATGACAATGTGTTTTATTTTTTTTCCTTGTGCGTTGAAGCTTCCCTCCCACCAGCAGCCACTCCATCAAACGTCACGGAAGTCGTGGCTATTGAGTCCCTGGGGCTGGCCCGGTATCATGATATATGTTCTTGGTATTTGAGTCGATATCGGTGGCATGACTCCATCTCCACCTCTGCGACGGTTCACATTGGGGGAGTCACTTCCTGGCCGTCAGGACATCGATACAAGGAGCACGTTGAGATTGCCCTTCCGGCGAAGCTCGATGTCGACCACGGCAGTTCGTGGATATTGGGCCATGCGGGCGACCTTATGGGAAATGGTTGCACTCGGTATTTGAGTTTTCTCGCTCTCTTGAATCTTGATGATTGTATTCACTCACCCACCATTATCACAGTTACAGGGCCGATGATGTGTTCGACACCGAAATCATTCACCGGGTGCATTCTTTTGATCCCGAAGGCTGGTTGAGTCAATCGAACTACGTCTTTAGCCGCCTTCAGATTACGTCCAATTTGGAGGATTACGGTGCGTCTTAGGCCTCCCTCCCGGCATCCGGTGCAATGATCGTTTGAAAAGTACACATAGCGTACCTTCACTTTAGCCTAACAGTTGGGAATGCACGAGGGGATCCTCCACCCGGCTATCTGTTCCTCTGTCCAGAGGAAGACCTTCGAACCGGGCCCACTTCATTCAGGTGGCCGAACCGGCCAGCGTACTGGTCACTCGATCCTGAGGGCATCGAGGTTCTGAGCACGGAAGAGGCGGAACGGCTCGGGTTCCCATCTTTCCAACTCGCCACGAGAGTTTGGGGAGATTGTTGGAATTCCAGTGTTTACGCCGGCCTTCGTAAATTCCACCAAGCCAAGGGATTCGATCCTGACAGCCAGGACATTGTTAGACATCTGGGACACCCGCTTTATGAATTGTGTGGGGATGTGGATCCTCCATACGCCCATGGTCAGTTGCCATTTCCAGGTCAACCGTTTTCCACTGATTTTTTCTTTTGAACTTCAAAATGAAGTGGATGATTTCGATGACACAGAAGACGAGGTCGACGCGGACGATGAGTGGGCGGATGCACAGAGCTCACTGAATGAGGATTCTGGTTGTAAGCATGGATTTCCCCGTTATCGCGGCTGCTGACGCTTCAACCCCATCTAGGCGATGAGGAGTCTGATGCAGAAGATGGTCTGGGCGAAGATAGCATTTGCGTTGAGTCGCACAAGCAGCAGGGTAAGTAAAGCCCGGTCCACTGTCTGCATGTGCTGACCATCTAAGCCTCAGCGCCGCAAGGTGATCAGCGGTCAGTGGATAGGGGGTACACCGGTACGAAACACCAGGAAAACTTGGAACCACAAGCTGCCAACGACCCTTCAACTGGCGGAGGCTTCATTCATCGCATGTTCGGGGCTTTGCGACACAGTCTGGTCGTGGAGGTGGACTCGGACAACATAGATACCGATCCCATTTCCCCATTCCTGGTCTGACCGTACTGTTACTTATCTGAGCCTTTCAACTGAACTTGTATGATTCCTCTGTCAATTTAACTTTCGCGTGAAGCTCAATCGAGTGCAAGGATTCTGAAGAATCGAAACAAGCAGAGTAGTGAACTGGCAGCAAAACTCCTCGCGCGATGGCGGGGTTGCAAAGATCGGATTGATATTTCGAACCTCATCTTGACCTCGGGCTTCTCGGGGATGCCCCATCTCGATGCTCTCGTTTTTCCCCCATGCTTGATGCTCTAGTTTGTGTATGAAATCGACTTTTGGCAGTCTTATTGATATTTATTTTTCAATGTGCAAGTTCACCGAATTCAAGGTGGACTTTGAACCAGTCAATATGTGTCTTCAACTCAGGTCGGGTCCTAGTCAGTTCTAGTCCCATCGGTTTAATCCTTTTTCGTACCTCTGACTGAACGTATAGCGATCCAACCCTCCACTCAGTTAATACCTCTAATTCCGACCAAGCAGACTCGGGTTCCCCAGTCGTTTCAGTTCATGCACTGACTTTCCTTTCAGATTCAAAGCACAATTCAATGTGCGTGCCCAGTCATCGGTTCCTTTCCACCATCGCATTGTAAGCTTATTGACATTCATACTCATTTCTAACTTGCTACCCCAGGCTCAGTGGCATCGCGACTCGCATGTCCCAAATAATTATGACCAGACAAGGCCTCTGCGCGAGTGGGTGTAGATTGAAATTTAATCAAGTACAGTATACGTCAGCCCAAGGTTTGGCAAACCCACGGGAGGGGGTAGACCTATGTACCGTTGTGTCGCAAATCGTCTTGAAATTTGTGGTGTTTCGTTTCGGGGGTACACGAGGTGGGCGGTGAATAGGGTTGAGAAGAAATAATTCTAATGTGTGAACAGCGTGAAGAATAAATCTAACATGGCGGGCGAGCAGCGTTCGACGTAGGTTAAGGAAGGCAGGAGTACGCCCCAGACGCAGTAGTATGTCCTCTGTGGAAGCACCATGCCTCTACCCACCGCGCGCGGGGACGCCGCCGGCGATGCCGCATGGAGCAAATACCCGCCGGACGTGTCGCTAGCGAAAGCAGAGGTGCCACCACTATCAACGCCGCGGCTGTGCCTGTGTTTGGGCACGCAGCGCACGACCATTACAATCCCGCCGCTTCCCGGTGCGTGCGGGACGCAGCTGACGACGCCCGCCAGCACCCACCACCAACTCCTCCAGTAATAGCGCGCATCCCAGTCTACCGTGCGCACCGCCGCCACTCTAGCGTCGTTCAGCCGCGTACTTGTTCTCATCCCTCAATTTGCCGGGGTGCGGGCGGGCTGGTAGAATTGGACTTGCGCTCGAGCTTGAGAAGGAGAGTGTCCCGCGGGGAAAAGAGGACGGATGCGGAATGCGGTACGCGAATGGATGTGTTCGTTAGCACATTCCTACTGTCCTTCCAGGCGTAGGCGCAGCCCACAGCGGAGAGAACGCAAGACACAGTGGTGGTGGTGGATTTCGGTATATGAGAGCCTGCGGCCGCGTAACCGCGCGCGGTGAGAAGCTTGAGGTGGGCGAGCTCAAAGAATCTTGATCAAAGTTTCAGGCCAACTGTGTTTTTCAGTCCTTGGAAACGCGGTGGAGGACAGTCAATTAACCCGACGTACCGACTCAGTCGTGCTCGTCGAAAAGGCGCAGCGCTGCCCTGGTATCCGGTGTTCCCGCACGTATACACCGGACCTCGAGGAAAATGTGCGCACCACAAGGAAATCGTTGCATCGAAGGGACGGAGGCGCGTTGCGGCTTCCGAGGACACGCGCCAGCTGAGACGGAGCACGCAGATTCGGAGTTGGTTGGATTAGACTGGCGGGGGGAGGACGTGAAGCTGGCAACTGAAGGGTCCAACATGAGCGCGGTTTTCACGGTGCCTTCACGCGCAGCGCGCGGAGCAGGAGAAGCGTGACGAATGGAGCTTTTAACGGCCTGCAGAGCGACGACCAGCGGCCCAGCAATATGGGGACAGAGTTGGAGATCGGGAGGTGGGCCCTGGTGGGGGACGCTGAGATGCGGTGCAAGCAGAGAAGCGAAATGATCCGGTGATCGCGGCGCTTGCTCTCGACCGTCATCACCTGCAACGCATTATCGCAGTCTCCTCCGTGGACACCTCGAATCGCACCAAAGCCACGGATTTGGATAATCGCTTTCGCTGTTAGTGCCTCCACTGCAGGATGTACGGCGCCAGAACGTTAAGTTTTTTTTCGTCGCACACAAATCTTTCTGGCGGTACTACACCAATTATTTTCAAACCATTGGGATTTATTCTACGCTCTTGGGGCTTTCTAGCGGTATACCGTTTCTTTGGACACTATTGCGATCTATTCTATTGCTCCTGGCTCGACTATTCTGAAGACGGGGTTTATCGATCCAAGTTATCCTATCTGACCGAGCCTTAACCCTCGTCCGCCATTCCCGCGCGTACCTTCCCCGGGGCCTATAGCGCCTGAGCCACTGACCCACGATGATCGCTAAGTCATACTGTTTATCACACAAGATTCATCATTTCCGGCGGTACTACAACAACTCAAACGATTTCTTGGAATACCGTCCTCCTCCTTGGATGGCTAGCTATACTACCTACCACCAATTCCCATTCAAATTCACCAAAGAAAATTGGATTGAGAGGCCAGCCACATCGAAAACAGCTCGGTCTCTCACTTTGCTTGGGCCCAACAAAAAATACTACTCGACTCGGTCCACCCACACTCCCCTCTGGAACTGATCACTCTCGAGCCTACGTTTACCCCACTCACCCGGTGATCTTTGTTATTTCACGCTTACATACCTGCAATGATGTCCAGTTCAAAGGCGAGCAGAAAAACGAAGAAAGGATCTGTTTGTCTCCGTCCAACTCGGCGCGAAGTGTTTATCTATGAAACCCATGACCACATGTTTTCGGTCCACAACCACTGCCCAACTATGCTCAGATTGCAATCGTCCGTGACTCTTGGCTCTGGTCACCAATATTCTTCAAGTTTCTGCGTTGTTGATCTGTCTCTTCTCTCACTCTCTGCTTTGGCCGAGCGGATCCGAAGCTCCGTGTAAATCTTTGGGCCTACCCCGGCGATCTCCCTTCAAATTTTCCGAGTCTTGAGCGCGAGCCTTCCCCTTCAAGCCCGTACTCGCTGCAAAATTGATTGACAATGATTTTACCCCGGCCTCATTCCTTCTTCACCCTCGTACTTGTGCAAAACCCCCAAGCTCAACGGCCGAGTTAAAAAGACCTCAGTAATAGCGGACAGTCTAGCGATCGGGAGGTGGATATGCAGAGTGTGAGATCTCGGCCGAAGGAATCCTTGACGTCTAACAAAACGCCCAGAGAATCGAAATTTAGTTCTCTTTCCCCGATCCCCATGTCTTAACTCTCGCATCACCTCACGGTTCTTGTGTGCACGAGGTACCTTCCCAACAAACTCCGAATTTTCCCTCGCTATGCATCGTGGGAGAAGCTCTTCTGTTTCCTCAATGGTGCAATGGTCTGGATCTGGGGATCGGCAACGGTCTTTTTTTTTGTCTGGGTGTCGTTCGGGGGCATACCCACTTACGCTCCTGGCTGTACTCCACTCACCCTTATGTTCGGTGATTTCAGTCTGAATTCCTACTTTCCGTCGAGTTCAACATTTCCGACGTGGGGCTTCGGCGGGCGGTTTCCCTTCACGCAGAATGTGATTACCAATGCGGAACCATGCTCGCTGGTGACTCCGCCCTCATACCTGGGAAGAGATAATCAGTGCTAAACCGTCCACAGTCCCTCGTGATCGGTGTCCACGAGAATACTATTCCTAAGCCGAACTCGGACGCAATTTCATAAACACAACACAAAAAACCTCTCTTCCCTCGAGTTCTCTTCCCCGCACAGTTACCTGGCTAATAATCAATGAACCCGATCGCTGTGCTGGTCAAACCGCGTTACTTTCTATAGCCGGCCTATTCCTAGGCTTCAGCGATAATCACCATCGCTCGGGTACGATTGGCGCGGGTTGAAGCACAGGCCACCTGCCCCGGAGGTCGGTGCTTTTCTGCCTCAAACTCCGAACATTTTTCATGCTGCGCCCTTATTCTAATTAACCTACTCAGCGGGTTGTGAATCCATCGGACGCGCGGTTGGAGGCACTGTATTCATATTTTATTCGCAAGGTTGGACTCGCCACGAACTGGCACGGCTTCATTGGTTCAACTTCAGTCTGTGGCTCGTATTTGAATAGAATTCAACCCATCCTCTGGCGGCGAAACTATTGAATTGGTTCAAGTCTTCAAGTTATCATTGACCTGCGCTTTCTCTCGGAGTTGTTTTACCCAACTGTCGTCAGACCGCGGTTGGAAACGGCGTTCCGTGGAAGCGCACCCGCAAAATTGTATGCTACACTCCAACATCCCCACTTCGAGGAACACCAGGAGTGGTGGGCCTGATTCAAAGCAAATACGTTGAATGTCTTGTGAGTTGAAGTTCCAGCTGCAACTTTATCTCGACGGACTGCCTGCTTGAAAAGCCAAGGACCGACTGTATCCAGGGGGACAGTGCGAGAATTAGATCTGGGTAAACTGTACCCCCGAGTCCTCCGGAAAACACACTCTGAACAGTCGTTGATCATCAACTCCGCTGATCCGTGCCATCGGCATCGTTGATCCTACGTTGTAGGCATTTCAACTCCGCCCTGCCGTACCCAGCCGAACTTTCCTCAAGTCTGGATCCAACGCAGTGCGCGCCGAGGATGCGGATTCTCTTCGGCATTCTCCACCGTTCGATTCATACAACTCTTTTGCCCAGACACATTCAGCCCGGGTCGATGGCCACTGTTGAGGGCGGCGGCAGAAAACCGCGATATATGCACCGGTCCGATTGTAGACGCGGGTCCACGTCCTCCAGGATTGACAGCATCGCCTTGTTGACAGCATTTTTGTGGGAACTATAGAAGCTCAACAGCAGTTATTTTAACGTCCCTTCTCACTTCTCAGCGCTAAAACTGTCACACGGGCGCTCACCCTCTCTTCCTTCCTACCCCTACCATCTATGAACACCGAGACCTACTCAGACTACGAGAACATCCCCACTCCGGCCCTGGACGAGTACGACTTCACGTCGTGAGCTCTCTTCCCGTTTCTTTTCGTATCTGCCCTGCAGTGCCTCGTGGCTAATAGCGCTTATCTCAGGTCCGGTGGCGGCATGTTTGCGGGCTCGCACCATTTCACCTTGGCGGGCGGGACATTCAACAACAACAACATAAGTAATCATGTTCCGGCACCAACTATGCCCCGTGGTCTGTATCCCTTCACGAGTTTAACAAATATTTACTCCTTTCAGATTTTCGCATGATCCCAATAGGTGACATTGACCTGCGAAAAGAGCTGGTGGTAAACAAGAGATCGTCCACCATCGGTCACGGACGAGAATACAACTGTGTTCGGCGGGTGTATTCTGCGAAAATCGATGGCCGAAGGTCGAAAGTCACTGTGGCCGTGTATCAGGGTAGTGGAGCCGAGGAGGTTTGTTAAATCCTCCTAAGCGGATTTTTTTATGTTTGCCTCAACCCCGCAGGACTGGCGGCGAGATGCTGAGAAGTACATGTTTGTTCGGTGAATATTACTGAATATTTGTCTCGCTTTGGTTGTTGACTCGGACTGGCATCCAGGCATCCAAATATCCTCCAGATTTGCGGAGGAGCGAGTTGGGGTAATATACACGCCACAGTGTTTCACGGCGGTGCGGTGCTCAATTGCAAGTATAAACCTGGAAGTCCATCTTTGCGTAGATTTGATGCCACTTGAACAATTCCTCGCTCTTCACTCGCCTATCGTGACGGTGTATCTCTATGTATGCTATGTGTGTACACTGCTACTCACCATGTAACCGGTTTAATTTCTCTATAGACGGAGGAGTGGGAAGTATGTGAATTTGAATAGCTGAGCCGGCTCAGGTTCTATGGTAACCTGTTGATAGCAGGTGGCGGATTATTTGGCATCACTGTGGCCAATGGTCAGCGAAATATTGGAAGTTAGGCCGAACCTAACCTGTTTCAGGTCTTCAACTCCTGGGAGTGTACAATGTGGATACAATGCTCAACCGGTCGACTCTCCGTGGACCTCGTTCCCCCGGACATCGCATTTGGTTTTGCTCCGTACACCTCGTCTGTTGGAGCCTTCCTCCGACCAGGAGCCACTCAATTAAACGTCATGGAAGTCATTGCCATCGAGTCCCTGGGATTGAGAGAGTATCATAATGTATGTTCTGCGTATTTGCATCAATTTCGGTATGACTCCATCTCCACCTCCGCGACGGTTCATACCGGAGGAGTCATTTCCTGGGAACATGTTGAAATTGTGTCTGTGAGGAATGTCGAGGCTCGCTCTGATGGTTGGTTCGGAGAGGTCGCGAAAAATGGTTGGAGCCGGTATTTGATTTTTTTACGGCCATGTTCATGTTCACTCACCCAGTTCCTTATCCCAGTTACAGGGCCGATGATGTATTCAAGACCGAAATCATCCTCGGGCTGCATTCTCATGATCCCGAAGGTTGGTTGACTCAAGCGAACCACGTCTTTAGCCGCCTTCAAATCACGTCCAATTTGGAAGATTACGGTGCGTCTCGCAAATCACTGCCATTTTCCGATAGGTAAACATTCCAAAAAGCTCTCGTAGAAAGTGTTTACTTCATAATCACTGTTGGGAATGCAGGGCAGGGCCTTCCACCCGGCTATCTATTTCTCTGTCCACCCGACAACTTTCGAACCGGGCCGAGTTCATTCAGGTGGCCGAACCAGCCAGCGTACTGGTCGGTCGATCCTGAGGGTATCGAGGTTCTCAGTACGGAAGAGGTGGAACGGCTCGGGTTCCCCCCGTTCCGACTGGCTACCGAAATCAAGAGAATGTCATGGGATGCCGGTGTCTACGCCGGCCTTCGTAAATTCCACCAAGCCAAGGGATTCGATCCAGATAGCCAAGACATTGCTCGATATCTGGGATATCCGCTTTACGTTTCTCCATTCACCCATAGTGCCACTCCAGGTCAAGCAACCATTTCCCACTGATCCCTCTTTTGAACCTTAAAATGAAGTGGATAACTTCTACGAAGCAGAAGGGACTGTTGAGGACGCCGACACGGACGATGAGTGCACAGATGCGCAAAGTTCACTGCACGAGGATTATGGTTGTAAGAGTTGAAATTTTCTGTCGTTGTGACTGCTGACGCTCCAACCCCATCTAGCCTATGAGGGGTCTGATGCAGAGGATGGTGTGGGCGAAGACAGCAATTGCGCTGAGCAGGGTAAGCGAAGTGAGGTCCACTGTCTGCACGTGCTGATCACCTAAGCTTCAGCGGCGCAAGTTAACCAAGAGTCAATGGACACTGACTGTGGATACACCGGCACGAAACACCAAGCAAACTTGGAACCACAAACCCCCAACCACCCCCGAACTGGTGGCTTCATTCATCGCATCTTCGGGGCTTTACAACACAGTCTGGTTGTGGAAGTGGACTCGGACAACATACATAGTGATCTCATTTCCCCATTCCTAGTTTAACTTTGCATTGGGTTGAACTTGTATGGTTCCTCCGCCAATTTAGCCGGCGCGTGGCCGTGGATTCAGACTTTATCCTTCCTGGTCTGAACATGCCGTTACTTACCTTCAACTTTTATGATTGCTCTATCAATTCAACTGGTGCGGAAAAGTAGACAGACTTGAATAACTGAACCAACGAAGTATGGGAAATAATTGTAAGTCCCGCCGGGTCCGAAATCAGCTGCTTATAAGTAGGATAAACAGAGTAGTCAACTTACCGCACGTATGGCGGCGTAGCAAATATTACATTTCGAGCCTCGAATAGAAAGTTAACTCGGGCTTCTCGGGGATGTTTTCGGTCTCGATGTTCTCGTTGTATTTCGATGCGAGTTATCCCCCCCCCCCTATGATTGAGGCTCTAAACTGTGTAGTGTATTGTTTTTTGGTTTTGAGATTTCAAGCTGGATCGGGTTCCGGGGAATCCCATTGGTTTACTCTCCTTCAGCGATCAGCTGTACCGCCATCCAACCAACCACTCAAGCAATACCTCTAATTTCACCCAATCAAACTCAAATATGTCTCAATTTCATGAGGCTTTTCACTTCTGGTTTATGTACTGATTAGATCCCAAGCCCAATTGAAAGTACGGTTAACTCGGGAGCGAAATCGCCCGCAGGAAATGATTCCTGGGAACCGCGGTGGACTGTTCGTGCAGGAACGGGTTTGCGGGCAGGCTCTGAACTACATGCCCAGTGCATCCGCACGTTCGAACCTAAACGGTGCCGAATGGAGGAAGATGTAACTGCATCTTCTCCTCACCGTGGGTCGCTAGTGTAAATTGCTGCGGGCAGCCGCCGCTTTTCAAAATCAGCTGCTTGGATTTTTCGACCGGAGTTTCGAACCGTGCGAACGATCGAACGATCGGCTGACCCGTCCACCACACTTCAACCTCGGGTTTCGTAGCTCTCTGGCTAGGGCACTTCTGGATGTAAGAAAAAGCAATACACACATACACTAAACTAAACTGTCATCTGTCTCGAAAGCTAGCGATTCTTGAGCGACTCGGAACAGGGAACTTGGAAGATTTGTGTATTTTCTCTACCCGTCAATCGTGCCTCCGGTTCCTAGAAGTAATTTCTAACTAGCTCCTCTGCATCTCTGTATTTCCAATAGCCAAGACCGTTCCTACCCGTGAGCCATTTTTCTACAAGCAAGTGGAGTCCGAGCTTACCGTTGAAGTGTCTGGCTACGAGAGACTACCATTTTTCCTCCTTCCCTTTTCCTACGTGATATCTGAATCGTTACTAGTTTGTTGGATATCATAATCATCGCCATAGTTGGCCCACATAGGTTGCGGCGCTGTGGCGCGAGTTCCCGGCGGGCCCCATCTGCTTAGGAAGGCCCAAACCCATGACGCCTAAGGCAAAAGGCGACACAGATTCGCAGTCCAAGTCTTAAATCCAACCTTGTGGGCGGGTTCAATTGTGCCCGTTCATTCTGAATATTCATTTGGGCCATGTATTGCATTTCGGACGACGTGAGGAAATAAATGGGCGCGCCACGAGGAAGAGAAAATTCAAGGCAGAAGAAGAAGGATGTGGAAGGTGTAAATGGTCGGTGGTACGAGAGCCCGCGCAGGCGTCGAAGTGCGAATATATCCGAACTCAGTGGCGCTCCCCGGGCCCGGAGAAGCCGCTATTCCGGTGCGTGTTTACGATAAGGCGGCGCCACGTGAGAATGGTCTGGTACCCGACGCCCCCGCATACGCATCCAACTGAGGATGCGCGCCGAACCGAAGGACGTGGAGGTATAGTTGGGCACCGCGCAGAGTCTCGAGGTAATAACGAGATAGCGCGCGCAGGTTCGGAGTCGGATTGAATTGGGTCGATGCTCGAGAGAGTGAAGATGGGAATGAAGCGCGCGCAGAGTCCGACATGCGGTTCAGAAACATTGTACTGACATTACGGTCGCGCGGGAGAACTGGATGTCGCTTCTTCGCGGACCTGAAAGCGGCGCAGCACGAGACGCGGTACAGCGGGGCAGCTTGTCCCGCAAGTTATCCGAAGTTTTCGCACGCAGCGCGAGGAGCAGGAGAAGCGCGGCGGATGCAGGGTCTTGACGTTCCGCAGCGCGACAACCAGCGGCTCAACGTCGATCAACGCGATGAGGATAGAGTTGAGGGTCTTGGGGACGGAGAGCGACGGGAAGGTGGGTGACTGTGCGGATGCCGGACCATTGGTCTAGACTAGAGCAGGGGTAGAATATTTGGATCCATGTTGATAATGAGGATATGTGGACTCCGCAGGAGAGCGCGCGAGCAGCTAAATTAACACAGTTTTCAGTTAGTAGTGGTATGGCTACTAAGGAAGGCATCAACGAACGTATATGGCACGAGCGTCGACGGCAGCAGCGTTGCCGGTGCGGGCTGTTGTCGGCAGCGAACGGTGGACGCAGCGTAGGCTGGACAGACTGGGGTTAGACACTCGAGGGATACGGCGCGGGGTTCTGGAATCGGCGCCCGGGAGCAGGTGGGGTGTGGCGAGGGCCGTGTATTCCACCTGCGGCAGGATTCGGGAGACGCTCCACGGCAATTTCGAAGGAAGGATGATGGTAAAGTCCAATGCGAGGCATTAGAGTGTGCGCAAGAGGGCATGCCGAGAAGGTGCGTGTGCTTCAGATAGAACGACGGCTTCCGCACGAGATTTAATGCCGATTTTTTATGCACGTCTTCAAACGACGGCTGACGTTGAACGTACGAGGCCAATTCTCCAGCAACGACGGCAAATCCATCGATATGCATATTTGCGAGGTGCATGGCCGCATTTGTGGGATCGTCCCGCCATCCGCTTGATGCGAGAAACGGACGCATGGACGCGAGGAAGGTGTGATTCGCTTCCTATGCCCGCTTTGCAGCCGCTGTGCAGCAAGTTCTGGAGCGCCAGGCGTAACACCTCACTGCAAGTTCAGCGTTGCGTAGTGGCACGAAAGATTCGAAGGAGGGAGCGGATGGGGCGGCCACGCGGTCGTTGCCGGCTAGAACAATACAGGGCTGCAGCGTCCGCAAATGGGAAGCAGATCCCAGACCGGCTAGTCCCAGTCAGTCGCCAAACACCTTGTACATCGTTGTTTTGCCAATAAAAGTTCAAGGGATATTCATTCATAAGTGTAGGAAGGTTTTCGTGCGTTGAGCAAAGCTTCGAAATACTGCAAGAGACGTGAGCCTTGAGGAGGATGGAGAAGATCCAACCGCACGCACCAGCTAGCGTCTCTCGCCCTTCCACAGTGCTGCATTCATCTCGTTTCCAGCGCCAAATCTCCCAGAGTCCGAGGAGACCCAACGCCAGGACGCCTCATTTTTGCACTGTTTCCTAGGGTTGTCCACGGCGGGGATGTAGAAGGGATTCAGCCGTCGTTGCCATCGTCTCCGTCGAGCTGTGTCTGAGTAGATGGAGAGAGCGGAAGAGATGCAAACGGAGAAGCTAAATGATCCGGTGATCGCATCACCGCTTGCTCTTGATCTTCACCACCGTATTATCTGCAGCCTCTATTGTGGGTCGACTGCCGCCAATATCGCAGGCGTTGAGCTATCAATATCTCTGCTAGTGCCAACGCCAATTCACGTACTTTCCTTGCGCGAATCTTTCTAGCGGTACAATTTTTGCCACGAATTCTGCTTCAAGTTGCCATTGGGTTAGGGCTATCAGCGGCTTCCGAGACCTCTGAAGACAAGCCACGGTCCGTGTTCAATACTTAGCCTTTACCCCGCTCGCTGCTCTCGCGTGTACTAGACTCTTCATTGGAGCCGTACACAGCCTATCGCTCTCTACACCGCCTGGCCCTCGTCCATGCCTATCCATGACCGCCAGTACCACCAAATGCTACTCTTATCGCACAAATCTCGGGCATACCAATTTTTTTGGTAAGACAAGATCCAATTATCTTTGCTCTCCGCGGAGAAGCCTCTAGGTCTCGGATCTGCGTCGCCTCTCGATGGTCCGAAAATACTGGTTGGGCTCGGCCACGCATATCGTGACGCTCCTGAGCTACCTCTCTCTCAATTTTGGGTTTACCCACTCACCTCGCTACCCATCGCACAAATACCTGCAACAACGTCCAGCACTAGAAAAGGAATACTAGTGATCACCATTTGGGCCTGCTCTACTAGCTCGTGTCCGCACGCGACACATTTACCTCCCCAACACATGACCATGGCCACAGAATCCCAACAATACTCGGGTCGTACATAATCCCTTGTGCTACTATAGGGATATGAATATCGCGGACAATTCTTCTGCTGCTGGGGCATCTTCGAGCGCCGGTGTGGAACTTGCTTCTAGGGCATCGATTCCGGCAATCGCTCTCCCTTCCTGCGTTCAACTTTTGCGGACTTTTGACGCCGAAACCTCGATAAGTCTTATCTTCCTTCCTTCAAGAAGGCCGTGCTCTGGGATCAATTCCACAGCGTCCATCACCTACATATATATTCAATCCCTCCACAGCCGAGCCGCAAATAAATCACTGCAACGGTGTACAATCACACTATGCAGACACCAATATGTCTGGTATCTGGGCCGAAAGATAGATGATCTAAACAATAAATCTAACTGGCTTTCCGTATACCCTCGCCCCTCCGAAGCTTCCTTCGCTATACCTCGACGCCGGAGAAGCGACCAGGGTAGCTTCAACGTCTTTGTTATTTTCTGCACTCGGATCTGGTCAGTCTTCCGTCTTGTTTCAATCTGGTTGGGGGCATCCGCACTCGCATGCATCTTAGTCTCGGCGATCTCCCCCTGATTTCTTCCTGGTTCTCCTTCCTTCAAGTTTCAGACTAGGGTCTTTGGCGAGACTCGCAAGACATAGAATCGTCTCAATTCCAATCTCAAGTTCTTCCCCGGGGGGAAGACCATCGATGCTACCGACTGTATTTCCGTGGGATGAGAGGATCAGCTCTTATCTGGGTGAACTGTTTGCCTCAAAGCGAAAGAACGATCTGCTGTATCAGCCGGTGAATGGTTCCCCGGAAAACTCGAGCCGACCCCGACATCATAGACTCTGTTGATCCGTGTTGTCGGCATTGTGGATTCCACAGTGAAGCATTGAAGCTCCGCTCTGCCGTGGGGAGCCGAAGTTCGCTCGAGCCTGGTGCTGCAATATTATTCTAACCCATGCAGTGCGCCACTATCTGTGTTTCTCTAGGGAATTCTGCCCCCCCTCGATGCATGCAGTTATTTACTTTCCATTTCCACAGACACATGCAACCAGAGCCGGTGACTGCTTGAATATTGGTGCGCGGGTCAAAAGGCGTGAATGCCACGCAATATGAACATTTGTCGGTTGTTCAATTGAAGATTAATAATACAACGGAATTCCAGAACGGCACTCTTCGGCAAAGTAAGTGGAATATATATACACTGTCTGATGGCTCACAATTAAACGCTCCTTATTGTAGGCGCGGTGGTTCAACGCGGCGGTTGAACTGCGCAATTTAAACAGGACCTATCGCGGTGTCCACGTCCTCCCTGAGGATTAACACCATCGCCTTGTTGACAGCAACTATAAAAGCTCAACAGCAGTTATTTTAACGTCCCTTCTCAGCGCTAAAGCTGTCACATGGGCGCTCACCCTCTCTTCCTTCCCTACCACCACCATCCATGGACACCAACACCTACTCAGACGATGAGGATATCCCCATTCCGGCCCCGGACGAGTACGACTTCACGTCGTGAGCTCTCTTCTCATTCTTTGTATCTGCCCTGCCTCGTGGCTCACGGCGCTTATCTCAGGTCTGGCGGCGGCATGTTTGCGGGCTCGCAGTACTTCACGATCGGTGGAGGGACATTCAACAACATCATGAAAAATTATTATGCGGCACCAACTGGGCCCCCTGGTCTGTATTCCTTTCAGGCGTGTCTGGCAAATACTCACTCCGTCCAGATTTTCGCATGATCCCGATGGGGGATATAGACCTCCACAATGACCTAGTGGTGAACAAAGAATCAGGTGTTGTGGGCCGCCGCGGTCGACGTGTACGAAACTCTGTTCGGCGGGTGTATTCCGCGAAAATCAACGGCCAAACGTCGAAGGTCACTGTGGCCGTGTATCAGGGCAGCGAAGCCCAGGAGGTGTGTTGAATTTTCCTCCATTGACGCATTTATTGACCCTGACATCGCAGGACTGGAAGCGAGACACCGAAATATATATGTCTGTTCGGTGAGACCTGTTCGGCTTCTGTCTCGATTGAATTGAATATTGATTCCATTCAGCCACCCAAATATAGTTCAGGTGTGGGCGGGCGCGAGTTATGGCAATATGCACGCCACAGTGTTCCACGACGGTGCGGCGTCAACTTTAAGTCATGCTCGAATTTAATCGTTGATAGATCTGGTACCGCTCAAACAATTCATAGCTCCCCACTCGCCAATAATGACGGTGTATCTTTGCGCGTATTATGTGTGTACACTGTTGCTCACCATGTAACCGATTTAATTTCTCTATAGACGCAGGAGTGGCAAGTATGCGAATTTAAATAGCTAAGCCGGCTCCCTGCTAACCTGTTGTTAGCAGGTGAACAATTACTTTGAATCACTCTGGCAAAGGGTCAGCAATATATATATGAAGTTAGGCCCACTCTAACTTGTTCAGACCCTGGACGACCGGGACTGTACAATGTGGATACGAACCTCAACCGGTCGACTCTCCGTGGACCTTGTTCCCCAGAACATCATATTCTTTTTATACCCCCCATCCTTTGAAGCTTCCCACCCACCAGCAGCCACTCCGTCGAACATCACGGAAGCCATTGCCATCGAATCCCTGGGGCTGGCGCAGTATCATCACATATGTTCTCTGTATCTCGACCAATATCGGATGGACTCCATCTCTACCTCCGACACGGTTCACATCGGAGCAGTCGCTTCCTGGCCGTCAGGACATCAATACGAGGAGCATGTTGAGATTGCCCTTCCCGCCGAGATCGATGTCGACTACAGCAGTTGGCGGATATTCGGCGATGGGGAAGGCGACCTTATGGCAAATGGTTGGACTCGGTATTTGAGTTTTCTTACTCTCTTGATGATCATATTCGCTCACCCTCTCCATTATCACAGTTACAGGGCCGATGATGTATTCGACGTCGAAATTGTGCTCTGGGTGGATTCTTTTCATCCCGAAGTCACGGTTTGGTTGAGTCAAGCGAACCACGTCTTTAACCGCCTTCAGATTACGTCCAATTTGGAAGATTACGGTGCGTCTCCGATTTCGTTCCCGGCGTCCGATGGAATAATCGTTTGAAAAGTACGCATAGCGTCCATTGACTTCAGACTGGCAGTTGGGAATGCACGAGGGGACCCTCCACCCGGCTATCTGTTCCTCTGTCCAATGGAGGACTTTCGAACCGGACCCACTTCATTCAGCTGGCCCAACCGGCCAGCGTACTGGTCGCTTGATCCTGAGGGTATTGAGGCTCTCAGCACGGAAGAGGCGGAACGGCTCGGGTTCCCATCTTTCCAACTCACCACGACAGTTTGGGGAAACTTTTGGGATACCAGTGTCTACGCCGGCCTTCGTAAATTCCATCAAGCCAAGGGATTTGATCCTGACAGTCAGGATATTGCTCGACATCTGGGATATCCGCTTTACGAATTGTATGGGGATGCGGATCATCCATTTGCTCATGGTGAGTTTCCATTCTACGCTAACCGTTTCCCTCTGATCTCTTCTTTTGAACCTCGAAATGAAGTGGATGACTTCAACGAAGCAGAAGCGACTGCTGAGGATGTTGACACGGACGATGAATGGGCGGATGCGCAGAGTTCACTGCACGAGGATTGTAGTTGTAAGATACGAAATTTCCCGTCGTCGCGACTGCTAACGATCCAACCCCATCTAGGTGATGAGGGCTCTGAGACGGAAGAGGGTGTGGGCGAACACAGTATTTGTGTTGGGCAGCCGGGTAAGCGAAGCAAGGTTCACCGTCTGCGTGTGATTAACCTCAGCGCCCGAAGTTTACCAGGAGTCAATGGACAGTGGACACACCGGTACAAATCATGAAACGGGCTTGAAGCCACAAACTGCCAACGACCACCCAACTGGCGATAGCTTCATCCATCGCATCTTCGGGGCTTTGCGACACAGTCTGGTCGTGGAGGTAGACTCGGACAACATAGATAGTGATCCCATTTCCCCATTCCTGGTCTGACCTTACTGTTACTTGTATGAACAATCTGTCAATTCAATTGGCGCGTGACGCATTGAAGTATGTGAACTAAGCAATTTGCACTGGGTCCGACAACAGATAGGGTAAGCAGAGCAATTGACGCACCGCATGTCTGGCGGCCTAGGAAATATCTCATATCATAGTCGGACTCACGTTTTGAATCTCGAATAAAAATCGAACTCGGGGTTTTCGGGGATGTTCCGGAGGTTTTTTTCCTGCTTGAGGCTCCAGTTCGTGTATGAAACCGATTGCTGGCATCCTCATTGGTATCTGTTCTTCAATGTGCAAGGGGGACTTTGAACCAGTCAATTTGTGTTTTCAACTGAGGCCGGGTCCCAGTTTAGTCCCATTAGTTTAATCCTTTTTCGTACCTCTGACTGGATATGTATAGCGATCCAACCCTGCACTCAGTTAATGCCTCTAATCCCGACCAATCAGACTCGGGTTCCCCAGTCGTTTCGGTTCATGCACTGACTTTCGTTTCAGATTCAAAGCACAATTCAATGTGCATGCTCGGTCATTGATTCACCTTTTCACATCGCATTGTAAGCTTATTTCCATTCATGCTACTCTCCAACTCACGACCCTAGGCTCAGCTCAGTGGCATCGCGACTCGCACGTCCTAAGAATTATGACCCTGCGCGAGTGAGGGTGGATTGAAATGTAATTGAGTACAGTGCGCTTCAGCTCAAGGTTTTGCAAACCGACGGGGAGGAGGCCAGACCTATGTACCGTCGTGTCGCGGATCATCTTGAAATTCGTGGTGTTTCGTTTCGGCGGTATACGAGGTGGGCGGCGAATAGGTTTGGGAAGAAATAAATCTAATGCGGTGGGTCAGTGAACAGTGTTCGACGTAGGTGAAGGAAGGGGGAAGAATGCGTACCAGACGCCGACATACATCCCCTTTGAAGGCCAAGTCAAATCCCCCCCACCGCAGCTCCCTCCATGCGCACAGATCAATCTACCGCGCGTGGGGCATGATGTGCCCGCGGTACGCGTAGCTGGTGAAAGCAGAGGCACCACCACTACCAACGCCTCGACTGCACCAGCGCGCAAACCACAGTGCACGACCCTTACCACCACGATGTCCAATCCCGCCGATTGCCGGGCGCAGTCGAGTCGACTGCGTGCGGGATGTAGCCGACAACACCCACCACCAACTTCTCTCGACAGTACCGTACCGGTGCGCGTCCCAGTCTACCGGGCGCACCGCTGCTGCTGCAGCGTCGTGCAGCCGCGTACTTGTTCTTAGCCCTCAATTTGCCCGGGTATGGTATGATCGCAGCGCAGGCTGGTAGAATTCGGCTTGTGCTTGAGCTTGAGAAGAAAAGCGCGCTGCGGGGAAAAGAGGAAGGATATGGAACGCGGTACGCGAATGGTGAGTCGTGTTATTATTTCTGCACGCGTCCGCCGGAATTGATTCTCCTGTGCTTCGAGGCGTAGGCGCGGTGCACAGCGGAGAGAACGAAAGACACGGTGGTGGTAGATTTGAGCCTGCGGCCGCGTGACTGCGCGCGGTGAAAAGCTCATGAATGCGGAGGTAGGTGGACTCCAGAATCCAGAACGAAGTTTCAGGCTAACTGTGTTTTTCAGTACCTCGAACCGCAGCGGAGGAGGACAAGTAACCCGATGTACCGACCCGGTTATGCTCGCCGAGAAAGTGCAGCGCTGCGTAAGGATGCTATGGTACCCGGTGTTCGCACACGCATATGCTGAACCTGGAGCAAGACGCGCACGCCACAAGGAAGTCGTTGCATTGAAGGGATGGAGGGGACGTTGCGGATTCCGAGGACACGTGCCGAGCTGGAGGACGTGGAGCTACAGCTGAGACGGAGCGTGCAGATTCGGAGTTGGTTGGATTAGACTGGGGGGGGAGGTGAAGCTGGCGACTAAAGGGTCCAACATGAGCGCGCGCGGTTTTCACGGTGCCTTCACGTGCAGCGCGCGGAGCAGGAGAAGTGTGACAAGTGGAGCTTCGTAACGGCCTGCAGAGCGACGACCGGGGCTCAGCGATGTGGGGACAGAGTTGGAGGTGAGCAACCGCTGAGATGAAGATTCGGTGCAAGCGGAGAAGCGAAGTGATTTGAATTCGAAAATGATCCGGTGATCGCGCCGCTTGCTCTCGACTTCATCATTATCGCAGTCTCCTCCGTGGACACCTTCTGGCTCCCTCGCCTCGCACCAAAGCTGCGGATTTGGATTATCGATTTCGCTGCTAGTGCCTCTGCCGCAGGATGTACGGCACCAGAACGCTAAGTTTTCTTTGATCAGACACAAATCTTTCTGGCGGTACTAGTACACCAATTATTTTCAGGCCCTTGGGATTCATCCTACGCTCTTACCAAAACTTAGGCTTTCTGGCGATACACTATTTTCTTGGGACACTGTCGTGATCTATTCTAGTGCTCCTGGCTCCGTTATTCTGAAGACGAGTTTATCGGTCCAAGTTTTCCTATCTGACCCAGCCTTAACCTTCGCCGCTCTCGCGCGTACCCTCCCCGGAACCTATAGCGCTCTCTATAGCACCTGAGTCACGGACCCGCTAAATCATAATGTTTGTCGCACAAGATTCAGCCTTTCTGGCGGTACAACAACTCAAACAATTTCTTGGAACACTGTCCTCCTCGTGGACTGGCTAGCTATACCATGTACCACCAATTCCCATTCAAGCTTGCCAAAGAAAATTGGACTAGGAGGCCGAGCAGATCGAAAACAGCTCGGTCTCTCACTTTGCTTACGCCGAACAAAAATACTTTACTCGGACCACACGCGCTCACCTCTGGAACTTACCACTCTTGAGCCTACGTTCACCCCCACTCACCCGGTGATCTGCGTTATTTTGCGGAATGTCCAGTCCAAATGCAAACAGAAAAACGACATGAAAAGATCTGTTCGTCTCGGTCCGACTCGTGCGCGAAGCGTTTATCAGCCATAATCCACATCCTTTCAGTCCACATGTAACAACCACTACCCGCCCAGTCATGCTCAAATCGCAGTCGTCCGTAACTCTTAGCTCTGGTGACCAATATCCTTCAGGCTTCTGCATCGTTGATCTGTCTCTTCTCTCGCTCTGTGCTTTTGCCGAGCGCATCCGAAGCTCCGTGTAAAATTCTGGACCTACCCTGGCGATCTCCCTTCAAGTTTTCCCGGTCTTTGGCGCGAGACTTCCATTCAAGACCGTACTCGCTGCGAATGCATTGACGACAATTTTACCCCGGCCTCATTCCTTCTTCGCCTTTGTACTTCTGTTTTCGCTAACACTGTGGCTATCCGGCTCCTGCTCGATCTGTGCGAGTACTTGTTCGGGGTGGCTCTTTGGGTGGATCAAGCAAGACAACGCAACAATTTTTTCTCTCCTGTAATTTCTGCCTTGGCCCGCAATTTATTCTCCAAACGCTCGCTATGGTAACCATTTGTGAGACAGCATTGGAACACAAAAACAAAACAGGATCTTCCTCGAGAATCGCCATCGCGGAGGTGCAATTGGAGCCGGTTGGAACATACGGGACGTGGTAAAGCTGCTTGGCTGGGACGAATTGGGGCGCAGTTCAGCTGCGACGACTGACCGGAACTCGCCTCTTCCTCCATCTTTAATATGCGTATCAGAGTAGAGTTAGAAGGAATCCTAATGCGGCGAAAACCTGTCCGCTGCGGCTCGTATCTGCTTCGAACAGCACTGAATCCAAAACATCGCCAAGTATCTTGCGCCTCTTGCAGTGATTATTGTTTCCAGTCTTCAAGATCTTGGGCCGTTAACTCTGACTAGGACCCTTCATGCCGCTCTTCGGGCCAGTGTCGACACTCTCCATCAGAGTGCCACAGAGTGTGGGTCTCAGTACCGGCCCGAGTCACTCTGCACGTGACTGTGACATTGCGCGTCTAAACCACGAAGGAGAGAGGGAAAGAAGGTCAGAAAGTATCGGGATGTAGAATCCTTCAAACCTGGAAAAGGAGAGAGATAAAAAAACTTAGGTCAAAAAGTATCGGGATAAAATTTCGGTTCAGAAAGTATCGGGATAAAGTTCCGTGTGAAAAAGTATCGGGATGCCAAGCACACCTGAAAGTCGGGAGTGATAAAAGGTGTAAAATCTCATCTCCCTCTTCCACACCACTCAGGACCACTCAGAGAGAGGGATATGCACATTTAGAGTCAAAAGAGGGATAAAAGTTGCAAAAAGTCGAAAAAGAGCGATTTTTATTAAATGTGCACTTTGAACGCCATAAAATATCATTCAGATTTGGGCGGGCGCGAGGTATGGTAACATACACGCCACAGTATTCCACGGCGGTGAGATATTCAGCCTTATGCTTCAACTCTCGTTCTTGAGGCTGACAACTCAAACAGATCTGGTTCCCCTCAAAGTATTCCTAGCGCCCCACTCGCCGATAATGACGGTGTATCTTTACACGTGTTATGTATGTTGGTGCATTGATTCTCCTCGCTCCATATCCAAATTGACCTTTTTGGAGTCGGGAGAGTGGAGTGTAGGCAAATCCGATTTTGGTTTGACTTCTTGCTAACCTGTTTTTAGCAGGTGGCAGATTATTTGGCATCACTGTGGCGAACGGTCAGTACCATGCTCAACATTACGCTGACCCTAACCTGTTTCAGGTCTTGAGCTCCTCTGACTGTCCAATGTGGATACGAACCTCAACCGGTCGACTTTCCGTGGACCCTGTTCTCCCGGACATCACGTTCGATTTGGCTTTGGACATGCGGTCCGTTGTAGCCCCCTTCCGACAAGCAGCCACTCCGTCAAACGTCACGGAAGTCATTGCAATCGAGTCCCTGGTGCTGGACCAGTATTATCACATATGTTCTCTGTATCTCAGCCAATATTGGACGGACTCCATCTCTACCTCCGCCACGGTTCACATCGGAGCAGTCGCTTCCTGGCCGTCAGGACATCAATATGAGGAGCATGTCGAGATTGCACTGCCAGCCGAGATCGATGTCAGCTACAACAGTTGGGGGATACCGGGTGCTGGGGGGGGCGACCTTATGAGAAATGGTTGGACTCGGTATTTGAGTTTTCTCGCTCTCTTGATGATCATATTCGCTCACCCTTTCCATCATCACAGTTACAGCACCCATGATGTATTCGACATCGAAATCGTGCTCTGGGTGGATTCTTTGAATCCCCACAGTTGGTTGAGTCAAGCGAACCACGTCTTTAACCACCTTCAAATTACGTCCAATTTGGAGGATTACGGTGCGTCTTAGACCTCACTCCCGGCATGCGATGGAATGATCGTTTGAAAAGTACACATAGAGGCCATTGACTGCACACTAACAGTTGGGAATGTACGAGGGGACCCTCCACCCGGCTATCTGTTCCTCTGTCCAATGGAAGACTTTCGAACCGGACCCATTTCATTCAGGTGGCCGAGCCGGCCAGCATACTGGTCGCTCGATCCTGAGGGTATTGAGGCTCTGAGCACGGAAGAGGCGGAACGGCTCGGGTTTCCATCTTTCCAACTGATTACAGAAGTTGAGGGAAGATCTTGGGATGCCAGCGTCTACGCCGGCCTTCGTCAATTCCACGAAGCCAAGGGATTCGATCCAGAGAGTCAGGACGTTGCTCGACATCTGGGACACCCGCTTTACGAATTGTGTGGGGATGTGGATCATCCATTTGCTCACGGTAAGTCACCATTACAGGCCAATCATTTCCCTCTGATCTTTCTTTTGAACCTCGAAATGAAGTGGATGATTTCACCGAAGCAGAAGAGACTGCTGAGGACGCTGACAGGGAGGATGAGTGGGCAGATGCACAAAGTTCATTGCATGAGAGTGGCTGTAAGACTTGAAATTTTCCGTCGTCGTTACAACAGCTGACAGTCCAACCCTTTTAGGCAATGAGGGGTCTGATGCAGAAGATGGTGTGGGCGAAGCCGGAACTTGCGTTAAGCAGCCGGGTAAGCTCAGCGAGGTCCACTGTCTGCACCTACTTACCATTCGAACCTCAGCGCCCGAAGTTGACCAGGCGTCAATGCATAGTGGACACACCGGTGCGAATGACGAGGCAAACCTGAAGCCTCAAACTGCCACCGATCGCGCAACTAGTGGCGGCTTTATTCATCGCATCTTCGGGGCTTTACAACACAGTCTGGTCGTGGAGGCGAACTCGGACAACATAGATACTGATCCCATTTCCCCATTCCTGGTCTGACCTTACTGTTACTTATCTGAGCCTTTTCAACTGAACTTGTATGAGTCCTCTGTCAATTTAACTGGCGCGTGAAGGTCAATCGAGTGCAAGGAATCTGAAGCATCGAAACATGGGAAATAGTTCGTACTGGGTCCGAGAGCAGTTGTTTACAGTGAAGCAGCCCAGTGAACTGGCAGCAAAACTACTAGCGCGATGGCGGCGTTGCGAAAATCGGATTTATATTTTGAACCTCCAATAGATCTTGACCTCGGGCTTCTCGGGGATTTTCCATCTCAATGCACTCGTTTTTTCCCCTCATGCTCGAGGCCCTATGTATGAAATTGATTGCTAGCGTTCTCATTGATATTTATTCTTCAATGTGCAAGTTCACCGAATTCAACGTGGACTTTGGATCGGTCAACTTGTGTTTTCGACCGAGGTCGGGTCCCAGTCAGTCAAGGCCCATCGGTTTAATCCTTTTTCGTACCTCTGACTGGATGTATAGCTAACCAACCATCCACTCAGTCAATACGTCTAATTCCGACCCATCAGATTCGGGTTCCCGAGTCATTTGTTCATATACCGACTTTCCTTTCAGACTTCACACCCAATTCAATGTGCATGCCCAGTCATCGGTTCGCCTTTCCGCATCACCTCGTAAGCTCATTTCCATTCATACTACTCTCCAACTCACTACGCCAGGCTTAGTGGCATCGCGACTCGCACGTCCTAAAGAATTATGACCCTGCGCGAGGGCGGGTGGATTGAAATATAATCGAGTACGGTACACGTCAGCTCAAGGTCTTGTAAACCGACGGAGAGGGAGGCCGGACCTATGTCCCGTCGTGTCGCGGATCGTCTTGAAATTCGTGGTGTTCGTTTCGGGGGTATACGAGGTGGGCGGCGAAGATGGTTGAGAAGAAATGAATCTAACGTGTGAACAGCGTTCGACGTCGTTGAAGGAAGGGGGAATAATACGTACCAGGCACGGACATACATCCCCTTTGAAGGTCAAATAAAATCCCTCACCGCAGCTCCCGCTATGCGCACAGATCGATCTACCGCGCGCGGGGCATGATGTACCCGCCGTACGCGTCGCTGGCGAAAGCAGACGCGGCACCACTGCCAACGGCTCGACTGCGCCAGCACGCGGGGCACGCAGCCCACACCCATTTCCACCACGATGTCTAATCCCGTTGCTTGCCGGGCACACCCGCCAGCATCCACCAACTCTCGACAGTACCATACCACCCCGCGTCCAGTCTACCGTGCGCACCGCTGCAGCGTCGTGCAGTCCGTGTACTTGTTCTTATTCCTTAATTTGCTCGAGTATGGGCAGGCTGGTAGAATTCGACTTGCGCTTGAGCTTGAGAAAGAAAGTGCCTTGCGGGGAAAAGAGGAAGGATGTGGAATGCGGTACGACATACGTCCGCTAACATATTCCTCCTGTCCTTCCAGGCGTAGGCGCGGTGCACGGCAGAGAGAACGAAGGACACGGTGGTGGTGATGGATTTCGGTATATGAGAGCCTGCGGCCGGGTGACCGCGCGGTGAGAAGCTCGAGGATCCAAGTTTCAGGCTAACTGTTGGCTAACTGCGTTGTTTAGTCCTTCGAAACGCAGCGGAGGAGGACAATTAACCCGACGTACCAACTCTGTCGTGCTCCCCGAGAAAGCGCAGCACTGCGCAAGGATGCTATGGTACCCGGTGTTCCCGCACGCATATGCTGGACCCGGAGGAAGACACGCACGCCACAAGGCAGTCGTTGCATCGAAGGGATGGAGGGCACGTGTGGATTCCGAGGATACGCACCGAGCTGGAGGATGTGGAGCTACAGCTGAGACGGAGCGCGCAGATCCGGAGTTCAAGTTGGATTAGATTGGCGGGGGGAGGTGAAGCTGGCGACCGTGACTGAAGGGTCTGACACGAGGTTCACGATTCGAGGACCTTCACGCGGCGCGGTTTTCACGGTGCCTTCACACGGAGCAGGATAAGCGTGACAGATAAGTAGAGCGTCGCAACAGCCTGTAGAGCGACGACCAGTGGCCCAGCAATATGGGGATGGAGTTACCGCTGAGATGCGGTGCATTGGCGGTGCAAGCAGAGAAGCGAAATGATCCGGTGATCGCATCGCGGCTGCTCGCTCTCGACTGTCATGACCGTATTTCTAGTCTCCGCTGTGGACGTCTCCATCAATGCGCAGTAAACCCACGGACCTCTCAACCCTCGCCTCGCTGTTTTCGCATGTACCACGTCGGGGCTTACTCCGAATCTTCCCTTGCGGCGCCCAGAGCCCAGCGGATGTCCTCTGACCTCTGTTACGGGTCCAAGTCCGTTGAAGCTCTCGGTTTCCCGGAACGCGGGCTCTCAGTCTCCTTGGCCGAAGATACTAATCGGGGCTCGTATCCCTCTCCGCGATTCCCTTTCAAATCCCCGCACCGGGTCCTTGGCGCCCAATTCATTTTATATCTCTACGGCAAGAACTCTCAGCTCTCACAATAAATCAATCAAATTTCATCTGCCGCGCTCTCAATTCACCACAAATCAAAATTCATCAGCGGTACACAAATCGCTTTCGGGATTACATTCTGCTGGTGCGTTCATGGCAACACTCAGAGTATCACAAGATCTGATTATCCTTCGCTTTAGTCGTCTCGCTGTGTGTACAACCTGCGCCTACAGCGTATAGCCTAGATTCCATGCCCGATTATCTTCGCCTTACACGCTATCATCTCGCCCTCGCCCCACTATTCTGGCCTGTAGCGGGTACATTACTGCGAATTTTTCGCAGTCCACGTCTCGACCCAGCCCGAACTTTCAATGCTACTCCTAGTTGCGGATCCATCCACACAAGTTCGCAAAATAACAATATTAGTTGGCCAATGCAAGCATATCTGGGATCTCAAGGGTGCTACATAGACAGTGTTTCTAGGAGTGTCAAGTGTCTCGGGGCTGCGAAACAATCTAAATTTGCGCGGACTTCTCCCTCTTGCTTCGTCCTTGGTTCAAAAACCCTACTTCGTCCGCGCACGTTACCCTTATGCATCTTGACTTTCCCCGTGCCGGTCACTTCTTCCCTTCAAAATTTCCGAAGACCGCGCTCGCTCCACCTGCCACCCGAACGATTCCGTCGCCGCCTCCTCCCCCCTTCCTCACCTCCATATCTCTACTCAATCCCTCAGAAACTAAATGCAAGTAATAATTCGGGTGTTAGATGCGGAGACACCGACATCTGGGCCGAAGGACTGCATGACGTCCAACAAAAACATTGTCTTTCTCCTCCCTTGACCCTCGGCCGAGTCCGATTCGCCTCATGCTTCTCGCATGTACGAGATACCTCCTTCACAGCAGACTCCGAATCTTCCCTCGCTATGCCTTTACTCCCTTGTTTCAGCAACGGTATTGCAATGGTCTGGATCTCGGGGATTGGCAGCGGTCTTCTCTTTGTTTCGGTCTGGTTCGGGTACACCTCTCCTCGGCAGTCTCTCTGGAATTCAGTTTCCTTCAAGATTTCCGCCTCGGGTCCCTGAGGAGACTCAATAACCGTGAATTCGAAGGACTCCTAGGGTGTTTCTTGTTTTTTCGCGACTGTATTTCTGGCCGGTGGGACCCGAATCGAGTGACGGTATTCGATCTCGTTTGGAACTGCGGAGAGTCTGCGGGCGAGGCCCAGCTCTGGTGATCTGGTCGACTGCTTCCTTGAAAGCCGAAAATCCTCCGTGCATGGTCCTCCGGAAAACTCGAGCTGAACCTTCGTGCATCATAAACGCCGCTCTTCCGTGCCGCCGGCATCGTTGATCGCACAATCAACCATCGCAACTCCGCTCTGCCGTGACGGCGAAGTTCGCTCGAGCCTGGTGCTGCAATATTATTCTGACCCACGCAGTGCGCCACTATCTGTGTTTCTCCTGGGAATTCTGCCGCCCCTCGATCCGTGCAATGATTTACTTATTTCCACAGACACATCTAACTAGAGGCGGTGACTGCTTAATTATACACAGGTCAAAATGCGTGAACGACACGCAAGATGAGGATTTGACTGTTGTTCAAGCGAAGATTAATAATACAACGGAATTCCAGAACGGCAGTTTTTGGCAGAGTAAGCGGAATATATATACACTGTCTGATGGCTCACAACACTCCTTATTGTAGGTGTGGTGGTTGAACTGTGGAATTGCAAAGGACGTATTGCGGTGTCCACGTTCTCCAAGATTAACACCGTCGCCTCGTTGACAGCCTCATTCCTGTGGGAACTATGTATACTTAGAAGCCTAACAGCATTTATTTTGACGTCCCGTCTTATCACCACAGGGCTGCCACACCTTCTCCTTCTCCCCTACCTCCACCATCCATGAACACCGAGACCTACCCAGATGATGAGGACATCCCCACTCCGCCGGATGAGTACACCTTCACGTCGTGAGCTCTCTTCTCCTTCTTAAACTTTTCCTACCTCGTGGCTAAGGGCGCTTATCTCAGGTCCGGCGGCGGCATGAGAAACACCTTCACGTTGTGAGCTCTCTTCTCCTTCTTAAACTTTTCCTACCTCGTCGCTAAGGGCGCTTATCTCAGGTCCGGCGGCGGCATGTTCTCGGGCTCTCACCATTTCACCTTGGCGGGTGGGACATTCAATAATTATGTTGCGGCACCAGCTCTGCCCCTTGGTTTGTATTCCTTCACGAGTTTAACAAATATTTACTCCTTTCAGATTTTCGCATGATCCCGATGGGGGATATAGACCTGCAGCAGGAACAAGCAGTGAACAAAAATTTGGGTGTTGTGGGCCGCCGACGAGACCGCAACTCTGTTCGGCGAGTATATTCCGCAAAAATAGAGGGCCGAAACTCGAAGGTCACTGCGGCCGTGTATCAGGGCGATGGTGCGGAGGAGGTGTGTTGAATCCTCCTTTTCATTCAACAATGTCTTGAACCCGGCGTTGCAGGACTGGCGACGAGAGAGAGAGATGTATATGTCGGTTCGGTGAGTCCTATCCATTTTCGGTGTCCGCTTGAGCCAAAGTAGATTCAGCCACCCAAATATCATTCAGATTTGGGCGGGCGCGAGTTATGGTAACATACACGCCACAGTATTCCACGGCGGTGCGATATTCAACCTTAGGCTTCAACTCTCGTTCTTGAGGCTGACAACATAAACAGATCTGGTTCCCCTCAAAGCATTCCTAGCGCCCCACTCGCCGATAATGACGGTGTATCTTTACACGTGTTATGTATGTTGGTGCATTGATTCTCCTCGCTCCATATCCAAATTGACCTTTTTGGAGTCGGGAGAGTGGAGTGTAGGCAAATCCGATTTTGGTTTGACTTCTTGCTGACCTGTCTTTAGCAGGTGGCAGATTATTTGGCATCACTGTGGCGAACGGTCAGCACCATGCTCAACATTACGCTGACCCTAACCTGTTTCAGGTCTTGAGCTCCTCGGACTGTACAATGTGGATACGAACCTCAACCGGTCGACTTTCCGTGGACCCTGTTCTCCCGGACATCACGTTCGATGTGGCTTTGGACATGCGGTCCGTTGTAGCCCCCTTCCGACAAACAGCCACTCCGTTGCACGTTACGGAAGTCCTTGCCATCGAGTCCCTGGGGCTGGCCCAGTATCATAATATATGTTCTTGGTATTTGAGTCGATGTCGGCGGGGTGATTCTGTCTCTACCTCCGCGACGGTTTACATCGGAGCAGTCACTTCCTGGCCGTCGGGACATCGATACGAACATGTTGAGATGGCTCTTCCGGTGGAGATCGATGTCTACTACAGCAGTTGGTGGATAGTGCGCCATGGGGAGGGCGACCTTATGGGAAATGGTTGGACTCGGTATCTGGGTTTTCCCGCTCTCTTGATGATTACATTCACTCACCCTCTCCAACATCACAGTTACAAGGCCAATGTTGTATTCAAGACCGAAATCGCGTTCTGCGTGGCATCTGACTCGGATGTATGGCTCAGTCAAGCGAATCATGTCTTTAGCAGCCTTCAAATTATATCCAATTTTGAGAAATATGGTGTGCCTCGCATTTCATTCACGTTTTCCGATGGATAACCATTCAAAAAAGGTTTCGTATGCGCCTTTGAGTTCACATTCACAATTGGGAATACACGAGGGGACACTCCACCCGGCTATCTGTTCCTCTGTCCAAAGGAGGACTTTCGAACCGGACCCACTTCATTCAGGTGGCCGAACCGGCCTGCATATTGGTCGCTCGACCCTGAGGGTATCGAGGCTCTGAGCACGGAAGAGGCGGCTCGGCTCGGGTTCCCATCTTTCCAATTGAGTACGACGGTGTATGGAAAATTTTGGGATGCCAGTGTCTACGCCGGTCTTCGTCAATTTCACCAAGCCAAGGGATTCGATCCAGATAGCCAAGACGTTGCGCTACATCTCGAGGACCCACTATATCAATTGTCGAGGGACATGGACCCTCCATTCGCCCACGGTGAGCTGCCACTCCAGCTCAACTGTTTTCGACTGATCTTCCTCTGAACCTCGAAATGAAGTGGATGATTTCAACGAAGCAGAAGCGACTGCTGATGAGGTCAACACGGACGATGAGTGGGCGGATGCACAGAGTTCAATGCACGAGGATTCTGGCAGTAAGACCCGAAGGTTCTCAGAGTCGTCACAACAGCTGACGGTCCAACCCCTCTAGGCGATAAGGGGTCTGATGCAGATGGTGGTGTGGGCAAAGCCAGAATTTGTGTTCAGCAGCCGGGTAAGCTCAGCGACGTCCACTGTCTGTGCGCGCTTACCATCCAAACCTCAGCGCCGCAAGTTGACCAAGAGTCAACAGACAGTGGACACACCGGGACGAATCATGAAACAGGCTTGAGGCAACAAAATGCCAATGACCCCCGCACTGGCGGAGACTTCATTCATCGCATCTTCGGGGCTTTACAACAAAGTCTGGTTGTGGAGGTGGACTCGGATAATATAGATACCGATCCCATTTCCCCATTTCTAATCTGACCCGCCATTACTTATCTGAGCCTTTTTTCAACTTCTATGAGCAATCTGTCAATTCTATTGGCGCGTGAGACATTGAAGTATCTAAAATAATTCGCACTGGGTCCGGCAGATAGGGTAAGCAGAGCCGTCGGACGCACTGCCATAGGGAGGATAACCAAAAAAATTACCCCATAACATGAGAAAAACACGATGAAATCTTTTGTAACAACTTTTGCATGTCAAAGGATGGGAAAATGGAGATCTTCGAGAAAAAATTGCAAAAGATATGCTTTGTTCAGCGTATGTTTCGCGTAACTCTTAGATATTCCTCTTCTCTGACATGCATGACTTATTTAAAAAGATTTCACCGTGTTTTTCCAATGTTATGGCGTGGATGTTCTGGTTGTGCGCCCTGTGTGCATGTATGACGGCGTAGAACATATATTATATTATGATCGGACTCGTGTTTTGAACCTCGAATAAAATTTGAACTCGGGCTTCTCGGGGATGTTCCATCTTGATGCTCTGCTATGCTCAAGGCTTTAGTTTGTGTATGAAACGGATTGCTGGGATTCTTATTGATATGTATTCTTCAATGTGCGACTTCGCCAGTCAACTCAGGTTGGGTCCCAGTCAGTCCCATTGGTTTAATCCGTTTTCATACCTCTGACTTGATGTATAGCTATCCAACCATACGCTCCGTTAATACCTCTAATTCCGACCAATCAGACTCGGGTTCCCGAGTCGTTTCGGTTCATGCACTGAATTTCCTTTCAGATTCAAAGCCCAATTCAATGTGCGTGCCCGGTAATCGGTTCACCTTTCCACATCACCTCGTAAGCTCATTTCCATTCATACTACTCTCCAACTCACTACCCCAGGCTCAGTGGCATCGCGACTTTCACGTCCTAAGGAATTATGACCCTGCGTGAGTGAGGGTGGATTGAAATATAATTGAGTACAGCATGCTTCGGTTCAAGGTTTTGCAAACCGATGGGAGGGAGGCTATGCTGTGTCGCGGATCGTCTTGAAATTCGTGGTGTCTCGATTCGGGGGTACATATACAAGGTGGGCGGTGAATAGGGTTGAGAAGAAATAAATCTAACGTGATGGGTCAGTGAACAGCGTTCGACGTCGTTAAAGGATGGCTGGGGTACATACCAGACGCAGTAGTCCTCTTTGAGTGCCAAGTAAATCCCCCCCACCGCAGCTCCCTCCATGCGCACAGATCGACCTACCGCGCGCGGGGCATGATGTAGCGCCACCACTATCAAAACCTCAACGCCTCGACTGCGCCAGCGCGCGGGGCACACAGCGCACGATCCTTACCACCACGATGTCCAATCCCGCGCTTGCCGAGCGCAGCCGACTCAACTGCGCGCGGGACGCGGCTGACGACACCCGCCAGCACCCACCACCAACTCCTTCAGTAACAGCGCGCGTCCCAGTCCACCGTGCGCCCCGCCGCCGTTGTAGTGTCGTTCAGCTGGGTGTTTGTTCTTATTCCTCGATTTGCCCGGATATGGTATGGTTGCAGCGCAGGCTGGTAGAATTTGACTTGTGCTTGAGCTTGAGAAGGAAGGCGTCCTGCGAGGAAAAGAGGAAGCATGTGGAATGCGGTACGAGAATGGTGAGTGGTGTTATTACTTTCGCATACATCCGCGGGAATCAAGATATTCCTCCTGTCCTTCCAGGCGTAGGAGGGCGCGATGCATGGCGGAGAGAACAAAGGACACGGTGGTGGTGTATTTGAGCCTGGGGCCGCGTCACCGCGTGGGGTGAGAAGCTCGCGGATATTGAGGTAGGCGGGCTCCAGATTTCGGTCCATGGAAGCAAGCTAAATCGTTTTCGGTACCTTGAACTGAAACACAGTGGAGGAAGTAGTGTTGCCGCGGTCAGGTTCAGAACCGATTGTGAACCTGAACCGGACCTGAACCGGACCCAGGTTCAGGTTCAGTGGCTGTGTGGTTCGCTGAACCGAACCCGGGGTCCGGTTCGGGGTTCGCGAATTTTAAGAATTTGCTGAACCTGTTCGGACCGGTTCGAACCTGTCCGAACCTCGGGTGAATACTCGAGTTCAATTGTGAATTTCGAGGGGAAAATATTATTATTTCAGCTGTAGAGGGGTGCTTAAGTTCTATTCACCCTAGTTTAGGTGCTGATGAGTGGTAGATTGATACCAGAGTGGAGTAGAGGGCAGGTACGGCATATACACAGACTGGATTTGCAGGTGGGTCTTTGGAAAACGTCTATGAATTAATAAGGAACAAGTTGACTGACCTTAACTCATTTCCATTTGCTGTTTCTCCAAAGGTTGTCTCAAACTGAAGAGTCTCACAGTGATTGGGTTTCTCAACTGTGGGGCGGCAGGCCCCGGAACCAATGAACTCGGAAGGGACTCAAGATAGTTCAGGGGGTGTGATGTGGACTCACTTAGAGCTTATTCTTTGGCACCACTGGAGACCATCGACGACATTATGGCATGGTGGGGGGTTCGTACTATTTCCCAAATATCCTGGCATGATTTTGACATGTTTCCCAAACTCATGCTGAACAACACCCTACTCTCTCACGAATGGCGCGTGATTATTTGGCGATTCAAGGCTCTACTACAACCTCAGAGCGGTCTTTTTCCAACGGTTCACTCACTCAGCGCAACCGATTGTCGCTGGAAATGTTTGAAGCCCTTCAGATACTCAAAAGTGCGTACCGCAATGGGTATATTGAGGCATCGGAGGAGGCCAGCAGGCGTATGATTGACTTCTTGGGTGTATGTAATGGTGATCTTGATTATTTAGAGGATGCGACAGTGGCGCAGCGTATGTAGCAATTCAATTTCGTGATATTCTGCTGAAAATGAACCGTGGGAAAAAAGAATTGGTTCGAACCCGTTCGAACCCTGATTGAACCTGAACTGGACCCCATCGAACCGCGAACCTGGGTCCAGTTCAAGGTTCGGAAAATTCTGGCCTTGAACTGGACCGAACCGGACCGCGGCAACACTAGGAGGAAGACAATTAACCCGACGTACCAACTCGGTCGTGCTCCCCAAAGAAGCGGGGCACTGCGCAAGGATGCTCTGGTATCCGGTGATCCCGCACGCATACACTAGACCTGGAGGAAGACGCGCGCGCCACAATGAAGTCATTGCATCGAAGGGACGGAGCGCACATTGCAGATTCCGAGGACACACCCTGAGCCGAAGGAGGTGGAGGTACAGTTGAGACGGAGCGCACAGCTTCAGACACGGCGCGGAGTGAGAGGCGTTACAAGTCATCACCAAAAGTGCTGAATGCTTGAAAGCCCCCTACAAGCAGCTTCCAATTGCCCGAAGCCCATCCAAGCCCAGTCCAGCCTCAAACACTCCATCCAAGTCATCGCCAAGCGAATATCGTCGTTTCAAGCCCATCCCAGCGCACCAAGGACTTGGGGTGCTTACCAGCAGCTTGGAGGGGCTTGGGAACGCTGCGCTGGCGCTTGGGGCGCTTTCCCCTTCCTCCCTTTTATTCCCAATATTGCACAGAGATGTAGAGTTTAAAAACTAATGAATTGCAAGGGGTTGGAATACAGATGTGAGGTAAGAAATACAGTAAGTGATGCAGCGAGTCTAAGTGCAAGGTAAGCTTCGTGTGTGTGAAGTGAACGGCGGGCGAGAAAAGGCTTACTGGAGTACAGATGCAAGCGAGAACCATTGAATGACTGCAAGCATAATGGTCATTCAAAGAATCAGGCCAAGATCGAATTTAACGTACCAATACAGATGTTGCGTGGAGGAGACCGCTGCAAGGACGCTGTAAGTCGAAGTCCGCATAATTTAAAGGGGACTTACTTCTAACAGTAACCCTATTAGGTTTGTTTAAACAATGGGCGTCACAAAGTCAAACAGATTTTAATTTTTGATTGTGCCTACGGTTCAATCAGTGTTCAAGCAGGGCGTTAAACAGCCCAAAAAGTGAGATCGTTAAGGGACTTGAACACAAATCGTACCAACCGGTGGATTACATTAACTTGGTGGATGAGGAGGGGTTACCATTACACCACAAGTCACTTACCTCGTGATCAGGCCACTTCTACACCCCACACCTGATACAGTGATAAGACACACCTGAGACGCGCTGACTTCTGATACAGTTTTCTCAAATAGGCTCAAACTTTTTCACTTGGCTCTCTGCAGCAAAAGTCTCCCCAAAACACACAAATTCAGCCAGTTTTTCACTCAAGAACTTGTAATATTCAACGAGGGTGATAGCCTTTCCAACTGGTTGCGAAACTTGATCTGATGAAGTTAAAGGCGATTTAATGTATTTACAGGTGATTTGATTGAAGCTGTTGGAGTTTTCAGCAAAGAGTTAGAGTGCACCGTGAATATCAGGCTGCACAATACTGTGAGCTATGAGTGTGAAGGGATACCCAACCTTTGCTGATGTTTTCTGCGCAGTCTGAGGGTGTTAAATGGGCATTTGTCACAAGCTGTGGTATTGTCTTCCTGGCGCAACGATCAAGTGTCTGGGCGTCCTATTACCTGATGTAATGGCACCTCATGACCTCCCATGTTCAATTCCCCCCTCGGCTTTTTGTTGGTTCAAGTCGGTTTAAACACCCTGTTTAAACGCGATTAAACAATTCGTTTAATCTCCTTTAATCTGTGTTGAATCTGAACCGTTTAACCGTTGTTCAACACCATCTACCGGCTCTCCAGCTATCCCCACTGCCTTCCACTGCCTTGCAGTGTTCAACAGATCAAAGTTTAAAATCTGTTTAGCGTTGCAAAGTCTATTGTTTAAACGAGACTAATTTAGATTTATCTTCTAATGATGCGAGAACAATCTAAAAAGAGGCACAAGTCAGCGTCTTGAACAAAGCACGTTGACGCGACGACATACTTGGATTCAGAGTACGAGAGTACGAAAGTTACGGTTAATCTCTGGGCAAAAAAATGTGAGCGCAGGCGCAAAGGGAGCGGGGGCAGACAACTTACAATGAGTACAAATGCGGTGGGCGACTGCGAGGTAGTAATCAATGCAACAACAACATGGAGACTGAATTTAACGTACCGATACAGGTGCTGCGAGAGGCCATTGCAAGGAAGTTGTAAGTCGAAGTGTGGACAAAATTCTAATTGAGCAAGAGAAACCTAAAAGGGTGAGTAAGTAAGGGTCTTGAGGGCGAAACACACGATGACCTACTTGAGTTTGGAGACAGTGTGAAGCTACCAGGAGCTGTCGTCAGTAAAGGCCACAAATGAATGAACCAACGACATACTTCTCCTTTAGTAAAGGCGACGGCGACGGCGATTAGGCAGGAAGGACGAAAGCGATCTAGAAGAGAAGTAAGAAGGAAGTCACAAACACAAACTTCACTCACTGTAAGTCGTCAAGCACGAGCCCCAGGTTATCGATGAACCCAGCCAAAGGAACAAGATGTCAGTAAGGATCCGAGAAAGGAATAAGAGGCGCACGCAGGCGCGAAATTAGGCTCGACGATGATGGCGGCGGCGGCGTTCTTGACGGAGAGCCCGCGGCGGTAGAGGATGAGGACGGACCAAAGACTTGTGCCGCGAGTGTAAGTTCGGAGAATCAAACATAAGACTTACTCTTGATACCAAGCGAGAGTTTCCTTCACCCAAGCGGCGTCCTCGGGGTCGGTAAAGAGCTCCATTATCGCGTATATTATGAAGGTGAATAAACAGCGGCCACGGCAAATTACCTGCACAACGCCTTATGTGATCATCTCGGGCACTCGAAAGGGATTCATTGCTGGGGTCAGGGAGAACATAATAAGTGTTGTGTTTCAGATCGTTTGTGTCTTGCTGGCGCGCGCTCGCGCTCGAGCGAATCTGAGATATTCCAGTCAGTACAAGTCCAAGAAGGAAAGATTTCGACGACGCACCAAAGAGATCGGACTGGCCAGTGCGTTCTGTCTGAATCCTGGTAGAGACGCCCGAAAATCCCAGGGCTGAGGCCAGCATTGTGTCGAACGCGTCCGGGTGTTTAGTTCGAAGGTCGAGTTCCCTACGTGGTGGGTGAGACGCGAGTCGGGGGAGCGAGAATACGGACGACGTACGATTGGGGAAAGACTATACTGTGGCTAGGGTCCGGGGCGGCAGGAGTCCAATTGCGCGCCGTATGTCATGACTAGGCCGACGTCGAAGTATAGATTCATAGCGCGAGCAAGGTATTTACCGGCAATTTGCAGCTGTTCCTTGGGAGATTTTGCCTCACTGTAGGAGTGGCAGTGAGCACAGGGAGCAGCAGTGAACTCCGCTTTCAGGAAACACACTGAATTTCCATAGTCGTTAGTAGCGTCTTCCACTACAAACTGTGCCCAAGATTTCTGTGTACTTTCTTTTGGCGGCAGTCGCGGGGGCAGTGGGGACAGAGGCAGAAGCGGCGGCGGGGACGGGAGCTGAAGCGCCATCGGGCATAGTGATGGTCGCGGACAGGAGGCGCGCTGTGGGCGCTCGGCTTTTGAAGCCGAATCGAGATCACGTGCCGTTTATTCCCACGATTAAATTCCTGTCAACAACTAATCATTGCGCGGCATTTACAACGGTAAAACACTGTCCGTTTGAACCTCAAAATTCAAGAAATAATATTACAGCTCAGAATAGCCCAAAAGTTTAGTATGTCCTTCATCTGTGGCTTCGGCGCCGCCATCCGCCGCATTTTTTTCGACACCATCCTCCTCCCCATCCTCCTCTTCCGCATCTGAGCGCTCGGACCCTGGCTCCAATGCTGTCCCCTTCATCCTCGCTATCTGACGCGTGTTATTCGTCGTCAAGTTCGGGAGTCGCTGGTAATTGACCATCTTCGTCTTCATCAACATCTTCATCAACATCCACCCACTACTCCTCCTCGACCGCATCAGGATTACCCGGTGGAGTAAAAGTGGTAGGTTGCGCGCAAAGATGTCCTACGGCATCCGGAGAATAGCACATGAACATCTCCTGGTCGAAAAACTGATATGAAATTAATTGTCACTACAGCGGCGACAAAAGTCAAGAAGCAGTTCACATAACAATAAAGATAATATTCGTCCTTCTCGCCATCGAAATGCCGCGCAATGGAGAGCGGGGAAATCAACCGCTCCACTTCATCGTAGCACTTGACGAGAATTCCGTAAATGTACGCATGGATAAAGTAAATCCCAGATGGCGTGCATGAGCTCACACTTGAGATGAGCAAGCATGTCGGCGAACGGTGCGATGCCCACGGTCAAAGTCCTTGATGCTGTCGGGAAGATAGAAAGGGAAAGGGAATTAGATAACAACTCCGAAAAATAGAACAGAAATCATACCGATGGAAAGTACTTATGCTTGATGGTGGTCCGCATTTGCCGAAGTTTTCGCACGTAGATATTTTGACCGGTTCCCGAACATCGTGTATAACAGCCACCGTCCGTTTGTCCCCAAATCACGTGTTGTGGAGTCATCCGCCGCGGCTGGCGCAGATGCAGAATCATCAAGCCACTTATTTTCTTGAGCAGTGCTGACATTTTGTAGATGCGCTTGGTCAAAGTCATCCTTGAGCAGGACATCTTCCACAAGGGAATCAAACTCAGTGATAGACTTCTGCGATGATCCAAGATGGAACCAGCGCATGAGTCGGGTAATAGTGGAATTCCGAAAGGGAGACCATAGAGGGGTAGAATTGGAGATGGACACATTTTTTGCAGGAACAAGAAGGTCGGGCCCCTCAACAAAGATCGGCTAATGTTATGGAATCTTCAAGGTCATGGGTGGGACGATTCGGGAAAGCCTTGTAGAGCCCGTGGTCGTTGGGTTCTGTTTTCACCCATTTTGGGGGAACGGGTCGGCAGGGGCCTCCGTGGTCCGCGGTTCGTCGAGTATGCAAGAGGTGTTGGGGCGACAAGCGGCTCATCCCTGAAGCGTTCTGGGAGACGACGGCGACGCCGTCACGCCGAGGACGGCGACCAGGGCTTGTTTGTGCTTCAATAATCGAGGAGGGGGTCGAAGTTATGAGTGGATTTAGGAACGCGGGAGCAGGATTCATTTTGTTTCATAGCGGGAATATTTTCTGGTGCGGAGCAAATCACGGCACGCAAAGCTTCCGATTCAGCGAGCTCCAGAATGCATCCCTACCTTTACATTTTCCAGCGTGAAGAGAGAGCCCGCGTCCAGGAGCAAAATCATTTCCACAGAGGGGGCAAAGCACCATGATAAATACGATCGCGATACGAGACGCAGGAGTAGGAGGGTAGTGCAGGTGGATGGATTCCTTATGGAGAAGGCCAAGGGATCGTTCTACAGATAGAGAGCACAGTTTTTCGGCCCATAGAGTCGAATTTGAGCGATGAAAAAAGGCGGCAGAGGACAAAAATGAGCCCCCAAAGTGCACCTAGGCTGGAGGAGGCAAGGCTTGGGGTAGGCTGGTAAGGGGCTTGGAAGCTCCAGGCAAGCCTTGGATAGGCTGACCCAGTTGCGCTGAGGCTAGAGCACGCTTGGATGGTGCTGGCGCGTCGCGTCCAAGCCTTGACGGTGATTGCCGAGCACGCCAAGCCCTTTGATGCGATCGACACTTTTGGTGATGAACGTGCTTTTCACGGTGCTTTCAATGTCCTCGGATGCGCAGCAGGAGAAGCGTGCGGGACGGATCATTGTAACGGCCTGCAGAGCGACGACCAGCGGCCCAAGCGATATGGGGATGGAGTTGGCGATCGGGAGGTGAGGGACGCTGAGATGCTGCGTTCGAATGCAGGACGAGAAACACCCGACGGTGCGCGAAGGCGAGATCGTACTTGCTGGGACGAGAAGGCACGGCGGGTGGGTAGACAGATTCAATACAAACACAGCTTCGGCTACCGGTACCGGTGCTATACGTCGGTCCTTATTTTCTTCATCTTGAGCGAGGGTATCGAAGGAAGCGCCGCGGCGGGGATGGAGTGGAACAATGCGGCGCTGCAGCCTCATGAATGGAAACGGTCAGTAGCCAAATGGCTTGTACGTCGGAAAAGTCCAAGGGATATTCATTCGTAAGTATAATTCCGTGCGTGGAGTAAAGTTTCGGGATACTGCAAGAGACGTGAGCTTTCGGGAGGATGGAGAGGATTCAACCACACGCACCAGCTAGCGTACCAGTGGCTTTCTCCCGCCCTTCCACAGTGCCAAGTAAAGTATTAGCTCCTCTTAAGTAGTAGCCGCTGTAGACCGTCAAAGAACTGAAGTTTCTGTACATCTTAAGTTCTTGTAAGGGGTAATTTAAGCGGCTGCTTTACTATTAGGGAAGCATTGAAGTGATCGAACCAAATGAAACTTAAGTTGCACTACACTGAACTTAAGTTCGTACAGGTACTTAAGTCCTTGCAGGTACTTAAGTTCAGCATGAACTCAAGTCGTAAGATATATAAAACTTTGTTCAGTCATAAAAAAAATAACAGTAATTGTACATGGTGCCGCGGTACGTCGAACTTAAGTTCCAGCGAAACCTTAAGTTGTGTTGAACTTAAGTTCCGGATGAAGCTTAAGTTCGACGCAACTTGAGTTCAATGTAACACCGACGGCGAGGCGCTCGATTGAAGGGTCGACGTGCCACTGAGGTAATATTCAAGTCTGGATGGCGTCAAGGTGATGAACAACTTGATGGCGATAAATGGACACGCGGACCGTGCGGTAAGTAGCTGGGGGAAATATCTCAGCAGAGGATGGGAAGAGGGGGGAGGTGGACTTGGTTGAAGGAGAGGTGGCCCTTACGACGTCAGCACGTCAGCAGCCTTTTAAGTGAAGTAAATTGATGGGATCATTTGCATTGTTGTTTTTTCCATTGTTCGACTTCGGCATCCGTCGCCACTTGCCTTCCTACCACCACCACCAACTGCATATGTGGTGGCGAGGTCTCTTCTCTTCTTTGCCTTCTACACTCACCCGCCAAACTCTCTGTGGACGCCAACCCGACATGTTGCGGAGAGCTACCGTGTACCGCATTCTACAGTCACGGTAATTATTAGAGTGGCAAGAGTGAGAAGGGATGCGGGGGACATAGGACTGGAACGGTGTGTGATATCTTGTCTTTTCCTAACCCCTTCTACCGACTTAACCTTCCCTCAGCTCTCCCAAAGCACACAGGTCCAGCCGGTGGCAACGGTGTCGTGCAGAAACCCGAAAATCTGTGAGTGTTGCCTCACCAGTACACCTTCCCTCTCTTATCTCCTTTCACCCAACTCACTCCTCAGCTCCAGTGAACTCCGATCAACAATACCCTCAGGTGCGTGCATTTATGTGGCCACGCCCAATGCGGAGGTTGGCTTAGGAAGAATACTCATTGCATACAGGACATACATAGAGCATACAAGGACTTCTAATACATTTCGCTTTAACTGCCCCCACTGCCCCCTCCCCCCCTCCCACCCGTCGGCCAGGTCGCGTCGCTGACCGTCGTTGCACAGCCACAACAATATATCACGCTAACCTAAGTTTTGGAAGTCTTTCAGGAACTTCAGTCGTCTGTACGAAACTTAAGTCCTGTAACACTTAAGTGGTGGAGGAACTTAAGTCACCGCCCACAACTTAAGTGCTGGGAGGACTTAAGTTCCTGTTCAGGGGGGGTCTACAGACGGCGTAGTGAGGGCCCTCTGGGGCGCTGAATGTGCAACTTAAGTTGTGCGAAACTTAAGTTGGACGTTGGTCTACAACGCGTGCAACTTAAGTGGTCCTCCTCCAGTTTCATACAGCGCTGTATATCTCGTTTCCAGCCCAAATCTCTGTCGTCCAAAATCAATACCGAGGAATCCAACGCCAAGACGCCCCGTTTTTGCACTGTTTCCTAGGGTTGCCCACGGCAGGATACAGAAGGTGGCGTTGTTGCCATCGTCTCCGTCGAGCTCTGTCTGAGTAGATGGAGGGAGGGAGCGGAACAGGTGCAAGCGGAGAAGCGAAATGATCCGGTGATCGCACCGCCGCCGCTTGCTCTTGACCTTCACCACCATAGTATCCGCAGCCTCTATTGTGGGTCGTGGATTATCGCCGTATCCAATTCCGACGCCCCATATAACAAGTTTACTTTGTCGCGCTGATCTTTCGGGCGGTACAATTTTCTGGCTCCTCTCGCTAGCTCTCTCGCTACTATGGAATTCTTTCTCCTCTGCACGGCTCAGCCAGCAGCTCCCAACACCTCTCCAGGCAAGCCACCCCTCGCGTTTGCAAGATACCTTAACCCTTGGCCTATCTGCCTCGCTACTCTCCCGTGTACTTGACTCCTTCATTCAATTGGATCCGTCACCGCCTGGCCCTCGTCCATGTCTATCCATGACCACCAAACGCGAGTCCTGTGGCGCAAATCTCAAGCATACCATTTTTTTCGGTGAGACAAGATCCAATTATCTTTGCCCTACGCGGAGAAGCCTCTAGGTCTCGGATCTGTGAAAAGTCTGCACGGCCTCTCGATGGTCTGAAAATACTGGTTGGGCTCGTCCACACCCTTACGCTCCGCAGCTACTTCTCTGTCAATTTTGGGGTTATCCGCCGCTCCCATCGCACAAGTACCTGCAACAATCGAGCAAAAAGAAAAATAATACTAGTGGTCGCCATTCGAGCCTCCTCTACTTCGTGTCCGGATGCGACGCGCTTACCTTCCCCCACATGATCATGGCCACAGAATCCCAACAAGGCTCGAGTCGGACATAATCGCTTATGCTGCTATAGGGATACGAATATTGGGGACGATAGCTTCTTAATTTCTCCGCTGCTGGGCCGGCTTTATGTTCGCCGTGTAGAAGTTGCTTCCAGTCCATACACAATCTTCCTCCCTTTCTGCTTTCAACCTCTCCAGGTTTTTGGCGCCGAAACCTCGATAAGCCTTTTCTTCCTTTCAAGACGAACTCACAGGCCGTGCTCTGGGATCAATTCCACAGTATCCACCACCTACATATATTCAATCCCTCCGCGGCTGAGTCGGAAGTAAATCACTGCAACGACGTACAAGCACAATATCCAGACACCATTCTACCTGGCGGGCTGGCACCCCGGCCGAAAAATAGATGATTCAAATAATACACCTAACTGTCTTTCCGTATTCACTCGCCCTGCTCCGAAGCTTCCCTCGCTATGCCTCGTGGTACTCGGAGAAGCTACTAGTCTAGCTTCATTGTTTTTGCTATTTTCTGCACTCGGATCTGAGCAGTCTTCTTTTTCTTTCAGTCTACTCGGGGGCATCCGCACTCCCAGGCATCTAGGCCTCGGCGATCTCTCTCTGATTTCTTCCTGGCTTTTCTTTCCTCAATTTTCGGATTAGGGTCTTTGGCGAGACTCGCAAGACATAGAATCGTTTCAATTTCAATCTCGAGTTCTTCCCCTCCGGGGAAGACCATCGATGTTACCGACTGTATTTCCGTGGGATGAGAGGACCAGCTCTTATCTGGGTGAACTGTTTGCTTCAAAAGCGAAGGCAAGATCTGCTGTATCAGCCGGTGAATGGTTCCCCGGAAAACTCGAGCCGACCCCGACATGGATCCGTGCTGCGGCATTGTTGATTCCTCATTGAAGCATTGAAACTCCGCTCCGCCGTGTGCGGCCAAAACTTCGCTCAAATCTGGATTCCTACAATCGTAGACGCGGTGGTTGAACTGTGCAATTTACACAGGACGTATTGTGGTGTGCGTCCTCCAGAATTAACAACATCGCCTCTCATTCCTGTGGGAACTATGTATACTTAGAAGCTCGACAGCATTTATTTCAACATTTCGTTTTATCACCGCAAGGCTGCCACGCCCTCTCTTCCTTCCCTTCCCCCACCATCCATGGACACTGACACCTACTTAGACGACGAGGATATCCCCACTCCGGCCCCGGACGAGTACGACTTCACGTCGTGAGCTCTCTTCCCGTTCTTTTGTATCTGCCCTACCTTGTGGCTAAGGGTGCTTATCTCAGGTCCGGTGGTGGCATGTTCGCGGGCTCGCACCATTTCACCTTGGCGGGTGGGACATTCAACAACACAAATAATTATGCCGCGGCACCGACGGTGCTCCGTGGTTTGTATTCCGTTCACAAGTCTGGCAAATATCTACTCCTTGCCAGATTTTCGCATGATTCCAATAGGTGACATTGACCTGCGAAAAGAGCTGGTGGTAAACAAGAGATCGTCCATCATCGGTCACGGACGAGAATACAACTGTGTTCGGCGGGTGTATTCCGCGAAAATAGAGGGCCGAAGGTCGAAGGTCACTGTGGCCGTGTATCAGGGCGACGGTGCCGAGGATGTGTGTCGAATCCTCCTTCATTCAGTTAAACACTCCTTGAGCCCGACGTCGCAGGACTGGAGGAGAGACACCGAAATGTATATGTCTGTTCGGTGAGACCTGTCTGGTTTCTGGCTCGATTGGGTTTTCATTCCATTCAGCCACCCGAATATCATTCAGATTTGCGGAGGCGCGAGTTATAGCAATATGCATGCCACAGTGTTCCACGCTGGTGTGGTTAATCCATCTTAATCGTTGTCGAGGTTGACATATCAAATAGATCTAATTCCACTCAAAGCATTCCTAGCACCCCACTCGCCGATAATGAAGGTGTATCTTTACGCCTATTATGTATGTACAACAAGAGCGTGGCGGGGTGCTCCGCACCCCACCACTTCGGTTCCAAGATCAAAAGAAGCATAAGAGCTGTAAAGCTGTTGAGGTCTGAAAATAAAGCTGTTGAGTCGTGCCGAGGTGGAATCAGCCCCCCGGCAGGCTCGGCATAGTGAAGCCAGACTTTTCTGGCTGTGTGATCAGAGATGCCGCGATGAGATGCTGGTGCCATCAGCGGACCTTAAAAGGCTTCAGACAGACAGGCGTAATCTTATAAAGAGAGTGATGATCACTCACCACATATATATGAATTTGACTTTTTGTAGACGGAGGAGTGGATTGTAAGCAAATCCGATTTTGGTTTGCCTTCTTGCTAACCTGTTCGCAGCAAGTGAATGATTATTTCATATCACTCGGGCAAAGGGTCAGCAATATATATATATCAAGTTAGGCCCACTCTAACTTGTTCAGACCCTGGACAACCGGGACTGTGCAATGTGGATACGAACCTCAACCGGTCGACTCTCCGTGGACCTCGTTCCTCAGGATAATGGGTTTTCTCTTTATTTCTCGTCCGTTGAAGCTTCCCTACCACTAGCAGCTACTCCATCAAACGTCACGGAACTCATGGCTATTGAGTCCCTGGTGCTGGCCCAGTACCATCACATGTGTTCTCTGTATCTCAGCCAATATTGTGAATGCCCCATCTCCACCTCTGCGACGGTTCACATTGGGGGAGTCACTTCCTGGCCGTCAGGACATCAATACGAGGAGCATGTCGAAATTGCCCTTCTGCCAGAGATCGGTAGCTTCTACGTCGGTTGGCAGATGTGGGGTGATGAGGGCAACCTTGTGGGAAATGGTTGGACTCGGTATTTGAGTTTTCTCGCTCTCTTGATGATCATATTCACTCACCCTCCATCATTGCAGTTACAGGGCCAATGTCGTATTCGACACCGAAATCATGCTCTGGGTGTATTCTAATGATCCCGGAGGTTGGTTGAGTCAAGCGAACCACGTCTTTAACCGCCTTCAGATTACGTCCAATTTGGAAGATTACGGTGCGCCAGGCAATTAACCCCCATTTTTCGATACGTAACCATTCCCAAAAGCGCTCATGGAAAGCATTTACTTCATAATTGATACTGGGAGTGCAGGGCAGGACCCTCCACCCGGCTATCTGTTCCTCTGTCCAAAGGAGGACTTTCGAACTGGACCCGCTTCATTCAGCTGGCCGAGTTGTCCAGCATATTGGTCTCTTGATCCCTCAGGTGTTGAGCGTCTCAGCACAGAAGAGGCGGCACGGCTCGGGCTCCCCCCCTTTCAACTTACCACAGAAATACAAGGGAAAGCTTGGGATGACGGTGTCTACGCCGGCCTTCGTAAATTTCACCAAGCCAAGGGATTCGATCCAGACAGTCAGGATGTTGCTCGACATCTGGGATATCCATTTTACAAATTACCCCAGGACGTGAATTCTCCATTCGCCCATGGTAAGCTGCCATTCTATGCCAACTTTTTTCCACTGATCTTTTTCTCTTGAACCTCTTAAATGAAGTGGATGACTTCACCGAAGCAGAAGCAACTGCTGAGGACGCTGACACAGAAGATGAGTGGGCAGACGCCCAGAGTTCACTGCACGAGGATTCTGATTGTAAGAACTTGAAGGTTTTCGCCGCTGCAACAGCTGACGGTCCAATTCCTCTAGGCGGTGAGGGGTCTGATGCAGAAGATGGTGTGGGCGAAGCCAGCATTTGCGCTGACCCGCACGAGCAGCGGGGTAAGCGAAACGAGCTCCACTCTCTGCGCGCACTCACCATGGGACCCTCAGCGCCGCAAGTTGAACAAGAGTCAACCGACAGTGGACACACCGACACGAATCACGAGGCAAACTTGAAGCCTCAAACTGCCACCGACCGCGCAACTGGTGGCGGCTTCATTCATAGCATCTTCAGGGCTTTGCGAGACAGTATGGTTGTAGAGGTGGACTCGGACAACATAGATACCGATCCCATTTCCCCATTCCTAATCTGACCCGCCATTACTCCTCTGAGCCTTTTTTTCAACTTGTATGAGCGATCTATCAATTCCAATTGGCGCGTAAGGCGTTGAAGTATGTGAAATGGTTCGCACTGAGCCCGATAACAGATAAGGTAAGCAGAGCCGTCGGACGCACTGCATGTATGGCGGCGTAGGAAATATGGTATATCATCATCGACTCGTGTTTTGAATCTTGAATAAAAGTTGAACTTGGCTTCTCGGGGATGTTCCATCTCGATGCTCTCCTATGCTTTAAGGTTTCAGTTCGTGAATGAAATCGATTGCTGACAGTCTTATTGATATTTATTCTTCAATGTACAAGTTCACCGAATTCAAGGTGCACTTCATCAGGAAAACCTACCTTTGCCATTTAGCGGAAAGTGACAAGAAATCTAACATTTTGCGAACATTTCCCTAGAATTCCCCCGAAATGTCAGATTCCCATCAAATGTTAAAAAAGTTCCCAGTCAATTTGTGTCTTCAACTCAGGTCGGGTCCCAGCCCGTACTAGTCCCATCGGTTTAATACTTTTTCGTACTTCTGGCTGGATGCGTATAGCGATCCAACCATCCACTCAGTTAATACCTCCAATCCCGATCAATCAGACTCGGGTTCCCCAGTCGTTTCGGTTTATGCACCGACCTTCCTTTCAGATTCAAAGCACAATTCAATGTGCATGCCCGGTCATCGGTTCACCTTTCTACATCACATCGTAAGCCCATTTCCATTCATACTACTCTCTGACTCGCTACCCCAGGCTCAGTGGCATCGCGACTTAAGCGAAGTGTTTGATCGACCCCCTGGAATGGTGTGTGCTCCGTTGGCATCTTGTAGCTACATGTAAGAACAAACACTCTTACATTACTGCTTGTTTGTCTTCGGTAAACTCGTTGTTCAGACATTTGGACCACGCGAGTATAATAAATCCCCCCCCCGCACGTCCTAAAGAATTATGATCCTGCGCGAGTGAGTGTGGATTGAAATGTAATTGAGTACAGTGCGCTTCAGGCCAAGGTTTTGCGGGAGGGAACCTCTACGTACCGTTGTTTCGCGGATCGTTCTGAAATTCGTGGTGTTTCGTGTCGGGGGTATACGAGGTGGCCGGTTGAGAAAAGATAAATCTAATGTGGTGGGTCAGTGAACAGCATTCGACATTATTGAACGAAGGCGGGAGCACGTACCAGACGCAGTAGTACGTCCTAAAGAATTATGATCCTGCGCGGGTGAGTGTGGATTGAAATCTAATCGAGTACAGTGCGCTTCAGGCCAAGGTTTTGCGGGAGTGAACCTCTACGTACCGTTGTTTCGCGGATCGTTCTGAAATTCGTGGGGTTTCGTTGAGGGAAGACACTGAGGTGAGCGGTGAGTACGGGTTAACCTGAGAACAAATAAATCTAATGGGGGGGGTCAGTGAGTAGCGTTCAACGTCGGTGAAGGAAGGTGGGAGCACATACTAGATGCAGTAGTACGTCCGCTGTGGAGGCGACCGAGCCTCCTACCACTGCTTGCGGGGACACCGCCAACGAGACTGCATGGTGCAAATATCCGCCGGACGCGTCGCTAACTCAAGCAGACACGGCTGCCACCACTATCAACGCCTCGACTGCGCGCACGCAGCGCACGACCATTAAAACCATGATGTCTAATCCCGCTGCTTGCCAAGTCGACTGTGCACGGGATGCGGCCGACAACACCCACCACCAGTCCTCTCGACAGTACCGTACCACCCCGTCCAGTCTACCGTGCGCACCGCCGCCGCTGCAGCGTCGTGCAGTCCGCGTACCCGGTCTTATTCCTCGATTTGCCCGGGTATGGGCAGGCTGGTAGATTCGGCTTGTGCCTGAGCTTGAGAAGGATTGAGACGGAGACGCCCCGCAGGGAAGAGAACTCAAAGAGGAAGGATGTAGAGTGCGGTACGCGAATGGTGAGTGGTGTTATCATCTTGGCATGCGTCCGCGGGAATTAAGATACTCCTCCTGTTCTTCCAGGCGTAGGTGACCCGGACGGTGCGGTGCACAGCGGAGGGAACGAAGGACACGGTATGTATTTGATATACCAGAGCCTGCGGCCGCGAAACACAATGGAGAAAGAACAATTAACCCGACGTACCGACTCCCTCGTGCTTCCAAAAAGCGCGGGGCTGCGCAAGGATACTCTGCTGCCTGGCGGTCCCACACGCATACACTGGACTTGAAGGAAGACGCGCGCGCCATGAGGAGGTCATTGTGTCGAAGGGATAGAGGACGCGTTGCAGATTCCGAGGACACGCACCGAACTGGAGGACGTGGAACTACAGTCCAGACGGAGCGCACAGCTCCGGAGTTGGATTAGAGGAGGATAAGCTGGCGACTGGAGGGTCCCACACGAGGTTTACGCGTTCCTGATTAGCGGACCTTGACGCGGCGCGGTTTTCACGGTGCCTTCACGCGCGCAGCGTGCGGAGCCGGAGAAGCGTGATGGACAGAGTGTCGTAACGGCCTCCAGAGCGACGACCAGCAGCCCAGCGATGTGGGGGGAGTTGAAGGTGGGAACGCTGAGATGCGCAGAGAAGCGAAATGATCCGATGATCACGGCGCTTGCTCTCGACCGTCATCACCTACAGCGCATTATTGCAGTCTCCGCTGTGGAAACCTTCTGGATCCCTCGACTCACATCAAAGCCACGAGTTTGGATTATTGCTTTCGCTGCAGGATGTACGGCACCAGAACGTTTAAAGTTTTCTTTGGTCGTACACAAATCCTTCTCGCGGTACACCAATTATTTTCAAGCCGTTGGGATTCATCATACTCTCTTGCCGAAATTTAGGCTTTCTGGCGGTACACCATTTTCTTTGGGACACTGTTGGGATCTATTCTATTCAAGGGGGTAAAGTTTTGTGACAAAATGAACATAACTTGATTTAGCCTTAAAATGGCGCCGGAAATCGAAATCTGCAGGCCCCTAGTCCGCCCGGTCAAAACTCGTCGAGATCTGCGCAGTTCTTTCCCGAAAAAAATCAATCTTTTTTTTGAATTTTTTTTGGAACAATTGGCTCGAGCCACGCAACTTTCAAAAAAAAGTTCGGGCGAGCTGGAACCAACCTCTCTGATGTTACGGCATAAAATTGCCTTATATGGGCATCCATCACCTCAAAAAGGAAGTCGATCAATTGAAATCAAAACCGCCATATCTTTTCAACCGTTACCCAGATGAGCATTTGGACTGCACATTTCGATTGCCAGCCCCCATTTTGGGGCCAAATCAAGTTATGTTCATTTTGTCACAAAACTTTACCCCCTTGATTCTATTGCTCGTGGCTCCACTATTCTGAAGACGGGTTTATCGGTCCAAATATCTTTCAAGTTACTCCCGCGGTTCTTGCCCGTACCTTCCCCGGAGCCTATAGCGCTCTCTTAGTCTACAGTGCCTGAGTTACTGACCCACGGTGACCGCTGAGTCATACTGTTTGTTGCACAAGATTCATCCTTTCTGGTGGAACACTGTCCTCCTCGTTTCTGGCAAGCTATACTACCTACCACCAATTCCCATCCAAGTTCACCAAAGAAAATTGGATTGAGAGGCCAGCCAGATCGAAAACAGCTCGGTCTCTCACTTTGCTTGCGCCGAACGAAAAATACTATTTTACTCAGTCCACACACGCTCCCCTCTGGAACTTATCACTCTCGAGCCTACGCTTACCCCCATTCACCCGGTGATCGTTGTTTAACGCTTACATACCTGCACTGAAGTCAAGTCCAAAGGCAAACAGAAAAACGACACGAAAAGTTCTGTTCGTCTCGGTCCGACTCGTACACGACGCGTTTATCTATAGCACCTATGCCCACGTCTTTTGCGGTCCACAATCACTGCCCAACTGGTCACCAATATCTTTCAAGCTTCTACGTTGTTGACTTGTCTCTTCTCTCTTCTCTTGCTCTGCGCTTTAGCCGAGTGCATCCGAAGCTCCGCGTAAAATTTTGGGCCCACCCCGGCGATCTCCCTTCAAATTTTCCGGGTCTTTGGCGCGAGGCTTCCCTTCAAGACTGTACTCGCTGCAAATTGATTGACGACGATTTTCCCCCGGCCTCATTCCTTCCTCGCCCTTGTACTTGTGCACAACCCCCAAGCTCAACGGCCGAGTCGAAAAACCTCAGCAATAGCGTCCAGTCTAGCTATCGGGAGGTGGATACGCAGAGTCCGATATCTCGGCCGAAGGAAAGCTTGACGTCTAACAAAACACCCAAATTTAGCTGTCTTTCCCTATCCCCATCCCTTTACCCTCACATCACCTCACGGTTCTAGTATCTACGAGGTACCTCCTCCATAAATTCCGAATTTTCCCTCGCTATGCATCGTGGGAGAAGCTCGCTTGTTTCCGCAATGCTAGTGCAATGGTCTGTATCTGGGGGATCAGAACAGTCTTCTTTTCTTTCGGCGTGTTTCGGGGGCATCCGCACTTACGCTCTTGGCTTTACCCCACTCACCCTTATGTGGTTTCCGAATGAATCCCTCGCTGTTTTCCTTCCTTCAAGATTTCCGCCTTGGTCTTTGGCGAGCGGTTTCCCTTCACGCAGAATGTGATTAATACCCTCCTCCATCAATGCTAAACCGCCCACGGTTCCTCGTGATCAGTGTCTCCGAGAATGCCATTCCTAGGCCGAATTCGGACACGATTTCATAAACACAACACGAAAGCCTCTCTTCCCTCAAGTTCTCTTTCCCCCACAGTCACCTGGCTAATAATCAATGAACCCTATCGCTGTCCAGGTCAAACCACGTTACTTGCTATAGCCGGCACAGTCCTGGAAGATCACCATTGCTCAGGTGCACTTGGCGGCCTGGAACACGGAGTGCGAATCGACAAAGGCCCCTGCGCAGGAGGCTATCGATACTTTCTGCCTCAACATTTGTCCTTCCTTTTGTGGCTGACAGACCTCCAGTCCTACTCAGCATAATCCAATCGTACGCGCGGTTAGGCCCCGTATCCGAATTCATCGAGTTGGACTCGCTGCGCCAACTGACACTGTAGCAGGGAAAGGCGACGGCCAGGTGGATGGGCATGGTGGATGCGGACAACAGTGGATGGATGACTAATCTACTACATGGGGAAGCATATGAACACGACCCGATGCTACCACTACATCTGCCCACCCACAACAAAGCGACGTCCTCGTCGCGACCCGAAAAACTCAATCCAACACCATCCCCTGCGAAACTCGCTCGCACGCCAGCACTCTCGCTCAACAAAGCTCGGGGTACAACATCTTGTGCACGCTCTCCCCTCTGTCGAGAAAGGCGGGGTACGATCGCTCGTTGCGTGCCAGGGGCATGCCGGGAAGCCGGGGGTCGGAAGAAGAAGTCGAAGTTGGGGAAAGGGGAAGTGAAGAGGTTATCGTCCGCCCAAAATATTTTATCAGCAGGTTTCAGTGTTCGGCGGGTTATCGGAAAATGACCGCATTCGACTGGAAGCGGACAGTATGATCGGGGCCGGAGAGGACCTCGGACGGCGCGAAAGGTAGTCTCTCTAGACAGACACTCTATAAGAAATGTGCTCGTACCTCACATTATAGAAAGGGTAACAGCAACGACACAACCCTCCATAGTCGAGAATATTTGCCGGTCAATTTGCCCGGTCCTCTGTCCCCAAGGCAAGGACACCCGACTGACCACAGCCCAACATCACCGCGTCTCCGCAAGCGCTCGGCATTGCACGGAAACGCTCCCGCACTTCCGCATGGAGATGGTTTTCTCCCACACTCTACCAGAGACGGGATAGGTGGACAAGAGGGTGGAGCGGCGAGCACAGGGTCAAATGAGTCGAAAATGTTGCCAGAGGTGGGTAGGAAAGTAATGATGGTACCAGTAAGATCTAGCTCGATCGGCAGCGCTGTGAGGTGGATGCCAATGAAAAAAAGCAGATGTCGCAGAACGAAGGTGAGGTCGAGGGCGAGCTGGAAATGATCCTCGCAGCGGACACTGCCACGGGACAGCGGAATCTGGTCCGTAGGTGCGCATCGTCGAATCGCTCCAATCAACAGATGTAGCAGGGAAAGGCGACGGCCAGGTGGATGGACATGGTGGATGCGGACAACAGTGGATGGATGACTAATCTACTACATGGGGAAGCATATGAACACGACCCGATGCTACCACTACAACACGAGTTGGAGCTTCCAGTTGGTTCAACTTAAACCATCCTCCGGCGGCGAAACTATTGAATCAGTCAAGTCTTCAAGTTCTCATTCCCTACACCTTCCCTCAGAGTTGTTTTACCCAACTGTCCTCAAACACGGTGTTTCGCGGAAGGGCACCGGCAGAATTGCATGCTACACTCCGAACTCTGACTATCCACCTCACAGAACACCAAGCAAGTACTGTAGTATTTCGACCATTCAAGTGACGGGTGACGGAGGGTGGTGAACTGAACAAATTTGGTGCATGTAACGGTGACATTCTAATTTCTGGGCTCAAATCGGGGTAAAAACATCAAAAAATGTCGGCCTGCACCTGCCGGCCATCCATTTATGGTAATGTTGGGTGATTGCCGAGGAATGAACGCCAAGCCGAATGAACACCTGTGGTGCAGGCGGGCCTTCTGGGCTGCGAGCACAGTTTTTCAACTGAGGTGAAATGTCAATTGAGGATGGTTTTCAGCTGCGCCGTCGTGGAGTTCCGGGGATGGTGTGAATATTTTAATTTCTGTTGAATGGTATAGAGGCAGTGTGTTCATTGATTTGAAATGGCGTGAGGAAGATGAAGGGAGGTAACCTACATGGAGATGGAACCAAAGAACTGCAAAAAATGCGAGGCATCTTGTTAAAGAAATAGAAGCTCAACAGCAGTTATTTAATGTGCTGCGTTATCGCCGCAAGGCTGCCACACCCTCTCTTCCTTCCCTTCACCCACCATCCATGGACACCGACACCTACTCAGACGACGAGGACATTCCTGCCCCGCCTCCGGACGAGCCTGCGTTCACGTCGTGAGCTCTCTTCTCATTCTCTGTATTTACCCCACCTCGTGACCGACGGTGCTTATCTCAGGTACGGCGGCGGTATGTTTGCGGGCTCCCAGTATTTCACAATAGCTGGAGGGACGTTCAGCAATATTATCCAGAATTATCATGCGGTACCAACTGTACCCCCTGGTGCATATTTCTTTCATGAGTTTGGCAAATACTTACTTACTCCTTCCAGACTTTCGTATGATCCCGATGGGGGATATAGACCTTCAGCAGGAACTAATGATGAACGAAAAATCGGGTGTTGTGGATCGCCGACAAGAACGCCACTGTGTTCGGCGGGTATACTCTGCGAAAATTGATAGTCGAAGATCGAACGTCACCGTGGCTGTGTACCAGGGTGACGGTGCGGAAGAGGTTTGTTGAGCCTCCTATGCGGTTTATGTCTCTCTCAACCTCGCAGGATTGGCGGCGAGATGTTGAGAAGTACATGCTTGTTAGGTGACTATCACTAAATCTTCGGCTCGCTTTGTTGTTGTTGAGTGGCATCCAGGCACCCGAATATCCTCCAGATTTGGGGAGGAGCAAGTTATGGCAATATATACGCCACAGTGTTCCACGGCGGTGCGGCGTTCAATTTTAAGTTGTGCTCGAGTTTAATCGTTGGTAGATCTGGTACCGTTTGAGCAATTCCTAGTTCCCCAATCACCTATCATGACGGTGTATATTTACGCATATTATGTGTGTACACTGTTACTCGCCATGTAAGCGATTTAATTTCCCTATAGGCGGAGGAGTGGGAAGTATGCGAATTTAAATAGCCGAGCCGGCCCCCTGCTAACTTGTTAATAGCGGGTGGAGGGTTATTTGCAAACGGTTAGCACCATATTCGAGATTATGCCGACCCTAACTTGTTTCAGGTCTTGCACTCCTGGGAGCATACAATGTGGATACGAACCTCAACAGGTCGTCTCTACGTGGATCTTGTTTCGCTGGACCAAGATTTTGTACCACATCGGTTCACCGAAGGCCCCCTCTTACAAGCAGCCACTCCATTGAACGTCACGGACATCATTGCCATTGAATCCCTGGGGCTGGCCCAGTATCATAATATATGTTCTCTGTATTTGAGAAGATATCGGATAGACTCCATCTCTACCTCCGTGACGGTTCACATCGGAGTAGTCACTTCCTGGCCGTCAGGACATCCATACGAGGGACATGTTGAGATCGCCCTTCCGGCGGGGATCAAGATCTTCTTCCCCAACGGTTGGTGCACATCGGGCGATGGGGAGGGTGATCTTATGGGAAATGGTTGGACTCGGTATTTGAGTTTTCTCGCTCTCTTGATGATCATACTCACTCACCCTCTCCATTATCACAGTTACAGGGCTGATGATCTATTCGACAGCGAAATCGTGCTGTTGGTGTCTTCTTATCATCCCGATGGTTGGTTGAGTCAAGCAAATCACATTTTTCACCGGCTTCAGATTACGTTCGATTTGGAGAATTACGGTGCGCCCCGCAAGTCACTACCGGTTTCCGATGGGTAACCATTCCAAAAAGCTCTTATAGAAAGTGTTTACTTTGTAATCACTGTTGGGAATGCAGGGCAAGACTCTCCACTCGGATATCTATTTTTTTGCCCAAGCGAAGATTTTCGAGCCGGGCCGACATCGGTCAGGCGGCCAGATTGTCCAGCATATTGGTCTCTCGATCCCTCAGGTGTTGACCGTCTCAGCACGGAAGAGGCGGCTCGGCTGGGGTTCCCTCCTTTCCAACTGACTACGCAAGTCGAGGGACAATATTGGGACGCCAATGTCTACGCCGGCCTTCGCCAATTCCACCAAGCCAAGAGATTCAATCCCGAGAGCCAAGATATTGCGCTGCATCTTGGATATACGCTTTACGAATTGTGCGGGAATGTGAATTCTCCATTCGCTCATAGTAAGTTGCCATTCCAGGTCAACCGTTTCCCTCTGATCTCTTCTTTTGATACTCAAAATGAAGTGGATAACTTTGATGAAGCAGAAGAGACTGCTAAGGACGCCGACACGGACGATGAGTGGGCGGATGCACAGAGTTCAATGCACGAGGATTCTGGTTGTAAGAGCTTGAAGGTTCTCGCCGATGCGACTACTGATGATCCAATCCAGCTGACGCGGATTCTGGTGCAACAGATGGTGTGGACCAAGACAGTATTTGTGCTGAGCCGCAGGGTAAGTGAAGCAAGCCCCGCTGTCTGCCTGCGCTTACCATCCAACCCTCAGCGCCTGAAGTTGATCAGGAGTTAATGGACGGTGGATACACCGACACGAATCACGAGGCACACTTGAAGTCACGAACTGCCAACGACCACCCCACTGCCAACAACCCCCCAACAGGCGGAGGCTTCATTCATCGCATCTTCGGTGCTTTGCGACACAGTCTAGTCGTGGAGACGAACTCGGACAACATAGAGACCGATCCCATTTCCCCCTTTCCGATCTGACCTGGTCTTACTTGAACTTGTATGGTTACCCCGTCAATTCGTGTAGTGAATTACTTGCCGGGCCAGATATATAATTCTCCAAGTTCCCAGAGCCCAAGATGGACTTTGGCTACCGAGACACTTACTCAGGTGGGCTTTTAGTCCCTGCGGATAAGACAGGATAGTTTCGGGAATTGCGGTGGAATAAATTCTAAGCTGTGCCCCAGGCGTAGCATTTTCATCCGGCTCGGGTAATTTTCAACCGTGGGAAACAGCATATTAAACAAATATTTGATCCACCATACTGGAGGTTTTAAAGGTGGAATTACGTCAAGTCATCTGAACCGCCAATATTTCAAGAGGAAATATTTTTTGGAGACTCACCTATGCTATCTCTTATGAGCTTATATACAAAGATCCAGAACTTCAGCTCTTTTTGGCATCTGCAAGTGCTCGAGGGATTGTTCTGAGGGCTCTTGGGCAGGAACCCTCTTCTTTTGGGCACTTTCATTTAAAAAAACATTGTGTGGGCAACGAGATTAGAGGGATTCTAAACAATGTGGTATCATTACAAAAGTATGCTTCAATTTACCTGCAGACCGAATAGTGCCTGTGAAACTAGACAGAGGCCGCGCGCCACTGGCGCGTCAATAACACACTGTACAATCCAAGGAAAGGAGCACTAAAAGACTAAAATTACATGCACCCGTGTCATGCCCTGTCATCCTACGACGAACACTGGTCCCCACCAAAAGTGATATCGTCAAAGTACGGTCCTACATAACAAGTAATAAAATCAGCTATGACGAACAGTTTATCTGTACCTACTCTCGAAATGACTTACCAAGATGGTTCTGCACCGAAATATGGAGTAGCGAGTTGCCAGTCGCGCAGTTTTTATTGTCATGCCCTGGGCAGGAGACAATATTCGTCTGCGACCCATCGACAATGTGGATCTCTCCTGCGCTGTGTGTAAAGCCAAATAGGAGCGGGGGCACGGTGGGGACAGCTGAGACGGAGCGCGCAGATTCGGAGTTGGTTGGATTAGACTGGCGGGGGGGAGGTGAAGCTGGCGACTGAGGGGTTCGACATGAGCGCGGTTGTCACGGTGCCTTCATGCGCAGCGCGCGGAGCAGGAGAAGTGTGACAAATGGAGCTTCGTAACGGCCTGCAGAGCGACGACCGGGGGCTCAGCGATGTGGGGACAGTTGGAGGTGGGGAACGCTGAGATGAAGATTCGGCGCAAGCGGAGAAGCGAAGTGATTTGAAATCGGAAATGATCCGGTGATCGCGCGGCTTGCTCTCGACTTGATCATCACCTCCAGCGCATTATCGCAGTCTCACACCTTCTGGCTTCCTCGCCTCGCACCAAAGCTACGGATTTGGATTATCGATTTCGCTGCTAGTGCCTCTGCCGCAGGACGTACGGCCAGAACGTTAGGTTTTCTTTGGTCGCACACAAATCTTTCTGGCGGTACATCAATTGTTTTCAAGCCGTTGGGATTCATTCTACGCTCTTGAGGCTTTCTGGCGGTACACCATTCTTTCGGGACCCCATTGGAATCCATTCCGACTATTCTGAAGACGGGTTTGTCGGTCCAAGTTTTCCTGTCCGACCCAGCCTTGACCCTCACCTGCCGTTCTCGCACGTACCTTCCCCGGAGCCTATCGCGTTCTCCACAACGCCGGCGTCACTGACCCACAGTGACCGCTAAGTCATACTGTTTGTTGCACAAGATTCATTCTTTCTGGCGGTACAACAACAACTCAAAAACAATTTCTTGGAATAATGTCCTCCTCGTTGACTGGCTAGCTATCCCACGTACCACAAATTCCCATTCAAGTTCGCCAGAGAAAATTGGATTGGGGGAGGCCAGTCAGATCGAAAACAGCTCGGTCTCTCACTTTGCTGGCGCCGAACAAAAAATACTACTTTACTCGGGCCACACACGCTCCCCTCTGGAACTGATCACTCCGAGCCTACGTTTGCCCCAATCACCCGGTGATCCTCGTTGTTTCGCACTTAAATACCTGCAATGATGTCCAGTTCAAAAGCAAACAGAAAAACGACATGAAAAGGTCTGTTCGTCTCGATCCGACTCGTACGTGAAGCGTTTATCATTCTGTACTTCATATTCCTGCACCTCATGACCACATCTTTTTCAGTCTACAACCACTGCCCAACCATGCTCAAATCCCAATCGTGCGTGACTCTTGGCTGTGGAAACCAATATTCTTCAAGCGTCACGTTGTTAATCTGTCTCCTCTCTCACTCTGTGCTTTGGCCGAGCGCATCCGAAGCTCCGTGTAAAGTTTCGGGCCTACCCCAGCGATCTCCCTTCAAGCTTTCCGGGTCTTTGGCGCGAGACTTCCATTCAAGAGTCAAGCCCGTACTCGCTGCGAATTCTCCCTCGCTATGCCTCTTGGGAGAAGCTTGTTTGTTTCCGCAATCGTAGTGCAATGGTCTGGATCTGGGGATCGGCAACAGTCTTCTTTTCTTTCGGTGTCGTTCGGGGGCATCCGCACTTACGCTCATGGCTTTACCCTTATGTGATTTCCGAATGAATTCCTCGCTGTTTTCCTTCCTTCAAGATTTCCGCCTTGGGTCTTTGTCGAGCGGTTTCCCTTCACGCAGAATGTGATTAATGCCCGCATCCTCCAAACCCTCGCTATCAATGTACCAAGCGACTCCAAGCCCCGAGTCCTCCACGGTTCAATCAATTTTCAAGCTCTTCCTTGTCCTCGTCAACTTCAGCCGTATCCTATCCGAGATAATATAATTACCACTGCTTCGCGCTCGATCTCGGGGACCTCACCAAAAAATGAATCAAAACAAATTCCCTCCCTGCCATCACGGTCAACTTGAAGGTTTCTGGTTCTTCCGCAGCAGAGAAACCAACAATCAATGAACCCGATCGCTGTCTAGGTCAAATCGCGTTACTTGCTATTGCCGGTCTAGTCCTGGGCTTCATCGATAATCGCCATTGGTCACTGGGTGTGATTGATGCGGTTGAAGCACAGAGCGCGGATCGAGAAGGCCACCTGCCCCGGAGGCCGATGCTTTCTGCCTCAAACTCCGACATTTTCCATGTTGCGCCCCTATTCTAATCGACCATCGTACGCGCGGTTGGAGGCACTGTATTCATCGCAAGGTTGGGGTTGGACTCGCTGCAAACTGACACGAGTTGGGCTTCACTTGGTTCAACTTAAGGCTGTTGACGAAGAGCTTTGAAACATCCATGTAATCAGCCTTTCCTTCAATGCAACCATATGAAGGGCCGTTCAACCCCGTTCCAACTCTGTGGCTCGTATTTGAATAGAATTCAAACCATCCTCTGGCGGCGAAACTATTGAATCCGTCAAGTCTTGAAGTTATCATTTCCCTGCGCCTTCCCTCGGAGTTGTTTTACGCAACTGTCCTCAGACTGCGGTTGAAAACGGTGTTCCGCCGAAGAGCGCCGGCAAAAGCACTCCGAACTCTGACTATCTACCTCCCGGAACACCAGGGATGATGGGCTTGGTTCAGAAAGTATGTTGAATGCGTGGACTTCGAGTTCCAGCTGCAACTTTATCTCGACAGACTGCTTGCTTGAAAAGCCAAGGACCTACTGCATCCAGGTGGACTGTCCGAGGATTGGATGTGGCCAAATCGTACCACCCGAATTTCCTGTACGAGCTGAATCTCCGTTCATCATTACCTCTGCTGATCCGTGTCATCGGCATTGTTGATCCTACGTTGTAATTGGAACTCCGCTCTGCCGTACCCGGCCAACTTCGCTCGAGCCGCGAATTTAAAGCGGCCGGAATATTCTTCCTAACTCAAGCAATAGATCTTTTTGATTCGTGCAGGTACTTACTTTCCATTTGCACCAGCTAAAGCCGATGGCTACTTTGATATTGGTGCACCGGTCACAATGCGTGAATGCCACGCAAGATTAGAATTTGAGTGTTGTTCAAGCAAAGATTAATAAATACGACGGAATTCCGAAATGGCAGCCGTCGGCAGAGTACGCAGAATATACACTGTCTGATGGCTCACAACACTCATTGTAGACGCGGTGGTTGAACTGCGCGGGTCCACGTCCTCCAGGGTTAACAGCATCAGTGTTGCACTTAAGGGTTAAGCCCTTAATATCTTAAGGCCTTAAGTTAAGACTAAGGGTGGGCCTTAATAACAGGGCAGAAACATCTAAAGGCCTTATTAAGGGTTAATGGACCAAGGCCGAAGAGCCCGACCACATCACTCACTTGATTTTTTTTAACCCGCTCACCATTAACACACACACCATCCAACCAGTATTAATGGCACCGGCAACACGCACATTGGGGAGGTTTCCAAAACTCTTTGGCGGCAAACCGTGCACCCAAGGTTGGAAAGTCGGCTTGTCGGCCCCGGGTATTGGAGGAAGGATTGTACCCGGAGCTCCTTGCAGCCGAGCACAGCAACGAGGCGCCCGATGCGGGGCCTAGCTAGGAGAGTTCTGGCGATAACTTCGAACTTTCGAGGGTAAGAACCCGCCCTGCCATTTTGGGAATTAACCCTTAATTTTACCCTTAAAACACACCCTTAATTAACCCTTAATAGACCGTAAGGCCTTAGCTTCCGGGGTGACCCTTATTAGGACCCTTAAGTACAACACTGAACAGCATCGCCTTGTTGACAGCATTCCTGCGGAAACTATAAGTAGAAGCTCAACAGCATCTATTTTAACCTCCCGTGCTATCACCGTACGGCTGCCACACCCTCTCTTCCTTCCCTACCTCACCATACATGAACACCGAGACCTACTCAGATAATGAGGAGATCCCCGCCCCGCCTCCGGATGAGCCTGTGTTCACGTCGTGAGCTCTCTGCTCATTCTTGTATCTGCCCTGCCTCGTGGCTAACAGCGCTTATCTCAGGTCCGGCGGCGGCATGTTCGGGGGCTCGCACCATTTCACCTTGGCGGGTGGGACATTCAACAACAACAACACAAATAATTATGCCGCAGCACCGACGGTGCCCCCTGGTTTGCATTCTGTTCACGAGTCTGGCAAATATTTACTCCTTTCAGATTTTCGCATGATTCCAATAGGTGACATTGGCCTGCGAAAAGAGCTGGTGGTAAACAAGAGATCGTCCACCATCGGTCACGGACGAGAACACAACTGTGTTCGGCGCGTGTACTCTGCGAAAATCGATGGCCGAAAGTCAAACGTCGCCGTGGCCATGTATCAGGGTGACGGTGCGGAAGAGGTTTGTTGAGCCTCCTATGCGGTTTATGTCTCCCTCAACCTCACAGGATTGGCGGCGAGATGTTGAGAAGTACATGCTTGTTCGGTGAGTATTACTGAGTATTGGTCTCGTCTTGTTGTTGACTGGTGTCCAGGCACCCGAATATCCTCCAAATTTGCGGAGGAGCGAGCTATGGCAATATACACGCCACAGTGTTCCACGATGGTGCGGCGTTCAATTCCAAGTGTACATCCGGAAGTTAATCGTCGCGGAGATCTGGTGCCACTTAAAGAATTCCTAACGCCTCAGTCACCTATAATGACGGTGTATCTTTATGCGTGTCATGTGTGTGCACTGTTACTGACCATGTAACCGATTTAATTTCTCTATAGACGGAGGAGTGGGAAGTATGCGAATTTAAATAGCTGAGCCGGCTCCCTGCTAACCTGTTGTTAGCAGGTGAACGATTACTTTGAATCACTCTGTCAGCGATATATATATATGACGTTGGGCCCACTCTAACTTGTTCAGACCCTGGACCACCGGGACTGCATGCTATGGATACGAACCTCAACCGGTCGACTCTCCGTGGACCTTGTTCCCCCGGACATCACGTTCGATTTAGCTTTGTACAAGCGGTCCGTTGTAGCCCCCCTGCGACACGCAACCACTCCGTTGAACATCACGGAAGTCATTGCAATCGAGTTACTGCCGCTGCAACAGTATCATCACATGTGTTCTCTGTATTTCGACAGATATCGGCATGACTCCATCTCTACCTCCCCGACGGTGGACATCGGAGCGGTCATCTTCTGGCCTTTACAACATCAATATGAGGAGCATGTTGAGATTGCTCTTCCGGTGGAGATCGATGTCGACTACAGCAGTTGGCGGATATTGGGCCATGGGGAGGGCGACCTTATGGGAAATGGTTGGACTCGGTATTTGAGTTTTCTCGCTCTCTTGATGATTATATTCGCTTACGCTCTCCATTATCGCAGTTACAGGGCTGATGATGTATTCAAGACCACAATCATGCTCTGCGTGTTATCTGACTCGGATGTATGGCTCAGTCAAGCGAATCATGTCTTTAGCAGCCTTCAAACTATGTCCAATTTGGAGGATTATGGTGTGCCTCGCATTTCGTCCACGTTTTCCGATGGATAACCATTCAAAAAAGCTTTCGTATACGCTATTTACTTCACATTCACAATTGGGAGTACACGAGGGGACCCTCCACCCGGCTATCTGTTCCTCTGTCCAAAGGAGGGCTTTCGAACCGGACCCACTTCATTCAGGTGGCCAAACTGTCCGGCGTACTGGTCGCTTAGTCCTGAGGGCATCGAGGCTCTGAGCACGGAAGAGGCTGCACGGCTGGGTTTTCCACTTTTCCAGCTGACTACAAGTATCGGTGGAAGCTTTTGGAATACCAGTGTCTACGCCGGCCTTCGTAAATTCCACCAAGCCAAGGGATTCGATCCAGATAGTCAAGACATTGCTCGACATCTAGGTGAACCGCTATATCGATTGTCGAGGGATGTGGATCGTCCATTCGCCCACGGTGAGTTGCCATTACAGGCCAACCATTTCCCTCTGATCTTTCTTTGAACCTCGCTTTGAACCTCGAAATGAAGTCGATAAAGCAGAAGACGAGGTTGACGCGGACAATGAGTGGGTGGAAGCACAGAGCTCACTGAATGAGGATTTTGGTTGTAAGACATGGATTCTCCGGTCGTCGCGACTGCTAAGCTCCAACCCCATCTAGGCGATGAGTGGTCTGATGCAGAAGATGATGTGGGCGAAGATAGCATTTGCGCTGAGCCGGACGAGCAGCAGGGTAAGCGACGCGAGGTCGGCTCTCTCCGCGCGCTCACCATGGGACCCTCAGTGCCCATAGTTGACAAGGGGTCAAGGGATGGATACACGGGTGCAAATAATGAGGCAGACTTAAAGCCACAGACTGCCAACAACCCCTCAACAGGCGGAGGCTTCATTCATCGCATCTTCGGTGCTTTGCGACACAGTCTGGTCGTGGAGGCGGACACGGACAACATAGATACCGATCCCATTTCCCCCTTTCCGATCTGACCTGGTCTTACTTATTTGAGTCTTTGTTAAACTTGTATGATTATCCCGTCAATTCATGTAGTGAATTACTTGCCGGGCCAGAGAGATATAATTCTCCAAGTTCCCAGAGCCCAAGATGGACCTTCGGTCTCGGGACACTTACTCAGGTCGGCTTTCAGTCCCTGCGGAGAGGACAGGATAGTTTCGTGAATTGCGGTGGAACAAATTTTAAGCTGTGCGGCAGGCGTAGCATTTTCATCCGGCTCGGGTAATTTTCAACTGTGGGAAAACAGCATATTAAACAAATATTTGATCCACCATACTGGAGGTTCTGAAGGTGGAATTATGTCAAGTCATCTGAACCACCAATATTTCAAGAGGAAATAATTTTGTGAGACTCACTGATGCGCACCAGCTCGCGCTGGGCGCGTATACACATATAGCGCCGTTTTACCGAGCGCTTTTCCCACGGTTCGTCGAATCGGAGGGCGCCTCCGCAACTCGACAGCGCCTTTTCCGTGCACCATTCCGCAGAACCGCATGGTCTCCGTCTCCGTATCGATAACCCCTTTCGCTACTCGCTGAATCTCATAATGCTCCGCCGTCAGTCCTCCGATCAATCCTCCGTTTCGCGCCCTCCGTTTCGCGGCGCGCTTTCTATTTATATCCTTTCGGCGGCGCCTTTCTACTTGGCGCCTTTGCGATTTATCCCCATTTCTCGGTAGCACTGCCTCACTCATTTACTATAAAACTCCACCTACTTTCCTGTACTCTCCAGTTTGTTGCCCACCAGCAATACATCTCACCTTTCGTATTCTGCACTTCGCCCTTCGGTCCCTCGTCGCCATCGATGCCCACCGCCTACGTCATGTCCTTCGTCGCCATCGTTCTGTCCTTCGCCGTCCACGTCCACGCCACCGTATCCGCCACAGCTCCCATCCCGTTCCCTTGCGCAGCTTACCAGCTGAGTACTGAACATGGAGTGACCCACTCGCACCCCCGTTTCATGGCCGTCGGAGTGTTGAGTTTTATGTTTGTTGTGTCAGCTCACGCTCTCAGACGCGCCGTGAGCGCATCATCACCCATGCTATCTCTTATGAGCTTATATACAAAGATGTCACGACATTGGAGGGATAACTACTTGAGTACATGGTGGATATGTGAAACACCTATGACGGAAGTGTTCTCTGATGCCGTTGGTCCGATATGAAATGTATGGGAGTAATACTGTCTCATAATTAATACCATTTCTAGGAAGAAATGCACGGGTGTAGCGCAAAACAACACTGGTTGGATTGACCTCAGAAAAAAGACACCGCTCCCATTGAGACAAAAGTTTCACTGGTGATGCTGTGTATAAGAGATTCACCGGTTGTAATGCTTTCCTTTTTTTACACTGCTCCTCACTTGCCAAGAATTGACATCGGTGATTTTGTTTGCCGCGGTGTTGGTCCCATCTTATGTTCCTTGTCTCAATTGGCTCTGTGTCGGCATGGCCCTCGCATTTGAGGACTATGTCATCGTGTTTCTCAGTTCCGATACTGTGAGTGGGATTCCTTTGTTCTATAGTTCATAACTGGGGCTTCCTTTTTTTCTGCGGAGGATACTCCGAGATTTTGCGTCGCACTGAGACCGGTCTTTGGTAAGTGTAACTTGCTCCGAGCACACACCAATGACTTGGGTGTGTTGACTGGTTCTACATCTATGCCAAAGATCAATGTAGCATCTCAGTGTTTGCATGATGAAACTCGTTGGCAATGATTCCGTGCATCTTGCAGCCTGTTATAGGGCCTGAAACTGATTTCTGGTCAAATCCAGGAGCATTCGAGTCTTTCCGAAAGGTGGCGCCGCGATATAACAAACCAGATGTTTACTACATCTTTGAGCCGACATTCCTATCAACCTGCTTGACTCTTTGACCATAATCTGGGCCATCTGCTCCTGGATCCAATGCCTGGTGTTCGAAATGTTCTTCTTGCCACCGTTTCATTCATCTTCACTGTCCTTCTAGGTCTAATCGACGAGGCGCCTAGACCACTAATAGGTTGAGGAATATCGTGGCATACTATGAACCTCTATTCCTTAACAGTGACAGATTTCGCGCCCGCAGAACTGCACATGAGGTAGTGAAAGAAAATCTCGCAAACAAGGGTGTGAATGTTAGATTTGAAACTTAGAGGGTGGTGAAATTTTTGCTAAGTGTTTATTCTTTGTGCAAGGTACCTGTGTAGCTTTTGCTGCCTGATCTAGGGAGTGTCACATTTTTTTGGTAACAGCGGGTAGGGTGTTTTTTGAGAAAAGGGTGTGAAATTATTGGAACCTGTGCAACAAATAATTATGAGACAGTATTACAGCCATAGAAATATCCAGGAGGATGGTGAATAGTCACTGCTGTAGCTGAAGGGCCTGTGTAATGAGTTTGGAAATTTGTGTGGTCTTAGAAGATGGCAGTAGTGCTGTTACAAGGCACTCATGCAAACATCTGGATTGGCTAGTTTAGATCGGTATCCCGGGCGTAAACTGGCAATATTAGGGTCTAAACAATGTGGTATCATTACAAAAGTATGCTTAAATTTACCTCCAGACCAAATAGTGCCTGTGAAACTAAACAGGGGTCACGCGCCACGGACGCGTCAATAACACACTGTACAATCCAAAGAAAGGAGCATTAAAAGAGTAAAATTACATGCACCCGTGCCATGCCCTGTCATCCTACGACGAACACTGGTCCCCACCAAAAGTGATATCGTCAAAGTACGGTCCTACATAAGAAGTAATAAAATCAGCTATGACGAACGGTGTATCTGTAACTACTCTCGAAATGACTTACCAAGATGGTTCTGCACGGAAAGATGGAGTAGCGAGTTGCCAGTCGCGCAGTTTTTATTGTCATGCCCTGGGCAGGAGACAATATTTGTCTGTGACCCATCGACAATGTGGATCTCTCCTGCGCTGTGTGTAAAGCCAAATAGGAGCGGGGGCACGGTGGGGACGGGGTCGTTCTGGTTCGTGACGAAGGTGATGCCAAGCTGAATGGGAAAGTTCGTGAGAAGCGGTGTAGAGAAATTGAGAAGGGATCTAGGACGCACATTCGAGTCGAGGAAGTTCGCCCATGCCTCGTTCCCCCCACGCGGGAGCCCAAAGGTGGTTACGACAACCTGCACGGACGGGTCCACAGCACCCTTGATCATGGCGCCGGTCATTGTGGCAAGGGCGGCACCTATTCATTCCATAATGAGCTTCCTAGCACATTGTGCACAGAATAGGTGCATACCAAGACTGTGTCCGGTAACCACGACCTTTTTTACGCCAGTGCTCGCAAGGTTCGCCTGGACTCCCGCGAGGAGTCCGTCCGCCGTGCGCTGGAAGGTTTGTTGGAACCCATCATGTACTTTGATGCCCTCTATGGTGGTCAACAGATTCAATTTGAAATACGTAAAACTTAAAGAAGATACATACTCCCAGCAGCCTGGGGAATCCGTGTCGTATCGACATTCACCAGAGCGAGTTCGGCGTCATTTAATAGTGAAAGGCTAGACGGGAGAGGAAGGGAGGGGTTATTTTCAGGATGATTGTGATGATGAAGAAGGAAGAAGAAGATGTCGGCGCCGGCTCACAGGTTATCCGGGTCGGTCCCCTCGTGCGCCACGACGAGACTTTGGTCTACCGTATCATGGGCGATGAAGTCTATATTCCGCGTTATGAATAGGACGCAGTCCTGACACAAGATGATCACGCACAGAATGGGACTTCTCCCTGGTCTTTGATATGCGCCATTAATACATGAGTGGGAAATTTCCGGTCGTATGGCACGATGGACGATGGACGTACCTCCACCCTCCTGCAGGAACGTCACGCCTGTCAGGCTATTGCAGGGCGAACCACAATTCCAGGATTTGATCGAGTCGCTGGGGCAGTATGCCGCGCGCGCAAACTGGGCGGGCCGGAGGAGTGTCGCGTTGACAGCGGAAAGTGGCACGGGCGTGGGTGTGCCTGTCGCCTCGCTGGATCCCAGGCCAAATAGAGGCGCCGCGTAGGCGACCAGCGGGACAAAAGTAAATGAGAGAATGAAGTATGCCAGCATGATGAAGTGAAGTGAATCTTGGCCCAAGAAAGAAAGAACGAGAACCAAAATGTAAACGAAAGAGGGGCAACGGGAGAAGGGAATGAGTGGGCATTGCAGAGCGTGCAGTATATAAAGGCAGGATCATAAGTGGACAACAGCGGGGATGGAAGGTTCCTAGATGATCAACTGTCTCAAGACAGTGTAGATATCATACCACAGAGATGAACAAGATATTTCATGATAGGATCTTGTCAGCAGCGTGTGACAGCACTGCAAGCTTGGCTGCTTCGACAGTTAGCATCTAGATCGAGTCTTCGTCGATTCAGGCTGTGTAACGGTGCGTACTGCGGTCCTTAGAGCCTTTGCTCGTGCCGGAGAGAAAGGAAAGCAAAGAATATCGTCAGCAGCAGCGTGCCTCCACTGAAACAAAGATGAAAAAAAGACCCGTGGTGTCCAGGAAGCGCTGGATGAAAATGTCAAAACAGAGAGACGCAGAGCGGAGTTAAGCGCATCGTGTGTGATGCCGCAGCTGAAGCGCTGAAATACCGCGGTGGGGATCAGTGCGGTTGTTCAAACCCTCCCTTGATCCTGAGGAGCGCTGCGCTGCAGCGCAGAATAATTGGCTTGGAGAAATTTACGGAGGCAGGAAAAGGACGTACCACCATTAGGTGCGCACTCGAGACGTATGGGCAATTGGATTGTACGTGAGGTACTGGATCTCTGATAAGTTAGAAATGTCATCGAGAATAAAATCAAGGACGAGCAGGGGTGGAATGGGTGAGCAACGGTTCACGAAGGCGTGCGAGAGGTGCGGCAAGATATGGGTGAGAACACCCGATGAAGGAGAACAGGAAGAGAAGAGAAGACAGGGCAGGAATGCGCACCCAACGTAGGCAATCTGCCCGCGCGATGCCTATCGTCCGGCCCTTCGTCTCGCCTCCGGGGTAGATACGAAACGGACAGAAACGACGGGGCGAAGGGGACGGACACCCGCGAGAAGGGTCAGCGCAAACACAGTGCAATTGACTTACGCGCGTATCGTGCGTCGACGAGGGGACGCGCGGAAGGCACGGCGGCGCGGCGGCACCAGTGCGCTGGCTTTCGGTTAAGGGGGAGGCAGGAAGTATCGATATTCTGCGGTGCGAGTTAGTAAGCAATGGGGAAATGTGGAGGGAAATATATTGGCAAGAGGAAAGTAGATAGGACGAGCATGGAAGTCAAACAAGAAATTTAAGAACAAGATACGCACCCGAAACTGCAAAGATCCCTCCGATACCAGAAAAGAGATACACAGCTGGACGGGAGGCCTACGCGCAAATGGCGGGGAGCATGAGGCTACATGATGGAGCGCTATGCGGGGCTCGGAGTGCGCTGGATGTCTGATACCAATGAGCGAATCAACGGAAAGGATTGAGAACGCCAAAGGAAAGAAATGGAAGGATCGAGGGGCATCTTTGAGGGCCAATAATAAATGAAAGAAAGGTGCGAGTCCTTGATTGCCCTCAGTACCACTTCCGTCCAGAGCACTCGAAAAAAGAGAGGAAGAATCGAGGTGCCTAGATTTGCTGGTGGAATGAGTTGTGCATCTATAGAAGTCCTGGCAGGGTAGAACGAGGATACAAGTGAAGCCCTAGTGAGATTGGGCGACATTGAAGGCCAGGCCGAAGGTGCGAGCAGCTGGTGGCGAGATCATCATCCTGGTCGGAAGAGAGAAGTCGTGGCGATGCTAACGGATCAAAATTGATTTCACCGCTTTCTTCCTGCCACCACCCATCGGTACCTCGTTCGCCAGCTCGGCACATATTTTCTCGGGCAACGCACGCCAAAGTCTTCTGAACTGACATCACCATCATCTATGGCCACTATCTACATGTACTTGCTCTGGCGATATCTCGGTCCCCAGAGCGCCTTCAAGTGTGGTCTTAGACTGTTGTTCTGCAATCGCGATGGTCATGTGGAAATCGACTCTTTTCAGGTGCCTTCTCTGCGACTAAATGCTGCGATATCAGCTCGAAAAGCTCCCCATTCACAGGCTAGTCGATACTTGGCACAATTCAGCAGCCCCAGACTTCGATCGACGAACTTTAATTCATTCAGAGTTCAATTACTTTTCAACCTCAGTGACGACAAGCTATCCTTTCTCCTAGGCTTCGTTAACTTCAACAAGGAAACCTGGTACTATTTGGTATGCATACGCTCACGTTCCGCGGAACCATACCAAATTAGTGCGGGGTAACCGGTTCGATTCCCGGCAGTCGCCTCCACCGCTTTTTACCAGTCAATTTTTTTTAGGATTAGCGGTACACATATCGCTAGTGCCTGTATTTCGGCGCTGAAATTTTGTATATGAGAAAGCCATGCACAAGAAAACTCGAGCAAAACTTTGCTCGGCACTCAAGGGAGCAATTTATGCGTGAATCTTGGTCCATCGGCTGCATTCACGAAAACGGTATTATTTTTTCTCCTAATCTCGCCCTCAGTTCTCCTTAGGAAAGCAGACCTCGTAGCTTTTAGAATGCATCCCCTCTCGTTGTGAAATTGGTGCGGCATTGACGGGGATAACCGGTTCGGTCCCGGGCGCGGTGTTGATTCTTCTTTAATCTCAATTTCCTTTCCCCAAGTTTTTTTAGGGCGAGTAGACCACAGATCAATCCTCCTTCTCTTTGAGATGCCGTGCCGTATCTACCGCTGAATCTACCCTTCAGGTTGCACGGGACAGATCAAGTTATCCAGTCCGAGTCATTCCGTACTTATCAGTACGCCAGTGGTTTGGCACCTTAACTGTTTACAGGCTTGGTAACCCTGCGCTGTCGAGGCTAAGACCCTGTAGCATATGGTATGCGCACGCACAAGTTAAATGCGTAGAATTTTCGACAACTCCCGCGGAACCCGGTTCGATTCCAGGGGGGTCTTGGCAACCTGGCGGAAAGCTTTTTTGACACTGAATTTTGCGTAGATGCATCAGTGATCCAGTTCTCCGTTCCGAGTGCTGTGAGCAGACCGTTTGACGTGCATGAAGTTAATCTCCTGCTGACTCCATCCCAATCATCCTGCGGGGATAACTTGAAGGCTCTGGTTGTATCACACCAATTTCTCGAGCGTGCCCGAGCTTCTCCATCGCACTCATTTCAGGGACCGTGAGTTTCTTGAGGATATTAAATATGTGAGGATCCGGGAGAAGCAGGTAAGTATTCATTGTTTGAATGGGTCGTGCAATGATACTGACCATCCGCAGATTGGGAGCATCCGTGTACCCTTTTCTGAGGATCAAACTCTCAAAGACCACGACAACCCAGTCCTCTTGTTGATTCTCAACGCTGCCATGCCTCAACTGGCTAAGATTTTGGCGCAGTGGGACCCGCAGCATACCGTCATACGAAGTCTCCGTGCATTTGGCGGTAGCAAGAAAGTCAACCAACGTCAAAAGCCAAGTGAATGGTTGGTTGCGCTCGGCCTGCGCTTAACACCAGAAGTTGAACTGGCGCTGGAATCAGCCACGTTCAGCCTGATGCAGCACGAAACTCTGGCGCATATCCATTATGAAGAACGGACATCTCGCATCACTGGAGTTGGGACCGCACTGCTACAATGTCTCGTCGTTCAACACGAGCTCGGAGAGCCGTTGAACCTCAACGGTGATTTGGTGAACGACCTCTGGGACGACTCCGTTGTGGCCCGCAAGAGCGACTCCAAAGCTGCGTTACATGCCATGTACGTCGCTGTATGCGCCGACGAGGCTTTGCCAGGCGCAGACTCGAGTCAAAAGATGTCGAGGTTTTTCATCAGACACACGATCGTCGACAAGGAGTGGCGCCCACCTCTCTACCATCGGATCCGAGATTCGGAATTCATGCCTACCGAGGCCATTCTGGTGACGGTTCCGGAGGGATTGAAGCGCAAAGCTGAGGAGCAGCTGGAGGGGTTGAATGGATTGAAAAGATCCAAGGTCGATGTGAAGGCGAAGAAATCAAAGGCGAAGGCACCGCGGAAGAAGACAGTCTCGACTGCGGAGACTTCTGCCGCGCCCGGACGTGTGCTACGCACTCGAAAGAAAGCAGGAGCCGTTTAAGTTGACCGTAGTAGCCTAGCTTAACTTGAACCTGATTATCTCAGGCAATTCTCAAATGTTGAACTGAGGTTGAACCACATCACACTCAAATGGTATTGGAAACTGGCTTGTAACTCACATACTTTCAATTCAGGAGATTAGACTCCAAGGTAACGATTGGGAAGAGTCAGTGACGACGGCGAATATATTTGTGTTAATTTCGAGCTATTCACGCCGGCAATGCCAAGAGATATATATTTCGGAGAGGTTGACAGACAGACAAGGCGGCACGAAGCTCCAGTGGACTGCTGTAACAAAATACTAAAGAACTCACCTTAGTAGGTTAAGCGAGCTCAAGCCACGCCCGCCCGCATGCCACGCCCGCCATGCCCGCACAGCTAAATTCAAACTCCGCTAAGCGTGGCATGCCCGCGCATGCCAATCAGCCAAGCCAGTCGGAAGACTCTCGTGGGATTTGGAATGCATCCGCTCACGTTTCCCCGGAAACATGACCAATTGATACGGAAGAAACCTGGCTCGGTTCTGGGTGTGGTCCTCGCGCGATCCTTTCCGCCCTTTTTTCCGGTATCCACTGTCTGATAGCTCAAAACACTCCTTATTGTAAGCGCGGTGGTTCAACGCGGTAGTTGGCGCAATTTACGCAGGGCGTATTGCGGTGTCCACGTCCTTGTCGACAGCATCATTCCTGTGGGAACTATAGAAGCTCAACAGCAGTTAGCTTAACGTACCAGCGCTAAGGCTGTCACACAGGTGCTCGCCCTTTCTTCCTTCCTACCCCCACCATCCATGGACACCGACACCTACTCAGACAACGAGGACATCCCCGTCCCGTCTCCCGACGAGCCTGTGTTCGCATCGTGAGCTCTCTTCTTATTCTTTGCATTTGCCCTACTTCGTGGCTAAGGGCGCTTATATTTATCTCAGGTCTGGCGGCGGCATGTTTGCGGGCTCGCAGTACTTCACGATAGCTGGAGGCAGGTTCAGTAATATCATCAAAAATTATCATGTGGCACCGGCTGCGCCCCCTGGTTTGTATTCCTTTCACACGAGTCTGGTGAATACTATTTACTCTTGCCCAGATTTCCGCATAATCCCGATGGGGGATATAAACCTTCAAAAAGAATTAACGGTGAATAAGGAATCATGGCTAGTTGTACGCCGACAAGAACACAACTATGTTCGGCGGGTATACTCTGCGACAATTGACGGCCGAAGGTCGAAGGTCACTGTCGCCGTGTATCAGGGTGACGGGGCCGAGGATGTGCTTCGAATCCTCCCTCATTGAAACATTTGTTGACTCTGACATCACAGGACTGGAAGCGAGACACGGAAATCTATATGTCTGTTCGGTGAGACCTGTTCGGTCTCTCTCTCGATTGGGTTAAATACTCATTCCATTCAGCCACCCAAATATAATTCAGGTTTGGGCGGGCGCGAGTTATGGCAATATGCACACCACAGTGTTCCACGGCGGTGCGGCGTTCAATTTTAAGTTACACTGGGCTTTAACCGTCCGTAGATCTGGTACCGGTTGAACAATTCCTAGCGCCCCAATCACCTATCATGACGGTGTATCTTTACGTGTGTTATGTATGTTGCTCCATTGATTTCCTCGCTCTATATCCGAATCTGGCTTTTCTGTAGACAAATGAGTGGAAAGTAGGTGAATTTGAATACGGGGTTTGGCTCCCTGTTAACCAGTTCTTAGCAGGTGAACGATTACTTTGACTCACTCTGGCAAAGGGTGAGCAAAATATATATTTTAAGTTAGGCCCACTCTAACTTGTGCAGACCCTGAGCAACCGGGACTGTACAAAGTGGATACAAGCCTCAACCGGTCGACTCTCCGTGGACCTTGTTCCCCAGAACATTATGTTCTTTTTATATTCCTTGCCCTTTGAAGCTTCCCTCCCACCAGCAGCCACTCCGTCGAACATCACGGAAGTCATTGCTATCGAGTCATTGGGACTGAGGCTGTATCATAATATATGTTCTGGGTATTTGGCTCAATCTCGGCATGACTCCATCTCCACCTCCGCGACGGTTCATATTGTAGCAGTCATTTCCTTGCTGTCAGGACATCGAGACGTGGAGTATGTTAAGATCGCGTCCTTGATGATGCTTAATGCCTCCTACTACAACGGTTGGCAGATTTCGGCCCACGGGGCGGGCGACCTTACGGGAAATGATTGGATGCGGTATTCGGTTTTCTTGTCTTGGTGATCATGTTCGCTCATCCCGTTCATTATCACAGTTACAGGGCCGATGATGTATTCAACACCGTAATGAGACTCGAGGTGCATTCTTATGGTCACGAAGATTGGTTAAGTCAAGCAAACCACATCTTTAGCCGCCTTCAAGTCACGTCCAATTTGGAGGATTACAGTGTGTTTCGGATTTTGTTCAAATTTTCCGATGGATAACCATTTTGAAAACAAAGCTTGCGTAAGGGGCATTACCTTCAAACTCACCATCGGTAATGCACCGGTAGACCCTCCCACTGGCTTTCTGTTTGTCTGCCCAAAGGAGGACTTTCGAACTGGGCCTACATCATTCAGGTGGCCGAAATGTCCAGCATATTGGTCGCTCGATCCTGAGGGTATTGAGATTATCAGCACGGAAGAGGCAGCACGCCTCGGGTTCCCCCCTTTCCAACTGGCTACGAACATTCACGGAAGGTCTTGGGATGCCAGTGTCTACGCCGGCCTTCGTAAATTTCACCAAGCCAAGGGATTTGATCCAGACAGCCAGGACGTCGCTCGCCATCTGGGATATCCGCTTTATGAATTATCCTGCGATATGAGTTCTCCATTTGCTCACGGTGAGTTGTTATTCTACGCCAACCGGGCTTTCCAGTGATCTCTTTTGACCCTCGAAATGAAGTGGATGACTTTGAGACTGCTGAGGACACCGACACAGACGACGAGTGGGCAGACGCACAGAGTTCACTGCATAAGGGTAGCTGTAGGACATGAAATTTCCTGCCGCCGCGCCTGCTGACGACCCAACCCAATCCAGGTGATGAGGGATCTGATGTAGAAGAGGGTATGGGCGAAGACAGCATTTGCGTTGAGTCGCATGAGCAGCAGGGTAAGCGAAGCGAGGTCCACTGGTTGCGCTGGCTCACCATAGGACCTCAGGGCCCGAGGTTGACCAGGAGCCAATGGACAGTGGAAATGGTACAAACCATCAGGTAGACTTGAAGCCACAGACTGCCAACGACCACCCGACAGGCGGGGGCTTCATTCATCGCATCTTCGGGGCTTTGCGACACAGTCTGGTCGTGGAGGCGGACAATATGGATACTGATCCCATCTCCCCATTCCTAATCTGACCCCCATTACTTATCTGAGCCTTCTTTCAACTTGTATGTTTGTGAATTCAATTGGGTGTGAAGGTAGACTTAGATTCAATCAAGCCCAAGGATTTTGAGATTGGGAAATAATTCACACTGCCAGGTCCGAGGGCAGTTGCTTAATGGAATAAGCATAGCAGTGAATTGGCAGCAGAACTCCCCGCAACACTTCGAACCTTGAATAGAAAGGAAGTTGGGCTTCTTGGCGATGTTACATCTCAATGGTATCGTCGGGAGGTTTTCCCCCCATGCTTGAGGCTCTAGTTCGCGTATGAAATCGATTGCCAGCGTTCATTCTTATTGATATTTGTTCTCCAATGTGCAAGTTCACCGAATTCAAGACTGTGAACCGATTAAATTGTGTCTTCGACTCAGGTCAAGTCCCAGTTAGTCCCATTCCGTTTTTTGTACCACCATCAACGGACCTCTGGCTGGATGAATTATCCACTCAGTTAATGCCTACAATTCCGACCAATCAGACTCGGGTCTGTGAGGGTTTCCTTGAGTCGTTTCAGGTCATGTACTGGCTTTCTTTTCAGATTCAATGCCCAAATCAATGTGCATGCCCGGTCATCAGTTCGCCTTTCCGCATCGTATTGTAAGCTCATTTCCATTCATACTACTCCAACTCACCTACAATGTTTTCTGCCCTATCCCGATGCACCGCACCTTCCTCTCAACGTAAAATCCACTGTCGAAAAGCTTGCTTTTCCTTCTCCTTCGCACTCACCTATGGGGGAAGGGTCTTATGAACGCATGGGTGGATTATTGAAGGGCCTAGCGCGAAGGCGTCGACGCAAAGTACCGTGGCACCGTAAAGGGGGGACAACGAGCGCATCCCGGGCCACTCCTGACGAGAGCATAATTCGAAACGGCGGTGGTATGAGAGTGTCAGGACAGAAAGACGCAGAGGGGAGTTTTGCAGAGGGTCGGGACCGAATTGGAGTGAAGTGCGAGGGGGGCGGCGAAGGGAGGAAGGCGCCGTTAAGGGCGGGTGTGGCAGCTGAAGCGCTAGCGCTGAAATGCCGCGGTGGGGATAGGTGCGGTTGTTCGAGCCCCGGCTTTTGTCCGGGGGAGCGGTGCACTGCGGCGAAGCATAATCAACTTAAAGAAATTCACCGAGGTAGGAAAAGGAAGCACTACCATTATGTGCACAGTTCCTCGAGACGCTGTGGGCGATCGGCTCGTGCGCGTACTAGATCTGTGATAAGTGAGTACTGAGGTTACAAACATCAATGCAAATAAAATGGAGGACGAGGACGAGGGGCATGGGAATGGCAAGGGCAACGGTTCACGAAGGCGTGCCAGGGGTGCGGCAAGATATGGGGGAGAACAAGAAAAAAAGAGAAGACAGGGCAGGAATGCGCACCCAACGTAGGCAATCTGCTCGCGCGGTGCCTGTTGTCCTCCCCTTTGTCTCGCCTCCGGGGTGGGTACGAAATAGACAGGAACAACGCGGCAAAGGGGAAGGACACCCGCGCGAAGAGTCAGCGCAAACCCAGTGCAATTGGCCTACGCGCGTATCGTGCGCCGGCGCGCGGACGCACGCGGCAGCACGGCGGCACCCAGTGCACTGGTTTTTAGCCAAGGGGGAGGCAGGAAGTATTGGGATTCTGCGGTGCGAGTTAGTGAGCGGTCGGTACAGGGCAAGGGGCAGCGTGGAGGGAACATGTTTGCAAGAGGAAAGTAGATAGGACGAGCATGAAACTTAGACAAGAAATTTAAGAACAAGATACGCACCCGAAACTGCGAAGATCCCTATACCGGAAGGTCTGGATCTGAATCGCGCGCGGATGGTGTGGAGTATGAGGGCTGGATGGTGGAGCGCTGTGCGGGGCTTGGAGCGCGTTGGATGTCTGCAAGAGGATATCAGTGAAAAGGTTTGACCAAGCGAAAGGAAAGAAAGGGAAGGTTCGAGGGGCGCATTCGAGGGGCAAATGAAAAACCATAAAACCGAGAGCATCCGAGGCATGGGAGGGTCGGGTCGGGTCGAGTCCGGTCGGACTCTGTGGCGCTGCAGAGGCGGTGCCAAGGCTGTGTTGCCAAGAGTCGGACCCGACCTTTCGCCGTTATTTGGTCTTTGGAAGTAAGTCAATTTTTGGAGCAGGATTGCGGGAGAAAATAAGCCAATAACTAGACTCCTTTTTCATAGGTCAAGCGCAGGCCAAGCCCTGCAGAAACCTCATCATCAATGAAGTTTGAATGCGCTTTGATCATGATTTGGCACCATGTATTGATACCTTGAAGTACCCAAGAGGCGCCGGTGCGCATGTGTTTAAAACCCAAAGCACTGTAATGAATTGGTAATGAAGGCCCATGAGTAGCCGAATTGGTGAACAGCGGCCTCATCAACAGGGAAGGTCTCGAGGAGACACATCAGGAATCACCGGCGAGCGCAATTGGACTTGCAGCGGGCGGAAAGAACAATACTTAGGAATAGCCGCGCGGCGGGTCAGCTGCGGCGGCGGACAAGACAAAGCGGCATTGATTTGTCCCCATTAGGCCGCCAGTCGGGTTCCGCACAGCATCGTAATCAAGTCAAGGCGAGTCGGACTCGACCCGCCTGACCCGACTCCCCCGTGGATCCGACGCTCTGATAAAACCAGCGAGTCCCTGATTGCCCTCCGTACCGCTTCCGTCCAGAGTACTCGAAAAAAGAGAGGAAGAATCGAGGTGCCTAGATTTACTGGTGGAATGAGTTGTGCCTCTATGGAAGTCCTGGCACGGTAAAACGAGGGGACAAGTGAAGCCCTAGTGAGATTGGGCGGCATTGAAGGCCAGGCCGAAGGTGCGAGCAGCTGGTGGCGAGATCATCATGGCCGGAAGAGAAGCAGTCGTGGCGGTGCTAACGCCGACGGATCAAAATTGATCTCGCCGCTTTCTTCCTGCCACCACCTTCAAAGTTCGTTCACCAGCTCGGCACATATTCTCTCGGGCAACACACGCCAAAGTCTTCTGAGCCGACATCGCCATTATTTACGGCCACTATATACTCTTGCTCGGGCGATATCTCGATCCCCAGAGCGCCTTCAAGCTTCAAGTCTTGTCTTAGACTGCTGTTCTGTAATCGCGATGGCCATGTGGAAATCGACTCTTTGCAGGTGCCGTCTCTGCGACTCAATGCTGCAATATCAGCTCGAAAAGCTCACCATTCACAGGCTAGTCGATACGATTCAGCGGCCTCAGTACTTCGACCGACGAAATTCAGAGTTCAGAGTTCACTCAGTTCAGTTACTTTTCAACCTCAGTGACAACAAGTGATCCTTCCTCACAGGCTTCTTCAACCTCAACAAACAAACCTCGTAGCATTTTATGCATACGCTCACGTCGCGGAACCATAGCAAATTGGCGCGGAGTAACCGGTTCGATTCCCGGCTTCCCCTCCACCGTTTTTTGCCAGTTAATTTCTTAGGATCAGCGGTACACATCTCGTTAGTGCTTGTCTTTCGGCGCCGAATTTTTTGCATATGTGAAAGCCGTGCACGAGAAAACTCGAGCAAAACTTCGATCAGCACTCAAGGGAGCAAGTTATGCCCAAATCTTGATCTATCGGCTGCATTCACGAAAACGGTATTATTTTTTCTCCTAATCTCACCCTCAGCCGTCCTCAGGGAAGCACACCTCGTAGCATCTGGAATGCATCCCCTCTCGTTGTGAAATTGGTGCGGCATCGACGGGGATAACCGGTTCGATCCCGGGCGCGGTGTTGATTCTCTTGACCATACTTTTCTTCCGCCCACTGATTTCTTAGGGTGAGTGGACCACATATTAATCCTCCTTCTCTCTGAGACGCTATATCGACCGCTAAATCTCCCCTTCGGTCCTACGCAAGAGACAGGTCAAGTTATCCAGTGCGAGTCATTCCATGTGAGTACGCCAGTGGTTTGGCGCTGCGGCACTCCTCCCTCATTACCTTAACTTTTCACATACTTGGGAACCCTTCGCTGTGGAGGCATAAAATCCCGTAGCATACGGTAGGCGCCCGCACAAGTTACAAGACCACAAATGCCACAACTCCCGCGGAGGAACCCGGTTCGATTCCGGGCAGGGTCAACTCTGGCGACCTTGCGGAATACTTTTTTGATGCTCAGTGATCGAGCTCTCAGTTCCATTCGATGGGAGCAGACCGCTTGACGTGCATGGAGATAATCTCGTGCTGACTCCATCCCCAATCATCTTGTAGGAATGAGACCCGCCAAAATCCAGGTACATCAATGTCTGCGCAGATCGTGTCAGTTCTAATCGCAGCGCGTGGCCACGACCTGCCTTTTTTCTTTCTTTCCCCTTGGGTATTCTGTCGCTTCTAGCTCCATGCAGCTACCGCTGCCGCTCGTCCATACTCGGAGTAGCTGCATAAATTGACGTTAATTCATGCAGCTACTCCCCATTTGCACAGACACCTCCAACTATGGCGACGAAGTTCCGGGCGGCGACTGCGTCAGAATATCGAGGGGCTCACTTCCTGTCAATCGTGACTGTGGCACACTTAGTTACCAGGGCCCCCTCCTTGTAGAGGTATTGCACGGTCTGCTCGGCCAGGATTAACAGTATTGCCTCATCGACGACAATAGTATATTGCGGGAACTATAGAAGCTTACCGCTTCATGCGCTCAACAGCATCCCTCTCCTTATGAGGTTATGTATATCTGAAGCCTTTGATACACATCCGCTGAGTCCTCCGCTTGTGTCGAGTGCACTGCTTCTCTCAACAGCTGTATTTTCGGCCGTAACAGCATTAGTTACTTAACAGCTCTCGTGCCTCATCAAGCATTTAACCGAGATAGTGGGGCGCTTCCCACGCCGCGCTCTTGTTTATTCCAATGCCCCGTCTTATCGCGCTACTGCCGTACTTCCCTCTTCCTTCCCTACCTCTACTTCATGGACATCGACATCCACTTACACGACGACTCGGAGGACGTTTCTGCCCCGTCTCCGGAAGAACCTGCATTCACGTTGTTAGCTTTCTCACTTCTGGTATATGCATATGTCCTGGCTAAGGGCGGTCATCTCAGGTCCAGCGGAGGCATGTTTGCGGGCTCGCACAATTTCACCTTGGCAGGTGGGATGTTCAACAACATCACCAATAAGTATCTTGTGGCACGAACTGTACCCCGTGGTTTGAATCCCTTGCGTAGGACTAGCAAATACTTACTCCTTTCCAGGCGTTCAGATGATTCCGATGGGGGATATAGACCTTCAAAAAGAATTAACGGTGAATGAGGAACCGTGGCTAGTTGGACGTCGACAAAAACACAACTGTGTTCGGCGAGTATACTCTGCGACAATCGGCGGCCGAAACCTGAATGTCACTGTGGCCGTGTATCAGGGCGACGGTGCCGAGGACGTGCGTTGAATGCTCATTCATCTAGCTAAACGATTCTTGACCCCGATGTTGCAGGATTGGAAACGAGACGCCCAAATGTATATGTCTGTTCGGTGAGTGGGCTTGGATTTCTGTCGCACAGGTTGAAGCTAAATTACACCCAGCCACCCGAATATCCTCCAGATTTGGGGAGGAACAAGCTATGGAAATATACACACCACGGTGTTCCACGGTGGTGCGGCGTTCATCTTCAAGTGTACATCCGGAAGTTAACCCCTAGGTAGATCTGGTACCACTCAAACACTTTATAACTCCGCACTCGCCGATAATGATGGTGTATCTTTATGCATATTATGTATGTGCACTGTTACTCACCATGTAAACAATTCAATTTCCCTATAGACGGAGCAGTGGGAAGTATGTGAATTCAATGGCTGAGCCGGCTCCGTGCTAACCTGTTGATAGCAGGTGGCGGGCTATTTGGCATCACTGTGGCAAAGGGTGAGCCCCATACTCGAGATTGTGCCGACCCTAAAGTGCTCCAGTCCTTGGCCTCCTGGAATTGTACGATGTGGATACGATGCTCAACCGGTCGACTCTCCGTGGACCCCGTTCCCCCGAATATTGGCGTTGAGATAGAGTTGTATTCCGCAGCCCTCATTGAACCCCTAGTCACTCCCTCGGCTCCAGCAGACTCGGAAGTCCTTGCCATCGAGTCGCTAGGGCTGAGACAGTATCATAGCATATGCACTCTTTATTTGAAGCAATATTCAGCCTGGGACGACTCCATCTCTACCTCTGTGATAGGTCGTATCGGAGCAGTCATTTGGTGGCCGCCAGGACATCGATACGAAGGGCACACTGAGATTGCCCTTCCGGCGGAAATCGATGTTTTTGACATTGGTTGGCAGGTTTTGGGCCCTGCGGGCGTCCCTGCAGGAAATGGTTGCATGCGGTATTCCTTTTTTCTCCCGCTCTTGTTCATATTCGCTCACCCTCTCCATCATCACAGTTACAGGGCCGATGATGTACTTGACACCGAGATCTGGCTTGAGGCCTATTCTCATTATGACCAACATTGGTTGAGTCAAGCGAATTATGTCTTTAGCAGCCTTCAAATTACGTCCAATTTGGAGGATTACGGTACGCCTCGCAAGTTACTGCCGTTTCCCATGGGTAACCATTCCAAAAAGCTCTCGTAGAAAGTGTTTACTTCATCATCACTGTTGGGAACTTTGCAGGGCGGGACTCTCCACTCGGATATCTATTTATTTGCCCGATCGAGGATTTTAAAACCGGGCCGACATCATTCAGGTGGCCAGATTGTCCAGCATATTGGTCTCTCGACCACTCAGGTGTTGATCGTCTCAGCACGGAAGAGGCGGCTCGGCTGGGGTTCCCTCCTTTCCACCTCGCCACGAGAGTTAGGGGAAGATGTTGGGATACCAGTGTCTACGCCGGCCTCCGTAAATTCCACCAAGCCAAGGGATTTGATCCGAAAACCCAGGACGTTGCCCTACATCTAGGTGAACCACTATATCGATTGTCGAGGGACGTAAATCCGGTATCCGCCCACGGTGAGTTGCCCATTCTGGGCCAGCGGTTTGGTCTAACAGTTCTGATCAATGTAGCAGTCAAGGAAATTCCTACGGCGGATGAGGCCGACGAGTTGAATAGAGATGAAGGGCGAGACGGTGGCCCCAGCCTGAATAGGCGTGAGTCAAATATATCTGTGCTTGGACTACCGTCTCAAGTGCTTACAGAAGCTACAACACATGGGCCAAGAAGCCCAGCATTCGGAGAGTCGCCAATCGTTTCGCGGAGCTTTCGTTTCATAATGTGGATTCAGCTAACGTTGATCCTCTTTCTTTCGTTATCCTTACTGTCCGAGCAAATGTATCTCTGAGGTTGCCCTCTTTGTCAAATATTTCCGCTGAAACTTTCCAAAGGAAGTCCAGGTTGAACCGCCACGACCTTGTCTGACTCACTCCATAAGGATCAGTATTCTGACTTTCGTCGTATTGGGTTCACCGGGTGGTACATACATCATTCCCTGGAGTGCAAAGGACGTTGGCAAAGAAGATTTCAACCGTGGGAAGAAGTTAACAAGCGGCTCGGCCACGTGCGGCTACATGCGGCCACGTTCGGCTACTGTACTATTACGATCAAAGGTTCAGGTGACGGGTGACGGGGCCTTGTGAACTGAACCAATTTGGCATGGGTGACGGGGACATTTCAATTTTTGGCCTGAAATAGGGGTGAAAACTGTTAAAAATTTGCGGCCGGCACCTGCCGGAGCCTGCTGATCGTCCAATTATGGAAATTTCCAGTGATTGCCGATCAATGAACCTTGATCCCAGTGAACCTTTGAGGTGACGGGTGACATGGCGTGAACCTTTGGTCGTAATAGTACAGTATGTGTTCAGACTCGAATGCCAATGGTGAAGACAGCATCCCCAGAATCTCTAGAAAAACCTTGAGGGAAATATGGAGCATTTTCAGTGACCGTTGTTCAGTTATTGGTGGTGGTACGAGAAAGACCTTTGACTCGGCCGCCGGGCACCGGCACCGGCACCGGGGCACTGTAGCTATACCAACTCCGGCCCGGCGCCGGACCACATTGCGTCCTTCTTTCACCTTACTTTCACCGCCTGTCCAGCTGGCAGTCCACCCTGATGACCTCTGTGTCAATTTTCCCTGCTTCTGCTGGCTGTCTCCTTCTCCCTCCGTTATCGCGCTCTAGGATCCGGGAAGCATTTCAAAATTTGAGTCAAAAACTCGACTATTAGTAGGAGCTGGTCTGCTGGAGGATTCGTCCAGTTGACAGTCTCCATACGGACAGTAGGCTCATTCAAACTGTCTGAAATTCGAAGCTCAACACCGCATGGCTTAATTTAGCCGCTTCTTATAAGCGCCAAAGCTGTTCTATGAGCGACACTCTCTTCCTCTTCCACCACCATCCAAGTGCATCGATGGACACTGAGAGCCACTCAGCGTGAGCTCTCACTTTTTAATTTGCGCTGCCTCGTGGCTGAGGCGCTTTTCTCAGGTCTGGCGGCGGCATGTTTGCGGGCTCACAGCACTTCACTGTAGCCGGAGGCACATTCAACAATATTGTGAAGAATTATCATGCAGCACCTATGGCCCCTGGTTCGTATTACTTCACGGGTTTAGCAGATATTTAGGCCTTCCCAGACTTTCGCATGATCCCGATAGGGGATATAGACCTTCGGCACGAACTAATGGTGGACGAAAAACTGGGCTTTGTGGGCCGCCGACAAGAACACAACTGTGTTCGGCGGCTGTATTCTGCGAAAATCAACGGCCGAAGGTCGAAGGTCACCGTGGCGGTGTACCAAGGCGACGGTGCGGAGGAGGTGTGTTGAATTCTCTTTCATTTAAACACTCTTTCACTCAAGGTAACAGAACTGGAGACGAGATACCGCGATGTATATGTCTGTTCGGTGAGAGTCATCCGAGTCCTGTCTCGCTTTCCTGTTAAATTGTAGCCAGCCACCCGAATACCATTCAGATCTGGGCAGCCGCGAGTTATGGTAACATACACGCTACATTGTTCCACGGTGGTGCAGTGTTCAAGGAGCCCCCAAATGTTGTTTTCCAGGTTAATTACTTCAACAGATCTGGTCCCACTCGAAACATTCCTAGCCCGCCAATCACCTATCATGAAAGTGTATCTCCACGGATGTTATGTATGTACATCGTTTACTCGCCCTATCCAAACTTGAGCTTTCGGAAGTCAGCGGATTGGAGAGTAAGCAAATTCGAACTTGAGCAGCTATCTGCTAACCGTCCACAGCGAGTTGAACGTTACTTCAAATCACTGTCAAAGGTCGGCGCAATATGTGAAAATGAGCCGATCTAACCTATTTCAGGACCTGTCCTCTCCGCAGTGCACGTTCTGGGTACGAACCTCCACCGGCCGACTCTTCGTGGATCCCGTTCCGAGTCCCCAGGAGTCTCACACCAGACTCTATTTATCTTCCTTGACCCTCATGTCCCGTACTTTTGTTGAAACCCCCCTCGCCACTCCCTCCGGCCCTTTAAACACGGAGGTCCTTGCCATCGAGTCCCTGCTACCCAGACAGTATCATCAGATATGCGCTCTGCATCTCAGTCAATATCGGGATGACTCCATTCCTACCTCGGCGACGGTTCGCGTTGGATCAGTCATTTCCTGGCCGTCAGGACATCGAGCCGAGGAGCATGTTGAGATTGCATCCTTGGGGAAGCTTAATGTCTGCTACAACTTGAACGACAGTTGGCGGATTTCGGGCCACGCGGGCGATCTTGCGGCAAATGGTTGGAGACGGTCTGCCTTTTTCACACTCTCCGGATGATCATGTTCCCTCACCCAGATCGCAGTTACAGGGCTGATTGTGTATCCAACATGAATCTTATGGTCGAGGTGTATTCTTATCGTGGTCCCGGAGGTTGGTTGAGTCAAGCGAATTACGTCTTTAGCCGCCTTCACATCACGTCCGATTTGGAGAATTACGGTGCGTCTCGCATTTCGCTCCAGTTGTCCGGCGAATAACTGGTTGAAAAAGTTCGCATAGAGGACTGTTACTTCACACTTACAATTGGTAATACAAGGGGGGACCCTCCCGCCGGATTCCTCTTCATCTGCCCAAGAGAGGACTTTCGAACAGGGTTGAGTTCAATTCGGTGGCCAGACCGTCCAGCGTACTGGTCGCTGGATCCTGAGGGCGTCAAGGCTCTTAGCACGGGAGAGGCAGCACATCTTGGGTTCCCCCCTTTTCAACTCACTACACAAATACATGGAAGATCTTGGGATACCAGTGTCTACGCCGGCCTTCGTAAATTCCACCAAGTAAAGGGATTCAATCCTGATAGTCAAGAGATTGCCATACACCTAGGCCACCCGCTATACCAATTCTCGAAGAATGAGGACAAAAATTCCCCATTCGCCCACGGTGAGTTGCCACGCCAGGTCAACCGTTTCCCTCTGATCTCTTCTTTTGAACCTCAAATAAAGTGGATGACTTTAACCAAGCAGATGAGGAGGTTGAAACGGACGATGAGGCGGACACACAGAACTCACTACTCGAGGGTCATGGTTGTGAAAAGAATTTCCGCCGTCGCGACTACTAACCGTCCAATCCCAGGTGATAGATTGAACAATAGGGTTGAAGACAGCATTTGCGCTGGGCTGCGCCAGCAGCAGGGTAAGTAAACCAAGGTCCACTCTCTGCGCACACTTATCGGGGGACCTTAGGGCCCGAGGTTGAACAGGAGTCAACGGACAGTGGATTCAACAGCACGAATTACGAGGCGGACTTGAGGCCTCAAACTCCCAACGACCACACAGCTGGCGATGGCTTCATTCATCGCATTATTGGGGCTCTACGACACAGTCTGGTCATCGAGGGCGGGAACGTCGATATCGATCTCATTTCCCCATTCCTGGCCTGACACTGCTTCCACTTCGACTGAAACCTTCTCTCTTACTATTCTGGAGTCGTATTAGGACTAGCCCTCCTATTGAAACATCGAGGTTGATCCCCGAGCCTAAGGCTCCAAAGATTTCCGTGTCGACTCAACAGGGGGGGTGTGCTTGAACACAGCCCTGAACTCAATCTAAAGGCTTGAGCATGGGAAATAAGTTGCTGCGGGACCGAGAATAGCTATTTACTACATAGGATAGCATAGAATGCACAGAGAAACAGCGGTACTCCTATTACGGCGTAAGAAAAATCATATATATTGATATCGCACTCAGTTCTTGGTTGAACGGACCTTCATTGAAGCCCTCCGGTTTTTTACGCAACATTGATCAATTCATCCGGCCCTTCAAGAGGGTACTAGTATGCCGGTTCAAAGCTGGTATATATAGGTCTTGCATCAACGCACCGCTGTTAATTGACGTTCACCCCATCCTTGCTTCATTCCTCGACTAGATGTTGTTCCTCAGTCTGGACTCGGGCTTCTCCGGGATGTTGAATCTCGAGATTCGACTTGGAGTATTTTCCACGCTTGAGGTTGTCTGGTAGCCGGATCGCACCACTTTACTATAGCGTGCAGGACGGTCAACCGTAACACGACTTGAACACGACGAATAATTATGTTACCCCACAGTCCAACAGTCGTAGCGTTTCATTCTTCAAGCCTAGTGTTAGGTATGATTTACATACTTGAGCCAAAAGCACGACCAAATGGCCTGCGAGCCGCAACAGAAACGTGGTTGGCGAAGTTGAACTCGGAGTTGAATATTGTCGGGATTCGTCGGCCGACATCGTCATAGCCACATCGACCGATCACGCGGAAGTCACGCGGCTCTTGTGAGCGATCAGAAGATCCTGGCCAACTTCCCACGACCCTACCCTACCCCCGAATCGGGAAATTGTTTGCTCAGGACAAACATCGGGCGAAGTTCCGACAACGAAACAACCCGCTTCGTTCCTCAAAGTTGTGTGAAGAGGTAAGCTGAAAGGTTGTAAAAGTACATTATGGGTTCCCCGGGGCTCGTTGGAAGCCTTATATATATATTTTCATCGACCTTCGGACGTACTCGGAGTTGGTTGACATCGTGGGACCGTAGGACAAGATCAGTCGATCACTCACCTCTTGCTTTCCAACCATATTCGCTCGGACTTTTTGCTCACTTCGCTCTTACTATTGGCAACACTCTTGCAACGTTCTTGACTCCGACTCGGTACCGCGAGGTAAAACACCTTGGCATGTATCTCGTCTTGATCTCGTCAACCAGAAATTCGTCCATACTTATCAGCTCACTCAATTCAAAGTGAGTAGCAGCAGCATCGCCTCAATTGTGTCGCAGGTAGGTAGGTAGGTAGGTAGGTAGCATTACACGGCATGGTCCGAATAACGAACGCCGGTTTCCAGGGATTATCCCGGTGTACAAAGCAAGTAAAAATACACCATCGCCCCCGGACCACTCCCCGCCAACCTGAGCCCCAGTGAGCAGATCCCAGGACCCCCAGGTTTCCCCGTGCCCCGCTTGCGAACACAAGCAACGGAAAGTAGCAGAATCGGTGACCTAGAATTAGTTAGCCTCGATTCAGACAGATTTACCCTACAAACGTAGCAGCGGAACGGCGTAGAACTCTTGAAGAACATCATGCACATATTTTCCAACCAGAAGAATGGTCGAGCGCTCATAAATAATGGCTTTGAGGAACTCGACACTCGTGAGTTGCGCCATTTTGTCTTGCAGCTTCGGTACGGTACGGAATAATTTGTCCAAAAATTTTGCACGCAACTCGAGCACCGCTGGGGATGCTCGGCACTCAAGTAATGCGTGTTCCGGACTTTCTACCTCCGCTGTACAGAATCGACAGACGCACTCGTGTCGGGGAACTGGTTGATGGGCATGATCAAAGGAGAAGTTAAACAGCTCCAGTGCTGCTCCATTTATTCTTACTAAATCCCGTCTTTGTTCTTGTTTTGTAACTCATAGATGCCTACCATCTCGATTCTTTCTCACCCACTGCCATCCATGGATACTGAGACCCACTCAGACGACCAGGACATTCCCGCCTCTGCTCCGGACGAACCCGCATTCACTTCGTGAGTTCCTCCTCATCCTTTAATGTGCAATGTCTCGTGGCTAATCATGAGGGTAGGTATGACGGTATGTTCGCGGGCTCACGGCAGTTTACCGTGGCTGGAGGAACGTTCAATAATATCATCAAAAATTATCATGCGGCCCCAGTCGTTCCCCCTGGTTCGTATTCTGGGAAATATTCAATCCTGTGCAGACTTTCGCATGATCCCAATGGGTGACATCGACCTCCAGAAAGAACTCGCGGTGAACAAAGGATCGGGGGTACTTGGGCGCCGACCCGAACGCAACTGTGTTCGCCGGGTATACTCTGCGACGATCGACGGCCGAAACTCGAATGTCACCGTGGCCGTCTATCAAGGCAACGGTGCCGAGGAGGTGCGTTGGATCCTCCTTCATTTCGGAGCTTCTATAACCCTAGCGTTGTAGGACTGGGGGCGGGAGAGGGAAATGTATATGTCGGTTCGGTGGGTCCTATCCCAATGCTGTGTCCACTTGAGCTAAATTACATTCAGCCACCCGAATATCCTTCAGGTTTGGGCGGGCGCGAGTTATGGGAATATACACGCCACAGTGTTCCACGGAGGTGCGATTTAAATCCCAGGCTTCATTCCTGTCATTCTCGCGGTTGATAAATGAAACAGATCTGGTCCCCCTGACAGTATTCCTAGCACCCCACTCGCCGATAATGACAGTATATCTCTACGTGTGTTATGTATGTCGGTCCATTGATTTACTCGCCCTATATCCGAACTGACCTTTCTGGAGTCGGAAGAGTGGAGTGTAGGCAAATTCAATCTTGGTTTGGCTTCTTGCTAACCTGCTCGCAGCAAGTGAACGATTACTTCAAATCACTGTGGCAAGAGGTTAGACAACTATCTGAGGTGAGGCCGACCCTGACTTGTTCCAGGACCTAGACTCTTCGGAGTGCATGATGTGGATACGATCTTCAACCGGTCGACTCTCCGTTGACCCCGTTCCGCCGGACACAGAGTTCTTTTTACATCCCACCGCCGTTGTTGATGGCTCTGTCACTTCCGTCGACACCTCGTTCCGGCAGGCGGCCACTCCCTCGGCCCTACGAGATGCTGAAGTCCTTGCTATCAAGTCTCTGGCGCTGAAGCAGTATCATCGCATATGTGCTCTGTATCTCGGTCAATATCGGAACGACTCTGTTCCTACCTCTGCGACGGTTCATATCGGAGCAGTCATTTCCTTGCCATCAGGACATCGAAACGAGGGCCATGTTGAGACTGCGTCCTTGGCGAAGCTTAAAGTATTCTACTACGACAGTTGGCGGATTTCGGGCCGCGCGGGCGACCTTGCGGCAAATGGTTGGAGACGGTATGCCTTTTTTCTACTCGCCTAATGATCATGTTCGCTCACCCAGATCACAGTTACAGGGCTAATCGCGCATACAACGCGAAAATTGCGCTTGATGTGCATTCCTATGGTCCCGATGGTTGGTTAAGTCAAGCGAATCACATTTTCAACCACCTTCAAATCACGTCCAATTTGGAGGATTACGGTGCGTCTCCATTTCGTCCACGTTGTTTGATGGATGACCGTTTCAAAAGTTCCCATTGAGGACGTTTCATTCACACTCACAATTAGTAATACTAGGGGAAACACTCCCGCTGGCTTTCTGTTTATCTGCCCGAGGAAGGATTTTCGAACAGGGCCGACATCATTCAGGTGGCCAAGCTGCCCAGCATACTGGTCACTCGATCCTGAGGGGATCGAAATTCTCAGCACGGAAGAGGCGGCGCGGCTCGGGTTCCCCGCGTTCCAACTGAGCACAAAAATTAAGGGAATGTCTTGGGATGCCAATATCTACGCCGGCCTTCGAAAATTCCACCAAGCCAAAGGATTTGCTCCGGAGAGTCAGGACGTCGCCCTTCATCTAGGGCAACCACTATATCGGGTATCTGGCGACCCGAGTCCTCCATTCGCTCATGGTGAGTCCGGCCATCTCAGTCAGACATTTTGTTTTGATGTTCCACAAGTGGATGGATTGGGCGACGAGGACGATGATTGGTTCGATGATACGGATGAGGAAGACTTGGAAGGGGACGAGGGGGACGAGGATATTTTTTCTCCGGCCCATGATGCTGGTGAGGACGAAGAGCGTTCATTTTGTGAGAACCGAGCTCTCCCGCGGGTATTAGCGCTAACGACAAAATACCAGATGGGTTGGATTTTCAGGGGCCGGGTGCTGAAGGTAGTGACGGGAGAGTTGAAGGGCAACCTGAAGCACACGTCCAATCACAAGATGTGCCCCGTGTTCGTATGTCGAAGGGAGGTCTTATCGCTACACGCACTCACACTCCCACTCCCAGACGTTCAACAAGATCAAATTGACCGTAACTCTTCCGGTGCGGATCAGGAGGCGCACGTAGACCCTCATACTCCTATCGAGCGCCCAAAGGGCGGTGGGATTATTCAGCGGATTTTCTGGGGGTTCCAGCAAGACTTGGAAGGCCTCGATCCTATTTCACCATTTCTTATGTAATGTTTCAGGCGCACGAATAATTCAATCCAGCTCCAACTGCAGTTGCTACGTAGGATGCGCACAGCGAAATCCATATAGCGGCCATGCCTATTGATATCCTCAAGTCGGGCCTTAATTTTGGGCTGAACTGACGGTCACCGAAGCCGCTTAGCTCGAAGCTATCACTCAACATGTTACTATGCCGGGTTAAAGCTCATATTCGAATTTGTTTTCCCGATCGTGGCTCCAGAGTCACTCAAGTTTATAGATCAACTCTTCTACCTTTTCTTCCACTTGACGTAGGTTCATTGGGTCTTGCATCTAACCACCACTGCTATTCGACTCTCAATACCCAATCCTCGCTTCAGCGCAATTTGCTTTCCGCTGAAGCGCAACCACGCCCGATTGAACGGGAGGTTAGTTGTGACGACAATATTCGACTGAAGTTCGGACCTCAAGACCATCAACCAGCATATTTCTTAGTATGATTCGTTCATTAGTTTCTGGAGTACTTAGATGATAAGCTCGGGCTTCTCGGGGATGTTGAATCTCGTTGTATTTCGACTTCCAGTCTGTTCTCTTTGACACTTGGAGCCCTAAATTACATAACTAATTTTCCGCTGGCGGACGCAGTCGATTTTTTCAATGGTAAAGAGTTCAACCTTGACTGTGTCGTCCCTCCGGCCTCGGACGCAAACCAACTTCTGCCTTCGATCCAATTGGTCGGCAGGTAATTCCAAATGGTCTGATGTTTCCTTAAATCCCACATGCCACACCGGAACGTCCTAGTTCTGCAACGTCGCCCGTTCGGCACCGTGCGCGTTCCACACGCACAGAGATTGCATTTCCGCTGAGGTTGAGTTGGCGCCATCTGGCGTCTACCTTACAATGCGAATTCAAGTTTAATCCCACCGTAAGAGCGTGTTAATTTCTCAAAGTCCGTCGCCGCTGGGCAACTATCCTTTTTTGCAACTGGAGTCACCGTGTTTTTGAACCGTGTGAATGATCAATCCAAATTGACGTGACTGATGTGACTCAGCACTTGAGAGCAACCACCATGAACCGCCGACACCATTCCCGGGACCACCCCCCTCATAGCTTATCGCGGCACCGGTCAGTTTGCGCCCCGTTCCAGGCTCAGCATGGCTCCCGGTGTTACAAACTGGCCGGAATCCATCTCATGCTGAATCACTGATGCGCACCGGTAGCGTACCGTGACATACTCAATCTTGAGGAAGGTGTGAATGTCTACGCCAGCATTTCATATTCCACAGGATTGAAACGTGCCCGCATTGCATACAGCATTTGACTCGACTCGCCGATTTGATTCATACCCTATCTCCGTGGCAGTTTTCTCACCCGTCTTCCATTCTGTCGTGCTATCGCACCGCACCACCGCTGTCACCTTGGATGCCCACTGTCCTCTGCATTTTCATTGTCCTTTGGCTTAGTCCCTCTCTGTGGCGCTCCTTTTGAATTGCTGTCTTTCCTTCTCTTGATGGCTCTCAATGCACCTCCTTGACTTCCAATTATTCAGCGTCACCGCGACCACTCACGCAGTCACTGGTGCTTCTGTTTGACTCGGCGATGATCTGACGTTTGACCTTGCGTTTGACGTTCGGGACTGTTTTTCTGATGTTGCATTGACGCAACTCACGAAGTCTTCGTCGGTTTCCAATCCTTACACCGACCCATCCCCATCTTGAATAATGATCGGCACGGGCAAAAAATTGAAATCCGTTCACTATTGTTACGAGAGGTGCGCGGGTCCTTTGCTAAACTAGGCTGATCGCTTATTTTAGTCCATTCTCAGTACTCACAAGCAGGAAAGCTGTTATGTCGGCGCCTATCCTCTCTTTCTCTCACCGCTACCATCCTGGAGTAACGATGGACCGAACGACTTCCTCGGATGCCGAACACATCTCCGCTCCGAACCCTGACAAGCCCGTGTTCACTTCGTGAGCCGCTACCTCACACTGCGTCCGAGTTCGAGCTGACGGCACCCACCTTAGGTCTGGCGGCGGAATATTTGCGGGCTCGCAGAACTTCGTCGTATTTGGGGGCACCTTCGCCGATCTCACGAATAATTATGCCAATCTGACGAACAACTATGTTGCGGCTCCGGTCGTACCGCCTGGTATGTATTTACCATTGACGAGTCTGGCAAATATTCACTGCTGTCCAGACTTTCGCATGATGCCGATGGGAGATATAGACCTTCAACAGGAATTAACGGTGAACCGAACCTTCGGTGTCGTAGGCCGCCGTCGTGCACGAAGTTCGGTGCGGAGGGTGTATTCTGCCACAATCGATAGTCGAAACTCAAACGTCACTGTCGCGATGTATCATGGCGACGGTGCGGAGGAGGTGGCTTGAACCATCCCTCATTTAAACACTTTTTGACCCCGACCTCACAGGACTGGTGGCGAGACAGGGAAATGTATGTGTCAGTTCGGTAAGTTCTATTCGATTTACGTCTCGAGTTGGGACTAAATTATATTCAGCCACCCTAATGTCGTTCAGATATGTGGAGGAGCGAGCTATGGAAACATACATGCCTCTGTGTTCCACGGGGGTATGTCATTCAAGCCCAAATGCTGTTCTCGCGGTTGACGCATCCAACAGACCTGGTTCCACTCGAAGTATTTCTGGCCCGCCAATCCCCCCTCATAAGGGTGTATCTCTACGGGTGTTATGTATGTATTGATTACTGGCCCTACATCCGAATTTGACCCTTCGGTAGTCGGAGGAATGGCGAGTACGTAAATTCGAACTTCAGTTGGCTCCCTACGGACCTACCTATTCACAGCGGGTGGACAGTTATTTCGAATCACTGCAAAGGGTTAGTGAAATATTTGTGGTTATGCCTGGACCTATAACCTGTTTCAGACCCTGTACCCTTCGGAGTGTACAATGTGGATACGAGCCTCAACCGGTCGACTCTCCGTGGACCCCGTTCCCCCGGATACGCACACTGAGCCCGTGTGGCATCCCAGTCTTGGATATCGCATGACCAGTCCTGTAACCGCCGTCGAAACGTCCCTTCGACAGGAACCCGCCCCCTCGAGTCCAGCAAACGCGGAAGGTCTTGTTATGGAGTCCCTGGCGCTGAAACAGTATCATCGCATATGTTTCCTGTATCTGACCCAATACCGCGACGGCTCCATTTCCACCTCCGCCACGGTCAATATCGGAGCGGTCATTTCTTGGCCTGCCCGATGTCGATACGAGCAACATGTTGAGATTGCGTCCCTGGGAAAACTTTATGTCGAGTACAGTCGGTGGCTCGCGGGCCACGGGGTGGGCGACCTTGCGGGAAACGGCTGGAGCCGGTACTTGAGTTTGAAAAACTCTCGATGATCATCTTCGCTCACTTTGTCCACTATCACAGTTACAGGGCTGAGGACATATTCAACACCGACATCATGCTCAGGGTGTATTTCTATGACCCCGAGGCTTGGTTCAGTCAAGCGAATCACGTCTTTAGCTGCCTTCAAATCACGTCTAATTTGGAGGATTATGGTGCGCCCATCATCGAACCACCGTTGGTTATTCAATAATACTCAATAATACCTTGAATAGTCCTTGCAGACGAAGTTTGGTTTAAGATTATTATTCCGAGCTCGACAGCCAGTCATCCACCCGGTTTTCTGTTTATTTGCCCAAAGGAGGACTTTCGAGTCAAGCCCACTTCGTTCAGGTGGCCGAAATGCCCAGCGTATTGGTCTCTCGATTCATCAGGGCTCGACCCTCTCGGCACAGAAGAGGCAGCTCGGCTCGGGTTCCCACCGTTCCAACTCACTACAGATGTCCGCGGGAGCTCTTGGGATGCCAGTGTCTACACCGACCTTCGTAAATTCCACCAAGCCAAGCGATTCGATCCCGCTAGTCAAGACATTGCCTTGCATCTAGGTGAACCGCTTTACCGATTATCCCAGGACGTGAACTCGCATGGTGAGTTCTTTACGCATTTACGGCCAGGAACTGTTGTAACGGGTCCAATCAATATACCAGCAGAGGAAACTTCTGCGGAAGGCGAGGCCGACGCGATAATTAACGAGGGAAGGACGGACAGCCGTCACAACTTGGGCTCGGGTGAGTAAAACCTACGCAACTGTGTCTGTTCTTGAACTGCCATCTCAAGGACTGACAGGTGATGCACCAACAGGAATTCCAGACCGCGAGTCGCCAACGGTCTCATGGGGCTTTCGCTTCATAATGGCGGTCCAATTAATGTTGATGTTCTTTAATTCGTTATTCTCGCTGTACGAACAAGTGATTTGAGGTCGGAGACTCTGTGTAATACCAAAGAAACTTGTAGTTGAATAACACGCGCTCTTTCGATTCGCTCGAGCGACGAGGATGGCAAATGGGAATATGGCCCTCAAATATAGGTAATTCACCCGAAAGTGACGCGAACTGCCAAGTTTACGCTGTTGCCCGCCAAATACTGAACCGATACGGTGCCGGAAAGTTCGATCAGCGCCTGTAGTTCCCCTGTCGGGAGGACTCGATCCCGAAGTCGAAGTTCAATGTTGCAGAGCCGCGCAGTCTGCGCAGACTCGGGGGAAGAACGGCTCTCGAGCATCGCCAGGAGCGTATCCGTGGTAAACTCGAACGTGCCGTCAACCCGGAAATTCTGCAACTGGGGGAGAAGATGGGTGAGCGGGTCACTCTGCAGAGTGAGGGCCGTGAAGAAGTCGTCCTGGAGTACGTCCTTTTCCCCGGAAATAATGGCGAGTGTGTGTAAGCTTGGTGTGGCCGGGAAAATGGTCAGGATGTCGGTGGAGGAGATGCGGGGGTCCTCCAGCACCAAGGTCAGGAGCTCGCACTCGGAGCGACGAAGTAAATCGGTGCCAAGGCCTTCCGCGGAAGTCAAACGACGAATATGCAGGGCATTGAGCGCCGGAGTGCGAAAGCGACCGAAGAAATTGACAGTGACGGTGTGCGGGACGAGCTTCCGGAAAGAAGGAAGCTCGACATGCCATGTTTCCAAAGAGCGCAGGGCCGGCGGCGGGACAGGGTGTAACGTCGGGGGGTCGTTGGTTTGTATACTCAACATCGAGGTAAGCCTCTCGAACGATGCCAGATGATGTCCGCTCGTGGATCCAGAAAAACGGAGAGTGCGGATCCGAGCGACAGGAAGTGCCGATTTCAGATCCAATAAGTCGTTGCTGCGGTTTAATTCGAGGGAATGGAGACGTGGGGCATCCAGGGCCTAGTGTTGCCGCGACTTGAGACTTGACCTCCTCAAGTCGACTTCCGGGAGTCGACTTGAGCCGAGTTGAGTCAAGTTATTTAATGACTTCGTTGTGACTTCCGAGTCAATACAAGTCGACCTGAAGTCGACTTGAGTAACTTGAGTCGGGGTTTTCTGTAAGATGCTTATTTCCATTACTAGATGTGATTGGAGCAGTTTTAATTTTTTTTTGAGATTTTTTTTCAACAAAGTGTAACAATTGTGACACATGTCACGCAGTGTCACAGTTCTCCGCCGTGCGTTTTCCGTCCACATTTGAGCACCTGTTAAATCTAGAAAAATGCAAGAAAATTTTAGTATACCATTTGGAAGACTTTTGAGGTGCCAGATTCCGAGAATACTGCCCCTAACGTCGTTTAATCACATAATAAACCCTGTTTCAACCCTTCACGCACCAATTGGAACGGGATTCACGTCTGGCAATGTTACTTCAGTATTATGGTGGAATTCCAGGCAATTTACAAAATTATTTCGACTTGACCGACTCAAGTCGACTTGAGTGACTACAAGTAACTTAAAGTCGGCCAAGTCAAGTCGAGTCGAGTCAAACTCGGAACGAAGTCGTTTTACCGAGTCGCGACTCGACTTTTCGAGTCACGGCAACACTACCAGGGCCACGGACGGTCTCCATCCCGGGGCAAGATCCAGACGCTCCAAGCGCGGGAGACGGCCGTTGAAGAGATCGAATGACGGGAATCCGCCCGTGTGCTGGAACCGCAAATGGACGAGGTGCTCTGCGCGGGTGGCGAGAATCTCCATCTGTGAGAACCGCGGCGTATGATGTCCACCAAGGTTGGCATCGACGACGACCGGTCAAGGGTGAGTTGAAGGAGATTCGAGATGCCATGCGGTGCGAACGGTGGGAAGGAAAAAGTGGACCACAGGCGGGGATGTGCGCATGCAATATTCCTCCAGCGAGCACAGACTTGGGTCACAACTGCGCCAACTCCGGTCCCGAGTGGTTCCGGTTCATCGGCTTTGGCGACAACAAAGATTTCGCACAAAATCTCGTTCGGGACCCAGCGAATGGGGGAAGCTTGGAAGGCCTCCGCGGTGATGATATGGGCACACATCGTGCGCTTCCGCTCCAAGCTAGCGTTTTGGGCGTCCAGGTCCACGAGTGCTTCCGCAATTTTCTTCTTGTCTTCCCAATTCTGGGTAAGGCGAGCTTGCGCTTTCTCGTTTTGGGCGTGCTCTACCTCGGTTTTGCTAAGAAGAGCCTCTTGCTCCTGCCTGTGTATTCTGAGCCGGGTCGCCTGGGTGCGAAGCTCGGAGAGGTCCGGCGCCGTTTGTAGTTCTACGCGTTTTGCATCGAGGGCCTGGAGCTCTACATTTATGACGTTCAGAATGTACATTTATTATTTCGCGCGACTTTTTACTTTCGCGCGCTACTTTTAGTTTTTCGCGCGCCTTTTTGAGATGCTGCCAAGATGCCGTTGTCAAGCCGATATGCCGGTGACGGCCTATCATGTACGTGTCCTGATCCTCTCACGCGAGCCCACGCGTACATAAGGCCAAATATCGCGTTGCAAGGGCTTATAATCGATGGTACGTGCCTGTAGTCATGTAAAATTAGCTCTATGGGTCCAGGGAGACACTGTGATACGTCTTTTCCCCTCCTGCCGAATTCATGCCTTGTATTCAACTTGTTATTGGCTGGACGCCGATCGACGAATTGAAACTGCCCTGTAAAAAGGTTTGAAAGAGCTAAATCGGTGAATCAGCTGGCCCAAACTTTTGGGTGGACCAACTGGGAGATTGCAAGATGACCCGGATCAAAGCCCTCAATGATGTGCAAGGATGCGCATATTCAAATTGCCGGATTAGGGTTGCGATGCACGTGCAGCGTAGTGGTTCTAAGAAAGGGAGCATGTTGATGTAAGGCTATTTTGTGAAGGCACCACACTAACTGGACTGGTTTCACAGGTAGGTTTGGCCAACAATGTTCTGTGCGTGCAAAAATCCAACTTGCCGGTGTCAGGGTCAGAATCCGGAAGTGACCGGGTCAACTCCAATGTTGCCGAGATGCCGCCAAATATTTACACATCTTGCCTTTTACCACCCCATCGTATTCTGACATATCCTATAGCCCCACAACCTTCGGTTTAAAACACATGGGATATTCGAGGACAAGCTGGTCAAAGCGCGTGCGAAAACTTCGAACCATTCCTAAAAAGTTGTGCGAAACCCAAAAGTTGCGCGCGAGAGTGGCGCGAGAGGTCAAGAACAGCGCGCGAAATGATGAAATCTGCGCGCGAACCAAAATGTCGCGCGAAATAATTAATGTACAAAGTGAACGCCATATACATTAATTGCCGCGATGTACTCCGCCATTTTAGCGTGATGCTGTCGAAGGAGGGCGGTGTCGGAATCACTTTCATCACTGACAGGATTGCTGTCAGTGTTGGGATGCTCGCCATCGTCGCTGCTAAGGATTGGATTTGAGATACGGAGTGAAAATAAGCACGAACGTACGGTTCGTCAGTGCTGCCAGTGTTGGAATGCTCGCCATCGTCACTGCTGAGTATTGGATTTAAAAGTTGAAATAAAGAAAACGGCACGAGCGCACGGTTCAACTGCAACCTGTTCCTGATCCACTGAGCCCAATACCGACTCCAGGCACTCGAGCGCGACGAAGCACTTCTCGGTGTCTTCAAAGGTGATCGCATTCGCCGCGAGGAGGATTTTGCGAAGTCTGGAGATGAGAGTGGCTGGATTTTCCGTGGAGTGGTCATGTTCCACCGGAGAAGTAATGGACATGGCGGTAAAAGCGATAAAGGTAAAATCGATAAAGCCCGGTGATCATCAGATACCGGGCCAATCGGCTAGCACGCGCCGGCGATTGAACTTGGACCGCAATCGAACTGTAAGAAAGTCAGGATGAATTCTGCAGCGGAAAGGGAGCGCGCAGGTCCAGTGGCCATAGTTCTGGTGCGCAGCATTAACGCTATAGTATGCCGGGCGTTCCAACTACGCCCAAACACCAGGGTCTGGGAGACTGGGTTCGAGAATCAAGTATGAAGGGCCGCAGAAAGGAGACCCTCGCGTTTACTTCATGAGTGGAAAATGAGTGGCAACCAGAAAAACAAAAACAAAAACCATGGGAAGCATGTCTTCACGGCCTGATCCCAGCGCCAGACTGCCCATTATAATGACGGACCCCCAAGGGTCATGGCAAACTGCTGGTCACACCCAACATGGCTGCAGAAGCAGGTTCAGTTAAATCGCCCACCAGGGGGAGCGTCAGGTCTGCGTCTACATTTCAGGCCAGTCAATACCGCAAGTCAAACTCAATTAGTTGGATTAGATTGACCGAAATGAGCATGAAGTTCCCGGATCTGTTGCTGCTTCCCATTGCTTGGATTGGAATTGAGCAATGTAAGGGATGTACGCGCGGCCTGCATCGGCATCGCGGCTCCGGAAACTTCCCGGACCGCGATCACTGCGGCTTCGCTGCGATCACTCCGGATCGCTGCGGCTTCACTGCGGCCACTGCGGCCGTTGTTCAATACGTAGGCTTCGCCTTGTACTTTGTGTAGGCATTGTAGTTAGATGGGGATGTACAACAGTATATAAGTAGACAGCAGTAGGTAGTTTCTTTAGTTTTCTGGAATCCAATACCTCACCCACTCAACGTTGTGTGAACTACCTGGTTTCTGGACAACCTACGCGGGGTCCCTACCTCTGAAATTATCGGGACCTTACAAGCAACGCACTTTAACCTGAAAACGGTGCGGGTAGGTGCCAACGTCGGAGTGCTACTGACCCCGCCGTCGTGGCACGCTGAAGAATCGCTCAGCCAATGTTGCACTTCATGGGTTCGCGTGCGAGTGGTCTGGACTTCTTAAGCTGTGAAACTCGGCTTCGCCAAACCCGCTTAATTTTTTTAACAGTGCCTGTCTCATAAATTAGTTAAAAATACAGACATGTTCATTCTGGCAAAGACATCAAAGGTACCGGCATCACGCACTATTCACATGTTTTTCTTCCGCCCCCTTCTCCACCGGGATCTCAAACCAAACGCTGATGTCCTCCCAAATCTGTGCCTTCTTGCTCAGAAACGATGCATTCCCCGCAGTCGCACACTTCTCACAGGACCCATACGTCTCATCCCACTTCACCTCCATCAGCGCATCAAGCCTGTGGCAAATCGGATCCTGCAGAGATCTCTGCAGGACCTTGCCCTTCCCCGCGATGGCGGTCCACCCGCCGCTGCGTTTGGTCGCCGAGCACGGCGTCTTGCCAGGACACGTTGTACCGTCGGGGCGCAGGAAGAGGGCCATCCACGCGGCCGTGAGGTGTTTTTGCGCGTCCGAGAGCAGGGCGAGGTCGGCCAGCTCGAGGCACTTGGTGCGCTCATCTACAGGCGCGCCGGGCGTCAACTCGTCATCCGTTGGGGTGGTGGCAGGCGGCGCGCGAAGAAGTTCGTAGAATGCGTGTTTCAAGATGTCTGGAATATTCCACTTGCGGCCGAGGGTGACTGCGGCGGCGGCGTGCGGGATGACGGTCACATCGACTTTATCGAGGTCGTCGGGGAAGGTCTCGAGCAGGTACTTGTGCGCAAAGTCGAAAAACTTGGTGAATTTGAAGGTCGTCGCAGCGCGAAAGATAGGAGCTGCGGTGGGGAATGTCGGGAGGGCGTAGTGGAAGGCACTAGCAATTTGTCAGGCCTTCTCGTACGAGGGAACTAAGAGCTTATAAAAACTTACATGGTGTCCTCCATCGCCGTAAACAAAGCTACGAAATCCTCCACCGACCCGATTAAATCAAGGCGAAAGATGTCGAGCCCACCTAACTCCTCGACCACGACGTCGTTGATATTCTCCTCGTCCGCTTCCAGTAACGGCTCGCCCCGCCCTCTTGTCAAACAGTTTTTCGAACCACACGGACTGCGAAGAGAGCCGACTTTGGTGGGCCCTCAACGCAACGGATCCAAATTGCAGAATAGCGTTGCCATCCAGTGCCCAGAATCGGGTGTGTTTCGTAAAAAGTCGCGAGGTGGGCTGTGAAGAAGACGCAAAGATATTCGCGCGCCTGCTGGGGGACGAGACGCTGAAATCAAGTTCAGGGGCGCCTATCTTGGGGCGCTTGCTGCTGGGAGCCGACAGTAAGTCGGGAGAGTCATCCAGTTCGCGCTTGAGCGAAGGCGCAGGCTCGACTGTAGATTGCAGCGAGTCCCTCACCGCCGACCGGGTCACAGCGCCAGCGCCAGTTGACCGAACGACAATAATTTTACTAGCGTCAATTGACTTGGGCTTACTGTATTCGGTATGACGTTCACTTTGCACATTTATTATTTCGTGCAGCTTTTTTCTGCGCGCGCAACTTTTCGTTTTTCGCGCGCCTATTTGACGTGCCGTCAAGATGCCGTTGTCAAGCCGATATACCAGTGACGGCCGATCATGCACGTGTTCAGAGCTTCTCACGCGAGCCCACACGTACATAAGGCCAAATATTGTGCTTGTCACGGCTTATAATCACTGGCCACTCAGGCAGTTGGCCCAAGCTTTGATGGACAAACTGGGAGGTTGTAAGTTGACCTGGCTCAAAGCCCTCAGTGATGGCATACTCACATTGCCAAATTACGGTTGCGATGCAGGTGCGGTGTTGTGGTTCTCAAAAAGGAAGCATGTTAATGTAATTTTGGGAAGGTGTCAAGTTAACTGGACTTGTCTCGTGGCTAGATTTGGGCAAACAATATTTGTGTGTGTAAGAATTCAACTTGCATGGTGAATCGGTAAATTAGAATCCGGATCGACTCCGATATTGCCGAGATGCCGACGGGCCTGTATCTTTGCTGTATCTTACCTTGTACCACCCCCCACCATATTCTGACATATATTGTGGCCCATACCCTTTGCTTGATGACACCTGGGACATTGGGCAAAGCTGGTCAAAGGCACGCGCGAAAACTTCAAAACAGTTGCGCGAAACCAAAAGATGCGCGCGAGATTGGTGCGAACGGCGCGCGAAATGATGAAATATGCGCGCGAACCAAAACGTCGCGCGAAATCATTTATATTGTATGGCGCGATTTGTACATGTGGCGCGAAATAATAAATGTGCAAACCGAACGTCATAATTCGGGGAACCCTTTGGACGTCCTCTCCCTCGTGCGCTAGAAACGGCGCTTGCAAGACTGAATGTAAGTACTCGAGGGTAAGAGCCAAGAAATACTGCGTCTGTACCTAATACTTGTGTCTTTATCGTCGGTCGTATCCATACGTCCGACGCGTCGTACTTAGTTTGGAAGCAACACGTGTGGTGGCTATGCACCTGTCACCTTTCAGCTCCGATAAGTCCGATCCCCGCTTGCCGTCTTCCTCCACGTCGGTTTTCGTCTGGCTCAACAGCACGTTGATATGGTTCGTGCTGGCGAATTACCTCGCTGTCCGACTCGCAGGCTAACTGGTCGACTACTTGTGTGCGATGCAAGTCGATTTATTGCGGAGAGGAAAGCGTGCGAAGCGAGCTGTAGCTTAACTGAAAGCAGGCTCTAAATCTCAACTGTCCCTTGCAATCTTGGTCTGATCCTGGATATACGCAATGATGACCCGATCCTGCAGCTTCATGTTTGAGTCCGATATGCCGACCTTGCCCCACAAAAGCAAGTACTAAGGTTTTCGTTGAGTAAAACGTCTCGGGAGCTCTGTAACGAACCTGGCCGGTAATTTCGTCTCCTGGTAATTATATGACTTGGTGAGAGCAGAATTTTTGTAATCGTTGAATATTTTGACACCCCTCTCCAGTTCCTCGTACCAGTAATCAGTGAACAAGAGGTGGCCAAGAAGGTTCGTTCATCCTAACTCTAGATGAAGTCGATTGTGAGGTCAAATCGACCGCTCGTAGTTGAATTATTTTATCAGGTCCATCTACCTTTGGGACACAACGGCACGCCCTCCCTTGTTGCAGAGGACGTCGAGTTGTGACTCGTGAGACAGAAGTGGAGCTGGAGGAATTCTACTAATATTAATTCGTGCGTCTTCTCAACTTTGTTTTTTTACTGCCGGCGGCGCCTTGTTGGGTAATTGCCCTCTAGCGTTCTTCAAGAGCGGTTGGCTTGACGATCTCATATTCGATACCGGTGTTAACGTTCCTTCGGTCACTTCGATATTTTCGAGTTGCGTGATAGCTAAGTGACCTGAGCAATCGCACGTCAATCGCGCGTATACTTACTCTGCCAGTCAGGTCTGGCATATCTCGTGTGGAGGAAATATTGAACGCGGGAGGTAGTAACTCGGAGGACGGTTCCCATGTTGTGGTATATTCGGGGAAAGAATCCCAGAATACGATTCTTACAGCATTCTGTGGGGCTGCCGGTTGCGTATCGACAACGCGCACTCTCAACTCACGAGCTCGGCCTCAGTGCTATGAGTCTATCACGCCTACGGTCAGAGCTGGTGTACCCCGAGGCTCAACGCGGGCCGCAAAGTTTGAGCGTAGGTCCATGTTTCAGCTTACTCCTCAATGCCAACAGTCGCTCTTCCGCCGGCGGGGACCGTTATCGGCTTGACTGTCATCAAGCGTTGGGGTTGGTTTCGGAATCGAAGCCATCTTTCCGGGAACCCGCATCGCTATCTCCATTTACGGGAGACCAATTCCGGGTTGGTGTTTGTAGGGAGGAGTCTCAGGAGACTCGGATTACGGGTGGCTCGGGTGGCTCGCCGCAGAACTGGATACAGGTAACAATCCTCCGTGGTAGGTTTGTCTAAATCTTCGCTCAATAGCGTTCCAAACGAGGTTGTCGACTAGTTATTGGTTGTATTACGGTCGGTGGTTTTTCGGTCATCCTGAATGACCAATGCCGACCAAGGCTCCTGATGTGCATGAAACTATGTCGACTAAGCGATTATTGACTCCAGAAGTAAATTGGATGCCCGATTTGACCAGTCGCGCTGACCACTGGGTCAACTGGAGTAGAAGTTGTTGGATTCGGTATGTAAACTGGACTACGACGTATGTCTTACTTACTGGACTTTATTCTGTGTTATTCTCGTTGCCCATCATTTGCACATCCATCACAACTTCAATCGCGCCCTGGCGATCACTGTGTGCGATCTGCAGCTGGAAAGATTGCTTCAAGTTCAATAATTGACGGGCCCCGCAGCGCTCGCCGCGTCGAAAGGTCTTCCAACGCGGCGTTGTCGATCCCGTGGGCCGCATCCACCTTCAGTTGCACTGTAACGCAGCAAGTCCGTCTCGGTGTAAATCACCTGTAAAGCGTTATTAGACTCGTTGATCTCGGCTGGTCTCGAACACCCCTTTTGGCGTGAGAGGAACAGTCGTTCCGAAGGCGGGCGCCTTTCACGGACAGATGATCGCATCGCTTACGACAAAATGTTGAAATCCATCTCAAGCAATGGTTGACTTCAGAACAGCTGCCACGTCCAGCATCTGATACCCTATTCCGAAAGGTCTTGGGATTGCTGGTCGTTCATGCGTGGTTTTATCAGACAAAAATAGGGCTGCGTCTGTATCTCTACTGCTTCATTCTATTCTGATGCCGTTGTTTACCGGAAGTATCAGGGGAAGTGGTGTAATCGCAGATCGAAACGTGGGGTTAGCCAGGTCAGCCGACAGATCTACAACGGCATCTGTACATCTTTACATTCTCACAATCTTGAGTGCATCAAAGATGCCAAGTCCGATACTTAAGCAGCCAGGGTCGTTTGACTTTCATCGTTTCTTTGTCGTTTCTTGCTCTCTTCACAGAAAATCTTTGGGGCTTCTCTATTTGTCTGTTCTCCTTCTCGCTGAAGCCTGCCGCCTGGAGTAAGTCGCCCACCCTTGAATTAGAACCTCGACTGACCGTTCTGCAGATACTGCGGCTCTTTTTGAAACTTTAGTCTTGACGACCCTAACGCTCCACTCACTCAGTCAATATGTCCACTTCCCTATCCTTCGAGGCGTCCTCCTTTCCCACCGTCGCTCGGCCGGCCTGCCTATTACCCTCATTATCTCTTTTGCCCGTCGACACGGAGAACTTGTCTACCCCGCCAGTGTCGAGAAGTCCTGCCGACGATGTCACCAGCGAAAAAGCACGCGATAGTACCGCCGCCCGCCGCGCATCGCACAACGCTGTGGAAAGACAACGTCGAGACAAATTGAACGCTCGCATCATGGTACGCGCGGTACCGTCTCTACACATTCGCTCATTTATATTTGCATCTCATAGGAACTAGCCTCTCTCCTTCCCAATCTTGCTGGCGTCCGCCGGCCCTCCCGGATCGCCATCACAAAATCCTCCATTGCGCACGTGCTTAGTTCGCGCAAGCACCGCATTCTGGCGGCGCAACAGCTTCGCGGACTCCACGCCGAGAATGAATCCCTCCGCGCGGAAATTAACCAGTGGCGGCAGCGGGCAGGTGTGCCTGCCGTTCTCGAGCCGCGCCGCGACAGTGCCTTCATGGTGGTTTACACCGGCGCCGAGCTGGAGCTTGACCCTTTGGATGGCTGCGACGACGAGGAGTTCGAGGAGCAATATAACCCTGCAATGATTCCCACTGCACCGCGGCACCACCCTATGCTCCAGCGTTATCCGCAATCCCACTCGCCCTTCGCGTACAGCGTCTCCCCTCCCTCTTCCTCATCGGGCTTCCCGTCGCCGTATTCAACCCCGCCGACATCCGCTAACGACTTCGTCGTCCCCCCTCCGCCCTACGCCGTGAACTTCGACATGCCCCCTACTCACGATCCGCGCATCGTTTGCCCCACGCCTGCCAACCCCTTCGAGGCGCAGCAGTTTATGCTCAAGACCGAGGATGATGAATGGGCGTCGTACTCTACGCCGCCGACACAGTTCCAGGACCCTCGCGCCAGCTGGTGATCCGCGGTCGTGTCGTGCCCTACCGTCCATGTCGCCATCCATTTCTCACGAAAATGTCTGATCTATACCACGCCCATCGAGGCCCACCGCTATACCATCCTCCTGTCGTTCACCGCCACCATTATCTATGTCTACCGTATGTCCTGTACACTCCAGTGTAATTAGTTCTGTAGTACTTTGCGAGTCTATTGCTCGCTTGTTAATTGTAATAGCTGTTGTATATGATACTCCTGCGAGTCCACGGCGTCGGAAAGGTACCTCCGAGCACAATGACTGATGCTTGTACTTCCGAACATTTCGAACTGTCCGGGCGTCTGTTTGACAGCCAACAGCGGTCCCACCTCAGATGCCTGGCTGATGTCGTCCAATGTCCGCCCACCCATTTGCGATCTGCGTTGGGGGCGAAATCGTGCGTAGCTAGTTCTACTGTCAAATGGAGCGACACCTGTATGTGCTGCACAGCATCGACGACTGTCCGGTGTTATTTCAACCCCAGCTGGAGATGAATTTTCCGCTACTTCATGGATCAGACTCTGATGGATCCACACCAAGAGTGTGAGAATCGCAGAGAAGGCCGATCGCGAGTCCACTTGTTTGGGCTGGCCGCCGGTGTCCCACCCAACTAACCCAGCGGCACAAAGCAAAAGAGCACATATTTCGACATGGTAAATTCCGATTTGAAGCCGCCAGAGTAACAGGATTCCAGGTGTATTTACTTCGTGCTTTGACTTACACCGGGAGCATTCCTGGAAACCGGTGTTCATGAGTTGGACCGCGTCGCGGATACCGACTGACCTACCTACCAGAATAACAGGTTCCTGCAACTGTCCTAAAATGACACGACTCAAAAGAATAAGATTATTATTGCGTGCGAAGGTAAATACCGTTGCTCAATGATCTGGATCGCGCACCGCCGCGACCACAGGAGGATTCGAATACTAATCAGCTGGCCGTGGTGTTGTAAGATGGATGCTGGGGTTGGTACCGTCACTTTGACTCACTATACACCATTGTCCTGCGTACGTTGAAGCGGATCTCGGAGCATCTTTATCGTTGTGGTGGATTGTGGAGGTGGAGTTATGCGGAGGTCGTTGTGCAACATCTCGTTGGGGTGGATATTGGATTGTAGAGGTGGAGTTATGCGGAGGTCGTTCGACTCGTTGTACAACATCCCGGTGAACAGGTGACCGTTATCACGCACCATCGTCTGAAATGAATCCATCCACCGCTTGCACACCTACGTGGGGAGGTATCATGAATACATGTGACGCCCGGGACGTCCCCGGGCGTCTCCCACCCACCGAGGATGCATGTTACGGCAGTGATTCTCGAGCACGTCCGGCGTTCTGCCCGAAGTGCCTCGGGAAGATATCGATACAGGGCACGACTTGATGAATTAATTAAAGAGACCGTGGATAAAATCTAGATTGATATTGGGGCGTTGACTTGGGCGCCAATTCGCAGGGGGCGGAAAAGGGGTGCGCATCGATTCATAGTGCGGAGAATGGATGTTTCTTTTGTGGCACTGGCAATGGACATTTCTGGGAGAGATGGATATAAATGATTCGAAGACGAGCCTGTGAATCCCTATGCATCTAAGTAAAGAGACAAGAAGCGCGGCCGAAGACGGTGTAAATTGATATGGGGCGGTCTGAGTTTAGCGCCGATTCGTGAGGCGCGGAAAAGGGGTTCCCATCGATGCGTGGCATGGACAAAGGACGCCCCTTGAAGGCTTCATATGTGGTCACTGGCGTTCGAAAATATCCCATTCTGGGAGAGATGGATGCAAATAATTCGAAGACGAGCCCGTAGATCCCCATGTATCTAAGTAAAGAGGCAAGAAGCGCGGCCGGAGACCGTGGATCGATTGATATTGGGGCGTTATGAATTGAATTCAGCGTCGATTCGCAAGGCGCGGAAAAAGGGTTCCCATCGATTCAGAGCGTGGAGGAAGGACGCCTCTTGAAGGCTATATATGTGGGCACTGGCGTTGGGAAATCTGGGAGAGGTGGATAAGGAAGATGAGACGATAGAAACGACCCCGTAGATCCCGTAGATGAAGTGTGTGCGCAAATCTGCAGGGGCTGGCATTTTCAGGATACCAATTTGATTAAATTGATGGGCGGCGTTGGCCAGGGATAATAACAGAGTCCGGGAGAAACATTGAGATCTGAAACAGATGTGAAAGACAGAAAACCAGATGCAGCTTCAAATTGAAGTGAACGGCGAAGCTCCCGATCGAATGAATTAAATTTGTGGGCGTATGTGGTCGAAGTGGTCAAACTTGGGGTCAAAAGTTCCAAGATAAGAAAAGGAGCGGTCAGGTCCTGAGTTGAGTGATTTCATCAGCGAAATAGAGTCCATCCGAGTCCCTGCGTAGGTAGACAATGGTACGTGGCGGGGATTTTCTTTTCTTTGATCGACATCGCCATGCCGCTAATTTAGGCGACGCAGTGCAAGATGCCAAAAGGACAAGCAGAGGCCACGCCGGAGTGGATGGAATACAAATATAGTGCGTCGCTGGTGGGTTGTTGACTTCAAAACAGTGGGATGAGGACGAGCTAAGGAGTCACGACTTTTCCAATCAAAAGCGACCACGGGCGGACTCGCATCAATGCGAGCTATTGATTTTTTTTGTCGCGGCCGATAGACCTGAGGATGTAGCCATCGAGAATGTAGAAAAGTCTTTAAGTGTCGTCGAAGTCAAGAGCAAGCAGTGTCGAGTTTGCAGCTGTGTATAAGACGCGTCCGTGGCAAACATGGACCCTCGATACCACGTGACACTGCTGATCTTTCACCTCGACCACGTCGCGTCTCAATCGCGTCCTTGCCGCTGTATTGCCCTGCGAAACTTGGACTTCTCATTCCCCTTCCTGAATCACACCTCTTGCCAGTCTTGTTGTCGCATTCTGCACAAATCCACTAGTTCTTGGCAACAGGCGGTGCGCGCCGGTGCCACTGGTACCCCACCGTCCATATGGATTTTACGGAGGACGAGTTTGACAGGCTTCTCCGAGTGGAAACCATCCCTGATGAGCTCCTCCATGCCGCGGATCTACTCGAGCGCGTGGCGTCTGGATCGTGGTGCGCACCTTCAAGTCCACAATAGTTAGATGTAACGTGGTTACTTCGTCTATGCAGTTTTCGTTCGTCTCAGAAAGGGCAGGAAGTTGACGAGTATGACTCGATGCTCACGGACGAACTTTCGACCGAGTTATTAATGGCCTGCGACGAGGCTGAGCGCATTGCTTCCCTCCCTGGCAAAGTGGCCGATGGGACAGACTCAGCTGCCCGCGGAATGCAGCAATTGCTGCCTCCGACACCTGCAGAATATCTTGGGAGCTTGTCAGAGTTACCTGCTCATTTTTTCTTCTTCTGGATATTAATGCCCTCTCAGAGAGACAGGAATCACTGCCTGCCGCGCCGCTACAAACTCTCCGTACGTTCTGATCCTATCCCACCGCCTTTGTACTCACCAAAAACACAAGGTCGGGCATTCCCAGTCAAAGGACCGAACAATGGGACGAATTCGATTTGTTACTGTCCGACCACCTCTCACAGGAGGTCTTACTTGCATGCGACGAGGCACAGAGCCTTGACTTCGTGCCAGTCCTTATTCCATCACCACCGGTCACGGCCCTTGATACAAGGCATGCTTTCATCGTGTGTCCTTTGCGCTCGATTAATCTCCGCTCTAGTATTCCCAAAGTCGAGCCACAAAGTCAGCCCATTTCAGCACCGTCATCGAGCAACTCTCCGTCAACCCTCCCCGGGTCTTCTTCAAGCCACCCGTCGACACCTCTCCGCAATGTCACGAAGTTTGTACCTTCTTGTTTTCGGAAAGTCTGGATTTGACTCACTCGTCCTTCTCTCTCAGCCGTGGCAAAAAGCTCGTTATGCTGGGCTCTCCGATATCGATATCGAGTGACTCGTCGTATGTCTGTCTGTCTCTACGAATATTTTCAGTTTTTGATCGGATAGCAGCAGCGACGACAGGTATTGACTGTGAAGGGCGCGGGATTTACCATTGGCTGACACGAAGTATCCCCAGCGACGACGAATGCTCGACACCAGATAGCTCACCGGTTATTATTGTCAAAACTTCCTTGAAACGGAGCCCATCTATTTCCACGAGCGCTTCGTTTTTTCTGCCCATTCCCTCCAAGTTGGACAACTCAAGGTTCGCCATTGCGCGTACCTGATTTTTGCGCTCTGACACTCTCGTAATGCAGAATTCGGGCGCTCAAGACGCGCGCCCCAAGCACTGCGACCAAAGCAGTGCCAAGCCTGAAACGGAAAGCGACCAGTTTACCGGACGAGGTATATGTATTCACACCTCATGCCTCGACGTTTTCTAACCTTCGTCTTTCAGCGTCCCGCGCCGAAGAAGGCGAAGACTCAAACGCACCTCGAGAAATTTTTCGCCGGTTACCCGCGGTTCAATTACAACCCCACCGCGCCTGTCTCGGCCCAATACGACGCGCTATGTCGCATGTACAACTGGCCCAAATCTGAGCGGGGCGCGTTCAAATCCGGATCCTCTCCGCGCGACATTGCATACGCTGGTTACCAACTAGCGATGGCCCAGACTTTTAGGGACGTCTTTGGAGACGATGTGAACGATCTGGGCAATTGGCAGTCGCTGTGTCGAGTGTTGGAGCTCGATGTCATCCCGCGAACGCTTTGGGAATGCCAAGCGGTATGTGTCCGCCGAACGATGTCGCCGAGTCCTCCACTGACAGGATCGCTTGCCTTCGGTTTTGCGCAGGCTGTCCGCAATGTCCACATCAACCTCGTCGATCTGGTGGATTGGGCCGGAAATGGGGCGCCGGTCCAAAAGTTTGACTCCCTCGAAGAACTCGCGGCGTACACTCGAATGACACGCAAGTTTTTCCCTCAAGGGCGAGCAGAGGAGAGCGGCTTGCTCGTGTATCTCCTTAGACACGTCCTTTAATCAGTAAACTCTCCGAAAATAATCGTCTGACTTGCAGTGAGTAGCGCATCTGCGACCTCGGTACACAATAACCGGATGAGAGTTGTCATTTATTTTGGGCGTGGCTTCTCGGAGTTGTAATTGAGCATCAAGTTTCACGATTAGCGTGTACACGGACCCATTTTTGTGTGAGCGCGCCAGGTTTACGGCGGCGGGCACTATTGATCGTACCTTGTCTGTCGTCGGAAGATGGGGCTTTAAACCTGGCATTGATTGGCAAGATAGTTTCAAGTTAGAAATCAAAGCTCGAGGGAAATGACTTGAACGATTCTCTTCGAAGCTACGCAGAAAATGTTTGATTTCGAATGTGTATTAGAATAGAGGTAAGATATCATTTCTTCTTCTGGGACTTGACCTTCCCGCCCTGACGTAAGTCGTCGTCCTCGGCCTTGCGTTTCCCCGATTGCACGACGTTGGTGGCCTTCGCCTGATCATCCGCGAATCTCTTTTTTTTTTTTTTTTTTTTTTTTGAATCATTGTTATTTGCCCCTCGCTGCGTACAGCATGGTGGGCATACTTCTACATAGGCTTCCTGTCTACTGAGTGACGCGGGATATCAGCTGTAAGTACGAATCTGCGGCATCATGGCCGACCCGCCAACATTAGGCGGGGACAGTCGGACGCGCAAGGCGCATTAAGTGAGGTCTGGGGAAAGAAATAAGTAAGTAAGTGGGTCCCGATATAAGGTAGAGGGGGGTGTAGGCCTCCGGCGAGGGCAGGCACTGGTGGGTAAGATAAACTAAAAGGGGGGGGGGGGGGGAATGTATGTAGCGGCGCTGGGAAAATGGGGCTGGGGCTGGGGCTGGTGCTGGGCGGGTCCAAGCAAGGTCTGCGGCTTGAGCTGGGCTAAACATCACATGTTGAAAGGGTCGGCGGTGCGAGGGAAGGGGTCTGGGATTTTGAAACTGACGAGGAATTGGAAGAACTCGTCGCGGGTCGGCCTCTCGGGGCTAGGGGGTTCAGGGAGGTTGCGGTGCACCGCGTGGAAGCGGCCCGTGCGTCTGAGGCAGCGGAAAAGGTGGGGCAAGAGCTTTTCGTCGTTGCTAAGCAGCTTCGGTAAGATGGTGGCGTCACGGCCGCCCACACGGTGAAGTTCGCGACGGGCGTCCCGATGGGCGGTGCAGTGCATCAGGTAGTGTTCGACTGACTCGTCGCCCTGTCAGCAGCAAGGGCAGATAGGGGAATGTGCCTTCTGGATTTTGTGGAGGTGTTTGGCGAGAGGGATGTGACCGGTGCGCAGTTGTAGTAGCAAGACAGCGAGGCTCCGCGGGTATCTATCGGTGATGGCGACGTACGTTCCCTTGAGGAGCTTGGGGTCGTAAAGCATGGTCCGGGTGTACCGGGGTGAACGTCGCCACACTCGTTCGACCTCGCGTTTGAGTTCCGCGTTAAGGTCCTGGAGGACGGCAGATTTGCTCCGCGGGAGTGTTCCTCGCAAGGCGGCCGGAATTTCGACTCGCGGCGAGGAATCGCTATGCTGTGCCGCCCTCTTTGCTTCTTCGTCTGCGCGTTCATTGCCGACGATGCCCACATGACCCGGGGCCCACCTGATCGTGAGGCGCGCGTCAGGGTGCTCCCTTTCAAACGCTTGGGCTTCGTCATGCCAGGCGTCCCAGATCCAGTGCGACGGGGTCGACGTCAGCGAGCGCGTTGCTTTGATAGCGGGCTGACTGTCGACCACTACCGTGACCGGTCCGCTGATGTCGTCCTCGCGCCGCAGAAGCGCGAGAGCGAGAGTGCCGCCAACACCCTCGCCCTCGAAAACGGTGTGATGTTCAGCTTCGCCCAGGTGAAGCCGCAGAGAGCTCGTCTCGACGCCGCGCCGGTATAGCACTGCGGAAGCTCCAATTTGCCCATCTATCCCAGAGCCGTCAGTATATACTTTGTAAATAGAACTGTCCTTGTTACCGCGAATCTCTTACGGAGGGAGTCGTAGAGCTGGGTGTCGAACCCCATATACTGTAAGCCCGTAGCTTCCACTTTAATACCATCCGGGTAGTGCTTGTCAATTATCCTCGTGTGGCCTTCAGGATAAGGAACACCTAAAGCAACGTCGATAATTTCCGGCTCAGACTGTCAAACTAACTGTAAGTTGTAGTAGTCGGTAGAGGCAAGATACTGACGATTTGAGCAGGTGGATAAGAACCGCTGGGTTGTACGGCGGGAAGGGAAATGCAGTTGTATGACCCCGCGTATACAACGTACTCCTTGCAATTGATGAAGAGCTCTCTAGTCCCGCCGTGGAAACTAGCAAGGTCAGAGTCTTGCACCCATTCGTGGGTTGGCCGGAGATAGCGGTGCGTCGGGCCGTAGGCGATGTAATGCTGCGAATCACGCACGAACATAATCCGCTTGGGGAGGTAGAGCATATGGTTGAGGAATCTATACTCTGGTAAGTCCAACAGCGAAACACAGCCTCTGACCACACATGCCTCTTCGCATTGGGGTCCTGATGATGCGTTCAGCCAAGGCCGCACTCAAAATTATCTGAACAAACCTGGGCCAGATATGCATGCACATTCGTGTCGTTGAAGCAAACCGGTTCCAGATTCGCGATCGCTGGCCGGCCTGGAGGCGCAGGGAGCTTTACCATGAAGTCACGACATTTGTTCAGCGCTTGGGTTAAGTCGGACTTTTCAATGTCAGGAAGCGGCAATATCTACTCCAGGAATGTCCTCACCTTTCGCCGTTCAGGTGATATTCCCGACCTCTCCCGCAACCGCAGAATGATGGCTTCGAGTGAGATGCATTTCTAGCAGGGAACGTTAACCCGACAGAGAACACGAAGGACGACGGAGTTGCCTCTTGTAGCTGGGCCCGGGCTTGTTCGGCGTTTTGATGCTTCTTCGATAGATCTTCTACGGTCTGTGCCCGTTGAGATGGCGCTCAGAATAATCTGTTTACACGGCCACGTGTCTTTTCCAAATCACCGTTCTAAACATGAGATACGTGAGTGCCGTGGGACAGCGGCAACCACAGACTCACTACCTTGACGTCGTCCATACCACCCTCAACTACTTCGATCATCTCGCGGAGAGTCTGTGAAAGCGGTGAGTTGGACGATGATACGGAATAGAATATAGTCAGCCGACCTCTTTTAACTCTTCCGTTTCCTTTTTGAACGCCTCATTCTGCGCTGTGAGTTGTGCCACCTGCTCTTCAAGGGCGCCGACTTTGGCTCCGGCCTCATTAGAGAGCTGCATCCCGTCGATTCTCAAAACTGGAGAAACGCTAGAGAACGACAGAACGCACCGCGCGCAAAGCTTTCTTGTCCGCCCTCACATCGTCGTACTTGACTCGCAAGGCTGCCATGGCCTGACGCTTGGTTAGATATCGGACGGATAGGATTATAAGATAGTCAGCTCACCTCCTTCGACTCTTCGGCTTCCTCTTTGAGGGCCTCATTCTGCGCTGCGAGTTGGGACAACTCCTCTTCAAGGGCACCGACTTTGGCCATAGTCTCGTTCGAGGACTTCATACCACCGATCTTTAGAACTGGAGAACGCCAGGGAACGACAGAACGCACCGCGCGCGAAGCTTTCCTCTCCGCCTTCACAGCGTCGTACTTGGCCCGCAAAGCTGTCATAGCTTGACCGCAGAACACTCCGTTACATACCGAGTAGAAGCCAAAGATAGAGATACTGACAGCGTTATGAGACTCATTTTTCTCAGCGTCAACAGCCTTGAGTTCGTCGCAAGTCTGTCAGCGGACTGTAAGTCCGTGCGCATGGGACCAAGTATTGGCTCACCTGTTGTAATGTCTGCATCTGTTGCCGCACTTGTTCCAGTGCCTCGAGGACAATGAGATAAAGACGGGGGAAAACGGAAAAATGGATCTACCTTGTTGCCCTCGACGCGCTGTAGCCAGGTGGTCAACGAGGCAATCCAAACTACTTCAGAGTCAACGACGCACCTCTCTCAATGCCATGGAGGCGATTTCAGCGCTCTCCTTGACTTGACCCTCTAGACCGGTACATTTCTATAAAGTTTTAGGCATAGCTTTTGAAAGTTGGAGCAATCTACCTCCTCCAACTCCGCCTTGAGTTGCCGTTCGTTCATGAGCGCAGCGAGCGTAGCTCCGTGGAGAGCGTCGCGGTCGTCATGAGAGCCTGAATTTGGCCCGTCGGGTTCCAGTTTCTATACATGTTGAGTGAGATTCGCGACACGACGAAGTGGTAAACAGCGCCAACCACCGGACGAGGCTCCTGCTTGACTTTGAGCCTGTCCTGCAGAGTCGAGAGATCATTTCTCAAGCTATCCCTCTCTGCCTCCAGCTGCTGAATACGCGTTTGGGCCCCCAAGTTCTGTTCGGTCTTCTCCGAAGTGGCACGCCGCTGCATGCACGGAATTTAGGCGTAGTAAAAAAACCCTGAAAATGCCCATTACTCACCGTGCTATCGAGTTCTTTCTCAAGCTCGCTGACTCGAGTACGCGACTCTTGAAGGTATTTGGACAAATATGCCAAGTTCTCGACGATCGCGTCCGACTCCATTCTGGGCGGAGGAGAAAGGCTGTGGCTTGTGATCGTGTTACGTGGTTAAATTCAGGGCCGCCACCGGCGATCAAGGCGGCATCTTGCGGCACTGATCGCCGTGGCGTCACTGTTGGAACTGTCCAGTAATTGTTCCAGTCTAGCACGCCAATCTGGCTCATTATGCCAGAGCCCCGTTTAAATTAGGCTTGGTGTAATGAGAAAGGATTTGAATAGATATAGTAATTAACTCGTTTTCTGGGACTTTTTCTTCACACCCTTGCGCAAATCGGCATCACAGGCCTTACGCTTTCCGAGCTGCGCAACAACCTCGAGCTTTGCACGATGGTCTTTGATTCTATTGGGGAAAAATTGTAAGTCGGTTGTTGAATTCTCCAAGCCACCACTTTAATCTGCTCATTCAGGTAAACGCCGCTGGACCACTTGCTCTTAGGGAGGGACACCTAAAACTACGTCTAGGATTTTCGAAACCGGCTGACGGATATCAAATTAATCAGCTATGGTGACCCAGTTGAACGAGATGACAATGCGTGAAGGTATGTAGGTTCCGTCGGGATGCGAGGCGTTGAGATTGTGACATCTATAGGATCCGTCATATTGAATGTGGGTTTTCCGGCCAATGAATACCTTTCGCGTCCATCGCGGTACGGAATTCGCGACTCTCTTGCTTCAGCTTCAACTGCTCCCTGGATGCCGCCAGCTGCTTCGTCAGAGTCGCCTTCTCCGCCTCTAGCTACTAGCATCTCGCTTTGCATTCTGTTGCGGCGATTTCAATATGAGGAAAAAAACGGGGAATGCGTCGGCTTACCTTGTGTTCTAGCGCCTTCTCAAGCTCGGCGACTCGGGCACGCGAGTCGTCCAGATATTTGGACAGAACGCCCAAGTTTTCCACGATGGCCGACTTTATGTCTGGACGGCGGAGGGAAAGGGCTGGATCCCTTGGATCCCCACGGGTCCGCGGTTCTCACGTCACTTTCTGTTCCTGGAGATGCTCCATAACAACAGGTGGTGACGGGCAAGCGCCACCAAACTGATGTCTGTTTGTTCCGTATTTGTTCGCACTTGGTCCTGGCTACAGCCTCCCACAGTGCCTCTACAAGCTCAAACTAAAATTGAGAGGTCTTCTGAGACGTACCCTCAGGATATGTCCCGCGCAGATTTTTTGATTTTGCCCCCCTAAGAGTGTTATAAGATGTTCAATTTGGCAGTGATTTGATCGTAAAAATCTGAAATAAATTGGCAGGGGACGAAAGAGGGGGAAAATGAAAAATCGACGCGGGACATATCCTGTAAATGCTAATTCTGAACAGATCTTACACCAACAGTTTGTTGAAACGGTGAGTGGTTGGAGCGCTACGATGGACCAAAGAAGCCGGACATTTGATCCCAGCCACTTGCCCGTCACCACAACAGGGTTATTGCTATCGAAGTTTACTATAAGTAAACGCCATTGAAAACTAATTGCGTCTCGGACCCTCAAGAAAACGCAAGTTCGAGTGAGCAGACTTAAACAAAACGGAGTTGAGAAGAATTCCAACCAAGTTTTACCGCCCTTGCGTGGTGAACGACGCAGCGAAAAAAATTGGAGGTGGAGGTTTGGAAGAAGCCGCGTGCCGAAATGCGGTGCTCTTTTGTTTGACTTCCTTTGGCGCATGTTGCTTTCTTCCACCACGTCGACGCGGCTGCCCCGTCGCGCTAACGCGAGATAGCTCTTTCGAAGACCCCGGTGCAGGTATTGAAGCATCTCCAAAGCATGAAGAAATCGACATCCGGCTCAAACGGACGGAGGTCGGTCCTTTCCCTTCGTAGTGGCACCGGTAGCCGTTGAGCCCAACAGGGCTCGAAATGAATTCACCCCAACCCAAGAGGAGGATTTGATGGAATTCCTGTCCGAATACGAACCGGCGGAGCGACAAAAACTCGCTACCTACCGGGAACTAGTTAAAGTAAGTGTGATTGAGTCTTTCCGGCGTTGTGCGCCATCTAACACCATCTTAGGAACCTCGTGGCTCAGCACATTCCCCAGAGTCATGGATTGCAAGATACAGAAGACTCCAGCCGATTTATGATATTCGGATCGAAGCACTCATCCTCGAAAGCTCGCTGGCAGCTGCACGGTTAGCACTTTCGATTCGTTCCATGTCTATCGCCCTTAAAATTAATTTCCTTCGTCTTCACAGAGAACAAGAACAAGAAGAACGAGAACAAGAGGAACCAACTCGAAAGAAGCGGAAGATCGGCCGCCGAGAGTGGGTGTGATTTACATCGGGCGGCAAATTCCTGACCCATCTACAGCGCGGACGAAGAAATCTTTCCGGACTCCTCTATTATCTTCAATCCTTTTTCACAGAACCCAACTCCGATCACCGAACGCGACCAGCTCCTAGGTTTGAGCCTCGCCATCAATTTGCTGAGTGAAAAACATGGCGTCGACGAGCAGATGGCATATTCGGTGTGGGAAAGCTGTGGTGATCTGCGTCTCGCCGATAAAAACCTTGGGCAACCCGAGGACGATGATGACGCCGACGATGACCGTGAGCCTAGCGCAGGTCCCGAGCTCGAGCTGCATTTCTCCACCGCAGATAAAGAGCCCGAATCAGACGAGGCGCCTGACCCCGGCCCCAGCAAGCCACGTCGCGCAGCTCGAGACCGTTTACGTCGCCGTGCCCGTAGCTCTGAGATGGATGTCATCCCTTCCTCTGTACCCGGTGAGGGGCAGTCCACACGCTCAAACTCTGAACAGCGGCGATCCGATCCTGACGACAAGGATTCGATTTCTGCACGCTCACGCCCCGTGTCTGGCGCAGACAATGCCGAAGGAAACAATTCAAGTTCCGAATCCGAATCGGAGGGTGAGGCAGCCGTCGCTCGTCTCATTGCCCCAAATCCAGCCGCGCAGGAGTCCGAGGAAGAATCGGAGAGCCACCCCCAGGCTGCGCAGCCCCATTCCCTTCACAACAAGGTCCGGCGTCTAACTCCCCAGGGAGAGGCGGATTTCGAGGAGGAGTCGGAGGGTGAAGCTGAGACCGCGCCTCCCCCGGCTCTCTGCTCTATTTCCAAACGTCCACCTGTTCCTCAAGAAGAAGAGGAGTCCGAGGAGGGGTCAGAGAGCGAAGCGGAGGACGCGCCTCCCCATACCGTTCGCCGAGTCGCTCCCCAAGAAGAAGATTCAGAGGAGGATTCCGAGAGCGAACCAGAGCTCTTCGCCCCGACCCGCCCTAGACAAGTGACGGCGGACGCAGACGACTCCCAGTCCGACTCTTCTAAGGCGCAGTCTCCAGCTCCTCGTGTGCCCTCGCGCCGTCCATTGTTAGAGCATTCCGACCAATCGCAGTATATCCCAACTCAGCAGTCACTTTTCGGGCCCTCTCGCCCTTGTCTGACGCCCTCGACATCCTCTGAGCGCTCCGATTCTCAGTATATTCAAACACAGAAATCTCTTTTCGGGTAGTATACAGTACCGGCCAATTTGGAACGGATCGGATTAGAACTACACTCGACGGGTATCTACAAACTGGACAAGAAGTACATTACTCTAGTTTGTTCAAGTGTACATACAAATTTCGGAGAGAGAAATAAGAATACACATTACAGTTTCTGCGCTTTCGCTCTCTTGTCACCGCGCAGATCGCCCTCTGCGGCCTTTCGCTTGTTGCTCATGCTGCTGCCAGTCGTGGACTCAGGCGAATCCGCTTCCGTAAAACGCGCACGTAGCCTGTCGTACAGCTCCGCGTCGAATCCGACACATTGCAGTCCGAAGGCCTCAGTCTGGATTACCCCACCGGGGAAGCCCTCCCCGAGCTTGTGTAAATGGCGACTGACGCCCGCAGCGAGCTCCATTGCCAGGCGCGACTAAAAAAAAGTCAGTGCTGGACGCAAGGTGGATGTTACCAACACGCACCACATCCGATGTGATCTTGGCGCCAGGGGGATGGATGTCTCGCAGGTCGAGGACTCTGTAAATCCCCACGTAGTACACAAAGGGTCCGCGGTTCATGTAGAAATCAAATGTTTGTCCGCAGTTCTCTACCATGCGAGTGTGCTCCGTCCATTGATCGGACTTGGGAGAGTACTCGCGGGTTGGCGCGAACACGAGTGCGTGCCTACCAGCGGGACCGCACCAGAGAGAGCGCTTAGGACAGTGTAGGTTGCGTCTTTCGTGCGCAGTCACGTTAGATTATATGGCAGGAAACGAAGGAAGATAGACAGACCGTTTCCGTGGAAGGTCCTTGGAAGGATAAGAGTCAGTATGAACTGGACCCAGTTGAAAGCGATCGCCTACATGACGAAATACTATGAATGGCGAACCACCAATCTTCTGGATGGGTTGGAGAGTGTCAAAGGCCGGAAGCCCCTTCGGCAACAACCGTCGTTTCATGAATTTATGGTAGAGTGCACGCTCTTCCGTCGGAGAAAGCCTCTCGGGCTCGCTAGATGACTCCTACGCATTCAGCATAATTTAAGATCAGGGGACAGGAAGAGAGTCGAATAAAACCTTACCGCGTCCTGTTCAGATCCACTCTGGCTCTATTTACCGGTCAGTAAGATTACCTCACAAGCTGGATCCTGGCCGAACATACCGTGTTCTCGTCCGAGTCTTCGTTCTGAACACATTTATTAGCGAGGAAATAAAGCAATGAGTGGCGGTCATACCTCCTCGCTTTCGTCGGTTTGGGTCTGGAAAAATCAGTGGTAATTCATATTTATTACTCATCGAGCGTACCCGAGGTCCATCATCAATTCGCTCTCTCGCATACTACACACAGTTAGCCGCGTTCAACGCAAGAGCGATATCTGACATACCCGCGGGAATTCGTAGTTTGAATGCTCGAGGGATGTTAGTTGATGAACACGGATAGCTGAACAAAGGAAAGCCTACATCCGAACCGAACGGTCGGTCCATCCTGCTAATCAGCGTATCGCGGGCTTGCAGTTGTTCTTCAAGCAACATGAGTTCCTGTAATGCAACGTTCAAAATCAAGAAGAGAGTCAACGGGCGCGCTACACACCGCCCGAAGTTCGTAGTTCTCATCATTGCAGTCCCGCAACTCGCCCCTTTGCGCGTGGAGCGCTTCATCGCGCTCCGCAAACAGCTCGCTGTGCGACTTGATCTTCTAGAAAAAATCAAGTTAGTTTCTGCGACACCAAGACATAAAAACATATTCGGTACGAACAGCGCGAAGCTCCGCGTTCTCCTTATTGCACTCATACATCTGAGTCTTGTGCTTTTGCGTTTCCGATTGAAGCTCCTACACATGTGCATGCTCCGAATTACTAGGTGCTCGTGGAGTCCCGCTCGTGCATACCTGCTGGCTCGCCCGTAGTTGACGGCTCGTCGACCAGAACTTTGTCTGCGTCTCCTCCAGGGCCGTAATCCTATTTTGCAGGCTCCGATTCTCTTCCGTTAAATGTCTGTTCTTCTGAATGAAGCTCGCATTCTTAGTGTGGAGGGTCTGGATTGTCAAGGCGCGCGGGGTGGTGGACGTGGACTGCGTAGGCGCGTTTTGAAGGGCATCGTGTTCCTTCTGGAGGTCGTTGTATTGCTTGAAAAGAAAATGGGTTAATTAAAATGAACCTCGGATTCAGCACGAAAATAGATACACACCGACTGTAGGGTGGAATAGCGCTGCAGCTGCTCGGCTGTAGCCTCCTGGGCCTTGCTGACTGCCTACGTATGCAAGGTAAGATCAAGGGCCGCAGAACGCAACGAGAGGTCCTCACCGCCGCCTTCGCCTTCACCTGCGATTGCTCTTGCGCAAGCTTCTGCATCGCGCGCCAGAGTTAATCCGCGCGTCCACCAACGCGTTGTACATAAGTACGCACCTTTTTCAACTCCGAATTCTCCAATCTCACCCCTTTCAACGCAACCTTGAGCCTTGCGATTTCGTCTTCCGCGGCCTGGCCCGCATTGCGCAGTTGCTACGAGAAAAAACAAAGAAAAGTCAGCCGATGCATTCATTCTGTAGCAAACCAAACCAACTAACCTCCTTGAGGTCGCGCACTTTCTTCGTCTTCAGATCGTACTCCACCTTCAGCTGATCGTATTCTGCCTCATCCTCCTGCTTTTGCTTCGCAACGGCCGCTTCTTGGTCGGCGGTACGGTTCGTCTCGGACTATATACACATTGAATCAGCGCCATATATGCATTCAGCGAGTAATGACAAGGACGCACCGTCTTGAGTTCCGCCTGCAAATTCCGGACGTGCTCCTCCAGCCGCTCACGCTCGGAGGCGATCTCGCCGCGCAATTGCGCGATGGTCCCGTTGAGCTGGGCGGTGTTGTCCCTTGAGCCGACCTGGAGTGAAATAATTAAGCCGGGATAGTAACTGAGTGTGATATGCATGTGCGTACCCCGGCGGCCTGCTGGGCGCGCAGATGTTCAACTTCGGTCCTCTTCGCTAGGTACGCGTTGTTCGAAGTGGAAAGTTTCTGAATTCCCGGATTCACCTAAATGACGCAGCGAAGATGAATCGAAACGACAACGCACCTCCTGAACCTCCCCTAGCGTCTTCTCACTTTGCTCGAATTCCGCGCACCTCGAGGCCAGCTCCGTGCGGAGGCCCTCGACCACCTGGACCGATGTAAACGAAGCTTCTGAATCCACACGCGAAAAGAAACGCACCTGGCACATAGTCTTATGCACCCTCATAAGACCATCATACTCGGTTTGAAGTTCCTAAGAATAAGATGCGGTGAATTAATGCTTCATTATGAGCCCGCATGAAACACTCCAACAAACGCACCTCTTTCTGCCGCATGGTGTCCGCCGCGTACGTCTGCAGGGCCTTCGCTTTCGTCTTGTTCTCCTCCACTATGATCTACATACAGGAGGAGTGAGCAGGTGGATTCAAGACGATGACGACGCGCACCTCGAAACTGTTCGTGAACTCATCCATGTGTTGCTGGAAGTACCCGTTCCCGGCCTCCAGCCGCGCTTCTCTCGCCTGCAGATCCGCATCCATGGCCCGCAGGTCGGCGTGTAGGGAATCCTGCGCCTGCAGCACGTAGATACACGATTACTTCGACGGACAAGGATCAAAACCCAACTTACCTGGGCGGTCTGCTGCAGAGTCGTCCCTTGCGCCTCAAGTTTCTGTCGCCAATCTCTTACGTTGTTTTCGCGCCGGGTGAGGCGGAGCTCCGCTTCCTCGATGATCTTCAATTAAATCAATGGGTGAGTATGTGTAGGACGGTGATAAAAGGATACGCACCGCGGCACGTGTCTCTAGACTCTCATCCTGCCGGTTCATCGTGGTTTCCCTTGCATCGAGGTCATGCATGCGTTGGTTGAGAGTCTGATAATATAGTGGTCAATTGGCGTAAAATTTGTCATACCGAGTCCGAACCCTGGCCTGCTCGTTAAAAGCCGCCGCCTGCTCGTTAAGAGCCGCCTCCTGCGATCTCATGTCTTTGAAACGACTCTCCACGGCGGCCTCTTTCCTTTGCAGCTCCGACCGGTCGTTTTCAAAAGTCTGAAGCGGTGTTAAATATACTGACTCGATGATTATACTGAGTCCGATTCCACCTCACCTTAGCCCGCGCACTCAGATCTTTCAGACCATGCTCCACGGCGGCCTCCCTCCGCTGCAGCTCCGACACGTCCTTTTTCAACGTCTGAAAGCGGTGTTAATTGTACCAACAATACAGATTCGATTATGCGCACCTCGGCTGTCGCGGCCCTCTCCTGCTGAAGTGCATTCTGCCCCGCCTGCACCGCGCTCTCTTTCCTCCTGAGCTCGATATACCGTTTTGAAATTCCCTTGAAGAAGACGAATTCAGATCAGTTGGATGTGGGGAAGACGAAGGACAAGGAGACGCACATCGCGGAGTTCGTCCCCGCTCGCCTTCTCCTTGTCATACTGGAGCTGGAGATCGGCCAGCTTGGTCTGGCTAGCTTTCAGAGCCTGCGCAAGAATCATACCCGTTAGTCCAAAAGCACAACTGAAGCCAGTGAGTCAAAAACGAACCGCATCCTTGCGAAACGACTCGTCTGCCTAGACAAAGACTCAGTAAGCGCTGAGAGAGATAGGGGCGCTTGACGGAACCTGTTGCTGCAGCCTGTTCTGTAAGTCGGCAAGCTGCTGCTGGGCGGAAGCGAACGTCTGGAGGACGTTCCCCAGCTCGGGGAGGGGGAGGGGGAGGGCCGAGCCTTGCATGGTCGCAAATTGAAAGGAGATTGGTGCGAATGGGGAAAGGAGAGATTGATGGCCTCGTGTTGTTGTCGTGTTTCAGAATCGATCGATGACTGTTTTGGGAAGTGTGGCTGTGGTGATGTCGGCGTATCGGTTTGGTAACCGGAATCGCGGGGAAAGTAGCCGGATAATGGATGTCACGGTGCTGGAAACTCCGTGGGTTTTTGGACGAGAACCAGAGCAGAGAGCAGGACAAGAGTGGCGTGGGTGAAGAGCAACTGGCGTTGAGAAGACAAGACTGTATCTACGTGGCACAGTAAATATTAAATATGTATGTGGCCGTCGGCCGAGACTCCTATTATCTATGCCCGCGATATATTGAACTATCTAGGGGCTGACGTCGTCTAGCCAATCCACCGAACTTCCGACTTTCACATAGCACCGGACCGAGGGGTGGACGAAAGCACGGGGATCACCCGCGCCGCTACAATGGATAGAACACATCAGATTAAAAGACGGAGGTGTTAAGAGAAAACGACGCTGAGAGTGACAGTGTGACAGCTGGATAGAAAAGGAAGGAAGGCGTGATCGCTTGGCGTAAACGAAAGTAAGTAAAAAGGAACGAGTAATACTACCGTATTTTAACACAGATGGCCTGAAATTTTGACCGTTCGACGATTGTTGGTACTGTTGAATTCTATCGCCAAGTCGGAGCGGAACGTGTGAAGACTTGAAGCGTCAAACGAAAAATTGTGGCCATTGACCACGCGTCAGAAGCGGATGGGATGTTCGACTTGGATTGCCTCCAACTCCAAATATCTTGGGGCAGCTTGAAAATTTCAAATGTGCACCAGTTTGAGTTGAAGAAGCGTTTCTACATTAATTCCAGGCAATTTTGATGCTCTGGTCGGAACTGAAACCCAAGCGGGGGACAACTTGCGGAACCTTGTGTGATGTATATGCTTGGCGAGACAACACCCTCGACCCGTTTTGGCCTGTACGTCTGGCAATTTGGGTTGTAACTTCTTGATGATGACCTATGATGAGAAGGAAAACACCCGGCACCGATTTCTTTCCCCCCGAGAAGAAAAAGACGTTGTGGCGACCGATTGTGCGGTAAAGACGAGGTGGTAAAAATACGGGCGCAGGAAGACAACGCGAGTTTTGCAAGACTCTTGAGCTCTTGAGGCACCAGAGGATTTGCGAATTTCGGGGCCGAGTCTTCTGACATCTGGACTCTAGTCATCGATCGCGACTGGCGTCGCTGGATTGCAAAGTTAGTGCCGGGCCCACGGGGAGTGCTTGTGACCAAGGACTCAAGTCTGGGAGCGCAGGTGGATTCATAAACCGGTTGAAGGACGTGGAAGCGCGAAGCGAAAACGAGAACAACATGCACGTGATTGCGCATACAAAACCCAATATCACGCTCCCGAGGTCCGATTCGGCCCGGGATTGATCTTTCCTTTCTTCTACGCGCAGCGGCGATTTTGCGACTGAGCCCGGGCTCTGCGCTCAATACTGGTCAAGTCAAGTGATGCGGCTCGTGCTTCGTGTTGTCCCGCACGCTCTATACACTCAGGCTGGTGTCGGTGTGGCTACCCCGAATAACGAACTGACGGCCTGGAATGAAGAAAAGCCGCTCCAAGTCTGGTCGCGCGGGTAAATGCTCTTGTTTGAGGCAAATTTGAAGCTGCTTTGGGCCCTCGAATGTGCGTGCGTTTCTTTTCTTTTTTTCATCAAAAATTATTGCAAAGGATTGACGGAACGAAAGCCACAGCGTACATCCGTGATCTGCGTTGTACTGTGGAATGAACCCCGGGCCTGCGATCGCTTTTACTGGAAAGCCGAATCTCCTTCCCCGTGAGTTATATCGAATTAAAGATCTAATACACGTCGATCTACGAGCCCAAGTAACCCAACCCGACCGACGATTGCCCGCGATAAAAAATCATCCCGGCGGGCGTCGAGGTCTTCTCTCCCGTTCTAATGTCTTCGATCATGTCCTGGCTGCCAGTGGTTTCCCTGTGAAACGGATTCCGTCTTCCTGGTTTTTTGGTTTTCCGAAAAGTAATACCGTTGTATCGGCGAACAATCAGAAGCTGACGGCCAACAGCAACTCAACAGCAGACGTATTCCTTTTAGGTCGAGGCTATGCTTAACTCGGAAGGCTGTGACTCTGGCGCTTAACGCCTACCTCTCTTCCACTCTACTACCACCCACTCGTGGCAATGGACTTCCCCTCGGACGACGAGTACATTCCCACCTCGCCACCGGAGTCGCCCATCTTCACCTCGTGAGCGTTGACCTTCATACGTGCCATCCATTGCTTGACGGGCGCTTAATCATTCAGGGATGGCGGTGGGATTTTCTCTGGCTCACGGCACTTCGTCGTAGCTGGTGGAACCTTCAACAACACAACGAAAAACTACATAGCCGCACCCACCATTCCTCCTGGTATGTAACTTCCAACATCCCCGAGACTGGAGCAGCTGATATGATGCATATGGATAGACATTCGGATGATTCCAATCGGAGACATCGACTTGCAACGACAGCTTCAAGTGAACAAGCGATCGGGACTCGTTCGTTGGAGAGGCGAGAGGAGATGTGCTCGGCGGGTATACTCCGCTAAGATCGATGGACGCACATCGGATATGACCGTGGCCGTTTATCAGGGTGAACGAGCTGAGGAGGTGTGCTAGGCTTCACTTTTCAGCTGACGTTCCGTTCAACCCTCGTAGGAATGGCGACGGGACATTGGGCGATATTCGTCACTCCGGTGGGTTTTATCTTGCACATTCGAGCCCTCGTGCTCACATCACCCAGGCACCCAAATATCCTCCAACTCTGGGGAGGAGCGAGTGCTGGGAATGTGCATGCCGCAGTATTTCACGGCGGTGCAGCTTTTGCTTCTTATTGGTTCTTCGAGACTGACGCTCAATCAGACCTGGTCCCGTTCAAACAATTCGTAGCCCGTTATGATCATTCCCCCATTATGAGCGTGTATATCCTAGCCTATTATGCAGGTAAATGCATCGCTTGCCCCTCTCTGATACTCATGTATGGTCATTTCCCCAGATGGCCGAGTGGGAGGTATAAAGTTTAGTCTGAATTAAACCGTCTTCCTGACTCCTCACTCAGCAGACTTCCAGCGATCTGTCCAGGCTATCCTCTAGATTGTGGGCCCGGCCAAGTGTCAGTTTGGTCTTAATGTTGTCTACTCTGCTGATCAGGACTGGCACATTTCGCAATGTTTAATTTCAGTTCACGTTCACGCTCTGGATCCGAGCTTCAACCGGTCGCCTCTCTCTGGACTTCGAATTCCCAGATAGCGACAATAAAGTCGACTTGGGTGCGCATGCAATACTTGGAACACTGGAGATCAATGCCCTTTTCGAGGCAAACCCGCAAGCCGTGGCGATCGCATCGCTGACGCTGGAGCAGTATCATCTAATATGCGAGGTTCGGGCACTATACCGCAAAAACATTGTCTCTCCATCTGCAACGGTTAGCCTGGGTTCGCTCATATCCATGTCCGCGTTCGAGGCAGATATGAACAGTATTGTGCTGGTATCCTCCAAAGCGGGCCCTACCGCGGAGAGTTACGGTTGGATGGGGGACGGGGGAGAAGTCCGGGAAGATGGCTGGACTCGGTATATGAGAGTTATACATCGCTGACGATTACACACTGATGAAATTGAGTACGACAGGTACAGGGCTGAGGATGTATCAGGCACTGAGATCTGCTACGCGATTTTTCGTCCCTATTATTGTCTCCCGGCTTGGCTCAGTCAAGCAAACCATTTGTTCCATTGTCGCCGAATCCCATTAGATCTCGACGCTTATGGTGCGCCTCACATCTTACCTAACGTCGTGTTAGAGTAACGTTTCAATAGTTTTTGTTACGGATGTTCGCTTTCGGCTGACGATTCCTACTATGGAGGACGGCGCACCCCCGGGTTATCTATTTCTCTGCCCCAAAGAGGCCTTTGAAGCGGGGTCATTGTTATACAAGTGGCCCGACTGTCCCGCATATTGGTCTCTCGATCCCTCGGGCGTTGAACGTCTCAGCACGGAGGATTCGACGCGCTTTGGGTTCCCACCTTTCCACCTGACCACTGAAATGAGCGGATGGTCTTGGGATGACAGTGTTTATGCCGGCCTCCGCCAATTCCACCAAGGCAAAGGGTTTGATCCAAATAGTCAGGACGTTGCGCGGCATCTCGGGCATCCACTTTACCAGGTCTCCAGCGGGAGGGATCCCGTATTTGCACACTGTGCGTCGTCCCTTTGAATTAATACTGTGGCTCAGGAAATAAATTCCAGCCGACGAGGAGGATTCAGTCAAGGAAGCAGATGACACGTCACAAACGACGCAGGAGGGTAGCAGTGAGTAGAATACGTCGAAGTTGACTTGGGGCTAATAACATTCCCAGTGCCAGTAGAAAGCGCCCTAGAAGTCGAGGAACGAATAATTATCCACGACGAGGACTCGGCCATTTCGCAGATGTTGAAGTTCACAATGAGCTTGCAATTGATGTTGATGTTGTTCGTGATTTTGTGTTCAGTGCGCGATGCAGTCTGGTAGCTTCAAGTAAAATTGGATGTCCTAGTGAAATAGTACATGCTCTTCCTTTTTGTGGTGGCGTGTTGCACAACATGCCCGACAGCAGTCTCAGTTGAATTTGAACCAAGGTTCAACTGTGCCCGTTTTGTCGAGAAACGATTTGGTGCTGCGGAGATGCGCACTAGTCTTTAACCTAGCGAGAAGTTGAAGATTCCGAAATTGGGTCGGCATGGTCAGTAGTGTGTATGTACATACATAAACGGTGGGTTTCAAACTCGAAGCCGCGGATAAGTATGTAGTTTTTTTTTTGCGTGCTATCTCGCCGTGGGCGAGAACATTGAAAGGAACCATTTTTTTAAAAAAAACGTAGATGTGGCAATGATGTGCGTGCAGAGGTGGCGATAAAGCGGGGTTCATAATATGGGCGATGTACTGTGTAAAAATGCGATATACTGTGTAAAAAACCGGTTTTTCACAGCTATTAAACCTGCAGGTAGGTTTTATCGCGACTTGCAACTCAGTCAGGCATGTTTACAACTTATTTTAGCGCACACCTTTGGGTTGCGTGACTTTTGAATGCCGTGGTGATTCCTTTGATGGCATCCATACGGGAACGGAAAACTTGACGGAAAATGTCTTCTTCCGTGAGTCATTGTTATTCTATCGGTCCACAACACGGCGAGGAACTACACCACTCATGGACTGTGCTTTGGCCCCATCTACCAGCCGCGAAATAGAAACTCTCGGCAACTTGCCTTACTCGGCAACCAAACAGTGATCCCGTCAAAAGCTAATGATCGCGGGCCGAGGGGAAGTTGAGCGCGCAAACTTGTTGAGAGTTTAAGAGACATGCACCTGTCTCCACTCAAGATAGTTGGCCGCAACAAAAGTTGCAGGCAAAGAGGTTGCATGCACAAAAAGTTGAGTGCATTTACTCAACTTGTAGCAAAATTTCGCGGTTTTGGATGAAAGTTGTGCGCGAGAGGTCTTTACACAATATGGGTTCAACGCCGTATCATATGCATCTGAGTCACAAAGAGTGATTGGCCTCCAATTGCATCGTTCGACCAACCCAAACTCTTAGGCGCCCTAGTATACTATCATTACTGCCAATTCCGAGCGGGCTTGAACCTTACGAGACTCGGGAAGAAAAAATGGTCGAAATTTCAGACCACAGGGACGGAAGGAAGATGGTGATTCAACGATGGAGTAGGCTTGCACGATGCGGACGCCGACAACGACGCGGTGCGGCTTATGCCGGTGGATCATCGAGCGTGATCGCGGCGGATCAAGAGCGCCGCACCGCCACCCGGGCCGTTTGGAACGCGTTACGTGATTGGATCCCTCTGGCCTCCTCCGTTCTCGGAATCAACTCGGAATACCGACTCGAAACGCAAGCGCACAACCGGTGACCCCATTCAACTTGAACCTAAAGTCACCTCAAAGCAGGTACAGTAGATAATGGGAAAACGATTACCCCGGAAGCGGGCAAAACGACTACTAGTACTCCGCTCGATCGCGTGCTTGGGCCGTGCTGACCAAAAGGGATGACCAGTCTCTGCACCTTTCTCTCCAGCGCAAATGGTCATTAATGTTGAACAACGATTTCCAGTCGGTACACTAATTTCTTCTGCTAACTTTCATGGTTCAAGGCAGTCTCGCTCGCGGCACCCTCGCGCCCAACCAAGTCAATGCCGTTTAACCGCGATTCAGCAAGCCGGTGACAAATCCCGACCCGGCTAAATTTCCGCCCCCTGTTGTAATGCCTTAGTGTAATGCGTGTCTCTTTTGCCGAAAGGCCCCTAACCAATCTTATTTATGCCATCGTTCCGGCGGTCTCTCCTCTGCGAGCCACCATCCTCCCCCCGATGTCTGCCTCCCACCCCACCACCATGACGCCCCGCGAGTCCAACGACCAGACCCTCGACGGCCAGGAAAGCATCCGCTCCGTTGCCCGCAATGAAAAAATCCCCGCCGCGGAGGAGGCGCTGCCCGACACCGTCCTGACTGGCCGGAAACTCGCTGTGGTCTTTATTGCAATGTCAGTTTATCCTCGCCAACCATCTCGTCCTTCTCTGACACCCGCCGAAGGTTACTCGCGCTCTTCCTCATCGCCCTAGACCAAACCATCCTCTCCACCGCCCTCCCCCGCATCGCATCCGTACGCCCCTCTCCGCTGTTCCTACTTTCTCGCCTAACCGCTTTTTTGAAAACACAGGACTTCGACTCCTTCTCGCTGCAAGGCTGGGTCGCCTCGGCCTTCGTCCTCACGCAAACCGTCTTCCTCCTCTTCTACGGCCAGCTCCTCCGCATCTTTCCCGCCAAGTGGGTCCTCATTTCCTCCATCACCATATTCGAAACCGGCTCCATCGTCTGCGCGCTCGCGCACAACGTCGACATGCTGATTGCGGGGCGCGCGGTATCGGGCGTAGGCGCGGCGGGCATATGTGCGTTGATTTCAACTGCATGAATGATGCGTGAGAGGGCTAATAAGACGCATTTTAGTCGTGTCGATGTTTCAGATCATCGCACAGGCGACGCGGCTCGAGGACCGTCCCCGTCTGTTTGGGCTCTTCGGCGCAGTCTTCGGAATCAGCTCTGTAATTGGTCCTCTCATTGGTGGCGCGTTCACCGACCACGTAACCTGGCGCTGGGTGTGTTCCCGTTCCCTTTCTTCCGCTTAAGTCTCCACGTGCTTAACTCACCTTCCCCTACTTAGTGTTTCTGGATCAACCTCCCCTTCGGTGGCATCTCCATCCTCGGCGTCCTCTTCCTCCTCAAAGCCGCCCCGCCCCTTGGCTCCGACCCCACCAAGCGTTCCTTCCGCGACATCATGCAGCAGGTGCGCGCGCTCGACTACGTGGGCGCGACGCTCGTGGCGGGCGCGGTGACGTCGCTGGTGCTTGCGCTGCAGTGGGGCGGGAATACGAAGGCGTGGAATGACAAGGCCGTTATCGTCGTGAGTCGTGTTCAATTGGTTGCGAATATTGTTGAACAAACGCTAATGGGCGAACGACTGCAGTGCTTCGTGATGGCGAGCGTCCTAACCGGGATATTTATTGGGTGGGAGGTGTTCCTCGGCGAAAAGGCCATGACGCCGACGAGTATATTCAAGTCGGGATCAGTGTTCGTCTTGTCCTACTTATTCACCTTCCTTCATCTAAACGCGCTTTCCTATCGCCCAGATACGCGATCCTGATTTACTGTTTCCTCTCCCGCTTCTCGCTCCTGCTCTTCTCGTACTACATCCCCATATTCTACCAAGCCGCGCGCGCGCACAGTGCCACCAAGTCGGGGATTGACCTCTTGCCGTTCATGCTCGGCATCGTCATCACCGTCATCACCTCGGGCCAGCTCGTCGGCAAGTTCGGGTACTACTGGCCCTTTCTCTTGGCCGCCCCCTTTTTCCTCGCCGTCGGGTCCGGGTTGCTGTACACCGTCAGCACCACCACGTCCTCTGCGAGCATTGTGGGGTTCCAGATTTTGGCGGGCGTGGGGACGGGAATGGGGATGCAGAATTCGTTGTTGGCGATTCAGGTGGAGTTTAAGGATAATCCGAGGTTGTTGGGGCAGGCCACCTCTATGGCGTCGTTTTCGCAGTTTTTGGGCGGGACGTTGGGTGCGTACACATCCTCACTCTTGGGTGTTGAACAACTTGTACTCACGCAATTAATTTAGGCCTGGGCGTAGCGGAACCCGTCTTCGCCTCCGAGCTCACAAAGTACCTCCTGCAATACGCGCCCAGCGCCCCTGCGGCTGTCGTACGTGAGAGCCCCACCGCCATATACACCGCCCTCTCCAAAGACATGATCCCGGGCGTGGTGGAGGCGTACACGCATTCGTTGAAGATCGTGTTTGTACTGGGGGTGCCAGTGGCGGGGTTGGCGCTTGTTGCGGCGGGGTTTATCAAGAATATCAGGATTGAGCGGACGGGCGCAGGGAAGGGAGAAGGAGAGGGGCTGGATGAGGAGAAGGGCGGTGCGGGGGAGAGCGTATAAGAGATTTGGACATGCGGGATTTAGTGTGGGTAATATATATCTTAACGTAGTGAACTTATACCGAGGTATCGTACGTCAAAATTATTCGAGTCGTTCTCAGACGAACGTTGAATATTTATGGAATATATTGTAGATGTAAGAATCTTACAGTATAGTTTTCTCGGACTGTGAATTTTGAACCTTTGTGTTTACTTGATCAGTCCAGAAACACGGAACAAAGCCGTCCTCATATTGGCTGAAGGTACGCCGCGACCTTCCTCGTGATTCCCAACCTGTGAGTCTCAGTCAAGCTTCATCTTATGCGCGAGGCAATTTTCGGCAAGTTCAACCGTGGGAATCAGCCCGGTGCGTTTTGGGCTTGGGTGCGCGGCGGCAGCCAACCTCTACTTATCGAATCTGGATGCGGCCCGGTCTGAAGTGAGTTTCTTTAGCTTAACATGACTGCCAATTTAGGTCTGCTCGCGGCGGAAATTACCAATACCAGGTGCCTGTCAGTGCTCAAGCCTCATTGGGCTATGTGGCCCCGTCCCGTGGGAGGATCAGATGCGCTCCTAGAGTCTAGGAGCGTAAGGCTAGACAATCAACCAAAAAACACCCATGACCTTCTCGCACTCAACGACGGCATTCGCGGACCGTATCCGCAGTAACAACGGTGGGGCTGATTTATTTCCCTCGCGTGGAGCGCCCTAAACGGAATCCGTTTCGCCGCGGCGAGTGCTAATTCGGCCGAAAGCGTTCGGGATTGATTCGAGCCAACCGGCCCGCTTGATCCACCAACGCCCTTGTCCTCGACCACCATCTGGTGAGTGCCGCATTCGAATTCCAGTGCCAATGCCGAAGTATACTCATCCTTGTATTGATCTGGGAGGCCATGGCTCGACAGAAAGATGTATGCAACTGCCGTGGCGGGCGCCAAATTGAACATATCTGCGACAGCGTACGGCACCCGCATAAATCCCTCACCAGGAGAATATATTCAAACCAATAAGGTATATGCTGACACGAGGCCGCCAAAACGAACAGAAAGGAGCATCTACACGGCCTCGTCGGTGAGAGCTATTCTGAACTTCCGAGATCCCGTCGCCCATGTCTCCGACGGATGTCATCTTTGGGTCTAAGATAGAACCGCCCCACTGTACGGTATAAATTCGCGGTGGCTTGTTCCATGTCAACTTCTACCTCGACCTTGTTGCCCTGATCACTCAAGTATGGCCGTAACCTGAAGACGCTGCGATGGACGTCCCAATCGACCGCCTTATACCTGCCTGGCTCAAGTTTTCGCGCTTCCTGCACACAACTCTTCCAAAGCTCGTTCGCTCTTACGGCGAGCTCATCGTCGTATCAGAGGAGGTGGAGACACCAGGCGATGTTCTTTGCCTTATGCAAAACGCGCTGCTCTTGGTACGACTCGCAGTGCGGGTGTCGGCTGGCGGAGAGGTGCTCGTTGAGCAGGTGCGTGTACCGGTCTCACCTCACACTACGACCGATACAGATCTGACGTGCGGCATGCTAGGACTACCCACACGTCTTGTTCAAAGTCTTTCTCCACCACGTCACCGCGGTGAAATGGATGGACCGACAGTATCTTCAGATTTTCACCGAACATGCTCAACACAAGCTGGTTCTTTTCCCAGATAATGTGTATTATCGCAACTGGGAGCCGTCTCTTCGATTCGTGGCCGCACGACGCGTGGCCTTCGAACTCCGCCTGCGAATCCCGACAAACTGGAGCGCTGAGGATGACCAAGAAGCGGACTACTTCGCTGGCGATGTTCCCGCTGCTGATCGGGTCAAGGACGATCCAAATTTACGACTGGGAGCGATATATGGTCCCGTCCTTCGAGTGGGCGATGCAAAACAGCATATCGCCAGACACACTCTGTGGCGAACCAAGCATCACTTGGAGATGCGCTTCATCGTGCTGCACGAATCCGCACTTTTAATATACAAAGAGCGCGAGGTGGTACGTGTTGTACTCATCTTGTTCTCGGTGCGGTTGATTGAGACGCCGTTGTTAGCTGAAACACCCGCGATCCGGTCAAAATCAGTGCATTCAACTGCGGGCTGTCAAGGGTATCACTTCGATGCCCGAGTCTGACTTTTCTTTGGTGATATCCACCGCCACTAAATCATTTACACTGCTCTGCGAATCGGCCGTCGAGGCCCGGACGTGGATCCGCTCGATTCTGGATGCCGTGGACAAGGTTCGAACTAGTCCCAAGCGCGGCCACATAGGTGCCCTGGAGAGAGTCAACCACCTCACAATGCAGATCACAATTCCGCAAGATCCGTATGCAAATGGCGGATTTGCAAATATTTACAAGGGAACCTGGGAAGTTGCGTGGAAGGGCTTGCGACCTGAACAGTGGCAACGACGAACGGTATACTTCCGTATGACATTTGCCAGAAACCCTGTCGCTGATCCTACTCTAAGGTGGCGGTGAAAGTCTTCCTCGACAGGAAATCCGAGGGATTGCTTTTTGAAAAGGTGCGTGGTGCAATAAAATCGTTCTTCGTCGGTTAACTTAGTCGGCCAATAGAAACTCCGCCGTGAAGTTGCTGTGTGGTATCGCCTAGATCATCCCAACGTCGTACCGCTGTTAGGGATCACTTATGACTTTGGGACATCGCTTTCGATGGTTAGTCCGTGGTTGGCAAAAGGGACGCTCCATACGTATCTGGTCTCGGGTGAATTTCAACTCCGCTATCTGCGTCGCCTGGTGAGTGGATTCGTTTTGTACTGGTGTTTTGAACCTTCCTGAATGATTCTCAAGTTAGCAGACATAGCCAGAGGCCTCTCATATCGTAAGAACCTGTCTCACTAAACCTTATTATTCGGTTGATTCCCCTCGCAGTACACTCCCAGGATGTAATTCATGGCGATCTACATCCTGTAAGGCGTCTCCCTTATGAGCGTTCATTCCACCCTCATTCAGCTACAGGCCAATATTCTTATAGCCGACGATGGACGCGCCCAGTTGACGGATTTCGGGTTATCCATGATTCTCCCCGAATTCGAGGGCACCTCCTACATGACGAATTCCTCGATTCGTGGCGCAGTCCGTTGGGCAGCGCCCGAAGTCTTCCACACCCACTCCAATGGCGATACATCCCTGAATGTCAGTACGATGAGCGATGTGTATTCCTTTGGTGGGATCATCTACCAGGTTCGTCGGTTGTAACTGATGTTTGGCCTCGCTCACTAACCACAGGTCCTATCTGGTGACATCCCATTTGCCAACATCCGCAACGAGATACGCGTGATCATCGCTGTGAAAGACGGTCAGCGTCCTCAACGATCTCAGGCGATTTCTCCAATCAACTGGGAGTTCATACGACGCTGCTGGGACAGTGAGCCAACGGCTCGACCTTCGCTCCCGGAAATTCACCACTTTCTGGCGGTTAAATTCGAACAACCTGGTCTGTCACATTAACGTCCATTATGCACAAGCCGCCCGCTTCTAGTACTCACGGATGTAGCTTTGATTCTTGCCCCGGTTTCGAACTATCTCCTGTCACCTATCTTCTTCGTTTATTGCCTCTGGGATATCCCCTCAACGCAATGGCGAGCAGGGGAATAGTGTCGCTTCTGATGCTCGGCTGAACTTCTGCGACGATTTGGAGGAGCAGGGATTGAGTATAATCGTCCCCGGTTGATTTCTCACTGACTGTGTGCGAGGGGTAATATCCCAACTATTCGAGGCAAAGACAACTTTTTTCGAGTTTGCCTTGCCTCTTCGAGGGTTTCCGAATCAACTTGACTCGTTTGATTGCGGCTTAGCTGACTTATAGCAAGCAGGGAAAATCAACTCTATCGATCCGTCTGATCACGGCATCAATTCCGAAGCGTCGGAGTCCGTTGCCGGAACCAGTGCCGTCGGTGAACTCGAACCTCGAGAACACCTGTATAGCCCAGTAACCCACTGAAGTAACAGGTTGATATGCTATCGATCTCCGCCTCTAATATAAGTACTTCCTGCTAAAATGTGTGTATTTAAGATCTTCTGGTAACTTTGGAGCTACTATTAGTGACTAGGAACCTGGCCATAGGCCAAATATAGGACTCTAGAGTGTGTAATATCTTCCTTTCGTATTTCCGCAATGGAATATGAACCATTGCGCACCTTAAGACCAAATTTCAACCCAAAGTGATAAGGTGATCCAAAGCTGTGCCGGGATTGATTGCGGTCCGGAGGGTGAGAACACCATTTTGATAACCCCGAGCCACCGTTTCGCTTGTTTCTCAACCAATACGCAGTAGATCTGAGACTTTGGGGGCTTATTATTTTAGTCTGATGTGGGACTCTCTTGTGAGTATACAGGAGCTGGCAGATACCTTGTTCTGCATCCCCAAATTCACTAACACACCGGGAACAGGAATTCAACATTTGCAAACTGAAATTCGAGATAGCAATGCACTCTTGCAGAGTACGATTCCAAGGCCTTGTAGTATCTATACTAATGTCTTAACCTTTCATATCCTGAATAGTGCGACACCTGAATGCTTCCTCATCCCTCCTGATACGCACTTCAATAGAAAATCACCTGTTCAGCCCCCAAAAAAAGATTAAACACCGGGTTCTCGGCAGAATACCTCCAAGCTAGAGGTATGTGTCCAGGTTCGTCCATTAGGTTCCAATGAACCTGCGTGTGAGTTATTTTGGCTTCAAGTCTGTTACCACTCGCGTACCAACCCAATTTAGGATGGAAGTGCAGATCCCGCCACCAAGGCCTGTATAAAATGTCGCCGCTACGCCACTTCTGCATGGTCGAATGTATGACAGAAGTACCCCAAATGCGTTATATGGATCCCATATACACTGCACACAATGGTCTGGCCCCTCATTCTTCATGACCAATGAGCTTTCAAGGGTGGCCAGGTTCCATGTCAATTGCCTGTTCGGGAAATCCTTGAAAACTAAATTCGCTGAGCACGCAAATCGGTACCGAAATTATCGCAAATATGCTCAGTCTCTTCGCAGGATCCGCGCCTATTGCATAGGGTCCACAAACCTGACAGAAGCTCCAGTGGTACATCGGTATTGGGCCCAAATGCCTTAGGTGGCCAGGTTCCCGGCGGGATATAGTAACAGGACTGCCATTTGCTGTAAATATTCAATATCTTCAATATCTTCAGTAGTTCCCATCAATCACGGCGGCGCGCCATCGCGCCTGATGGCGGTGTGTGTTTTCGATATCTTTAATAACTTCGCTATTACTTCCCATCAACGGCGGCGGCGCGCCATCGCGCCCTGATGTCGGTGTGTGTATCCATTATCTTCAATATCTTCAATATATCTCATCACAGGCGGCGGCGCGCCGTCGCGCCTGATCGCTGCCATCAAGCCATCAATACCGCCGCCTGGCAGCTCCGCTCGGCGCTCAAAAATGAAGGTAAATTCTTGAAAAAAATACAGGCTAGGGTTACAGGCATTGGCCTCCAACGTAGCAGGCTTATGTGATAACACCCGTTCTTCTGAGCAATATAATCACATTTTAAGCATAAAAAACATATTTCAATCTCCCGAAGTCCCCAAAGTGTACGCCATAACAACAAAGTAAGGTCGAAAATGTATGTATGGGCACATGGGTGGTCTGCGTAGTCGTTGGGAGTGTGTGCGCTGACTGCACTGACAGTAGAGCCCGTCATGCCGTGCTCCCAGCCCCAGTTCTGGCCCTGCGGGGGCCCTTGGGCTGGCCAGCATCGGAGCGCTTCTTGCGTGGCTTCTTTACGGGATCCCCATTGCCCGCAGTCGGCGGCGCGTTTTCTGCGCCCCTGGCTTTCTTCGACTTGCTACCGCGCTCAGTCGACTTGTCCTCCGCCGCCCTCTTGCGCTTTGAGTTGCCGCTGGTGTCGGCAGGAGCAGGGGTGGAGCTTTGTCCCAGAGAAAATGGTGCTATTACGGCCGCGTTCACGCCGGTGTTGGAGGACGGCGTTGATAGGGCGTGTACCAAAACACGCATGAAAACTACCAGTTTTCTTTTGATCTTGAACCTATTCAAAGGGCTATAGTGGGACTAGGATTAAGGGAGTACATTCTCCTCGGAATGGTACTCTACACCTATAACGGCCGAAAGCCAGTGGGCACTTCCGAGTTTGAAGCTTCGCTAAGGACCCTTACGGGTACAACACCTAGTTATCAAGCCTACTGCTGGGCTCCGGGAGTTGGTTAACTACCAGATTCCTTGAGTGCTAGAGGTGATCAAGAGGAACTACATGTCTTAGCGGCTGAGCGCTACCTAGCGGGAGCCTCACTGACAATATTTGGTTGAACTCGAACAAACCCTAAAAATAGGGATAGGCGGAACTAGCCCCGAATGGAAATCATGACGTTGATTATGAAAATCCTTGTGATGACTAGGTTACCTAGCTCACCGAGCGATAGAAATGGTCATAAGCACTGAGCAATTCTAACGGAATGGTCAAGTTGCTATTATGGATAGACAAGGTACTTGAAAGCGACCTGACCGCTAGCTACAATTGGTGGTCAGTACTCAAAATTACGCGAGTTGCCCTTGTAATGGTTGCTGCGCACGTTCGAGAAACCGGCTAAACGGCCAAGCACCATCAAACTGTTGGTTGCTAACCGCCGGTTATGAGAGAAGCTATCAAACAACAAAGGATTAAGATGAGATAGGAAGAACGAGACAAAGAGAAGCTGGCCGCTGGGTCAGTTGGCACTATTTCAACAGAACTAGCCGTCAGCTCTGGCTGAGCTTCAGACCGGACGGTCCGTTGTGTTCGAGGGATACATCCAGGAAACCAGCGGCCAGGTCAACTGAATGGAGAAAGATAGCTGAATTGCCAAGGCGGGGTAGCGGTCACCGGTTGCCCTATACCCACGATTTACCAAATACCCAACATCCCATTGGACCACTAGCCGCCAGCATCTCAACGGAATCAATTACGACTTATCACGCCATTCCGACCGAATTCCGGTTACCTCCATTTTGGACTCTCAATTGGTATAAATACTAGTTAGATTCACAAATGTAGACCAGTAGACTACCCCCCACTAGTGGAGGAATATAGTGCTCTCAGAGATAGGAAAAGAATTAAGAAACTGCAATAAGATTGGAATCGAGGCGTGTACGTCCTGCGAACACCGTCGTTTAAGACCATCATAAGTGCAGGGGTTTAGCCAGCTCAGTCGCCCTTTGGAAATTTCGTTGTTCCGCAGTATTAGCCGTGGATTGAGCTTTGCTCTTCACCGCCGTCATCGAGCCTTGCTCTGACAATAATCCTGTTAGGGAATTAAGGATAACCTCAACCTCTCGGTCTATTGGCAGACTATTCTGTGGCCAGAGTACTCGCCGTAGCATTGCACGGACTACTTCGGGACCTATTCTCAGAGTTGCCTATAAGTCGAAGTTCAAGTTCAACTTGAATCCTTTCCGAGCGAGAACTAAAGAAACTGCGAAAGCAAAGCCACCGCTATCTACATTGCGAATCTAAACTATCTTGAAGGGTGATACGTACCCTACTTCCCCGAACACACACACACACACAAGTATTGAGATTGGAGTTAGTGATTTGATTAGATTTTGGAGTTGGGTGTTAGTTAGAGTTTTACTCGCTGCACTCGTTAGCGCTTCATATCTGGTGATTTCACGGCTGCACCCCAGTGCACCGTTTCAGCGTGGGTGCGCAGGTGGATGGGTCAAGGGAGCAAGGTGTCGCTACAAACACCATCGCTCCAGTGTGTGTCTGCGACACGATGCTCCTGCCCTCTGCCGCCATCCAAGTGGCGGGGTCATTGAGCATCTCCAAGAACTCCGGGCTGTCAAAGTCAAAGTCCTCGGGGAAGCCGTCGGTGGGGAGGCTCGGCAGGTGCTCTGGAAGCACATTCAGCTCGGGAACAGCGCTCATATTGAAGGACTGTGTCGCGAGCGCCGGGTAGCCGCGGCGAGGGAGCTGGTAAGGCCCACACCCGCAACATGGGTGGATGGCGCAGTAAGTGCGCTAGTTGCGCCGACGTGCGCATGCTGCTCAATGGGGGTGGCGTCGTCCTGCTTGTCGCTGTCGTCCCCGTCACTGTCGTCGTCGTCATCATCATCCTCCTCTTCCTTGCGACGACTCCCCTTCTTCTTCCCCGCCGCCACCTGCCTCTTGTTCTTTTGAGGCCCTCGTGCCTCACCCTTATCACTGCGCTGCTTGCGAGGCCTCAAGGAGCCTGCACCCAATGTCTCGCGCTGCGCGTTGTGCTCTGTGATGAGATGCTTGGCAATGGGATGGGGCGAATGCTAGGGCAATGGAGAGCTCACTAAGAAACTCAACACTAAACCACTCAACACAACACACACACAACAACACTAGGTTATCGCTCCAAAACGTTCCTATTGAATTTGGGTCTACGTCGTAGTATGCAACTAAGATTGGACTTTCAATGTGAATCTTTGTGGGGTTTTGTATAGTTTGAAGGAGACTTCAGAGACAAAGCTTGTCCTGAATGCGATGCAACAGCAGTAAATGCTAGTCCGTGCAAATGCCAACGTGAACCAGGGGGTGAACCGTGTTCTATCAAGGGGGGAACCTTATAGTTAAATAAGGGTCAACCTAAGGGTGGCGCGTAGGCTCCTCAGGGGCAGGTTTGCGAGATATAGTTTGTCCAAGAAATGGCCCCTCCCACAGATTGCCGCAGATAGCAAGGAGTAGTGTTGCAAGGTACAAGTTTCCAACTCTTCAGAACACTGCTGGGGTCTGCCTTTAGATCCAACAGAGGACTGCGTGTTTAGCACAGGACGTTTCTTAATTTATACGTGAACGTCAATTGCGAGTGAACAACATCGAACTTAGGAAGCTTGGATTCACACAAAGGGTTTATCCAGCCGACTGAATCCGAATTTATAGAATGACACTAATCAGAGATGTAATGAACACAATTCTCCGTGGAGCCGACCTGAGAACACTCTTCTCCCTTCAGGACCAGCGTGGACCTCTCGGTCAGGGCTATCCAGTATACAGGAGGGGGGAATGAACTCTGTGAGAACACTCTACCAACCTTCAACAGACCATGGCCGAAGCCGAGGACGCTTTGGGGAGGCAGAATGCACTGTCTGAACCACATTCTTTACAGGGTTTTTATAGTACTTCGAGAATATACATATAGTAAACAGATATGAGTAAAATAGGCAATCATTGTTCATGCGGCAGCCACGGAAACGCCTGCCGGGTCTATTCGTTGGTCGATGGAGGAAGTCAGCTTGAATGACTTTCCTGGCCGTTTTGGGTATATTTGCATTTCCGCCGGAAACGTCATCCTTCCGCCGGAAAGCCGTGCACACGAATTGCACCGGCCTGGTTGCTAATCCAGCCCTTTCAGTTATTCAGCGGGTCCACTGAGATCATGTGAGGAGTCTAGATGCTCTAGAACCTCCGTCTTGACCAGCCCAGTCCCTGCATCCTGGACCGGACCATTGGATAGGGAGAAATGATCTGCCGACATGCCGGATCAAGTCTTGGTGACACTATAACGCTTGGTAGTAGTCGAGTGTTCGATTCTGGGTGCGCTCCACCCATTAAATGACTTGTTTTGCCCGTCTGAACGTTTGTGCCGGAAAACTGGTTTTCCACCGGAAACTGGTACCGGACTTCGTTTGTCCTTTGACACCTTCTACTAGTCTATAGTGGCTCAGACACCACTCATTGGTATCCTGGTCCCTTGTAACATGTAGCTTCTATGACTTTGGTCTTTCAAAGATTTGCGCCAGAAAACTGGTCTTCCACCGGAAACTGGGTTTTGGCCTCGCACCGTCCCCCAATGCCTTCTACTCATTCCTAAGGCTCAACCGACCCTCCTGGGTACCCTGAGTCCCTTTAGACATGCAGTCTTTGGTGCTCTTAGTAGATTACATCCTTCCTTTGGCGGGGCGGCCATTCTCCTTGGTGGTTCAACTATCTGTTCCCAGCATAGCAGTTTACAGTCAACAGTTCGGAGCTTACTTTGACTCTCTTATGTATCACCGAGCAGGGTTCCTGGGCTCTGGTCGCGGTGCGAACCGTTTCCGCCGGAAACGACTGGTTGCTTATAAGTCTTGTTTAAGGACTTAAAAACACAAAAATTGCAAGATTACGACCCTGGGTCGTCTCAGCAACAAGCTCGTCGTGCTGGGCCTTTGTCATCTTGATCCAGTGGATGCTGCCAGAGAGAAGAGAGGCGCGAAGGCGGCGGAGAGTCTCTGTGCTCCAGTTGGCGTGTTCAGCCAGCTTGATGTCGGCGGGCCAGCCTGCAAGTACCATCGTCGCGCGAGACATTGTACCGCTCGAATTTTTGGACCACCTCGACCGGTGTGATACCCAAAGCCTTCAAAAAAAATCCACTCGCATTGTCGGAGTCGATGATCTGGGGCGCCGTCAGGTCGTCGACCTTTCCCCGCGAGATCATGACAATGCCGCATGCACCCGTGCGATGGAACAAGTCTTTGAGCTATGAAATCCTTCAGCGCTGATTCTAAAGTAACAAAATTATAGGTACTCTTACCGTGTTTCCTATACTGAGACCTGTCTTCGTCGTATCAAGCTGTTGTGCGTTGGTCGTCGCGCGAATCCCTGTCCGCTTAAGCTCGCAATACTCGATGACCTGCTTGAGGAGGTGTTCCCTCTCCTTGGTGGGGATGAGGGCAAGGTCGACAATGCCGGCCCTCTCGTCCTCGGCCAGGTCCGTGCATATTTCCTTCAGCGTTTTGTGGGATCCTGGAGGAATCAATCGGGTGGAGACACAATCTATTGAACACACACCTTCGGGCTGTTCGATGGAACATTGGTGTATAACGGTGTTTTGCAAGCTCGGCTTGCGCGTTGCTTTGTACTGACTGGCGCAGCTCAAGACGTTGCTTTGTACTGACTGGCGCAGCTCAAGAGCAAGTGGATGTATGCTGGCTTCCTTTTGGAGGACCCGACGATCTCAGCAATGACTTCTTCGCGACGGAGGAACTCCGCGTCGATGGCAGCGTTGAGTTCACTTTTGCTCTTTTGCAAACCAACGAGTCGGAGATCATCAGACGCCCTGGTGGCCTTGGACTTGCCGCCATGGGGGCGTGAGAGCTGAACTTGGCGGCCGAGGTGCCGCAGAGCGTGTCCAGAGGGAGCAGTTGGGCCTGTGCGAGCCATGGTGGTGGTGACAGAGAAGACGAGACACGATCATGTGACATTTCTCACGTTCACGGCGTGCTCAACGACTCAGTCAACAAACAATATATTCCGTGTTTTTGTGAGGCAGAATCGGTGAATTGTGTCTATTTACTATATGCAAAGTTTTTGACCTCGGGGAGCAGCGGTTGAAGTGTCTAAATTCTATTATTCCTTTAAAAGGCAATAAGTGGAAGTCGACATCTCAACCACTGTTCCCCGAGGTCTCTTGTTCGACCCGGGGAACAGTGATTACTTTTTGTTCTTTTATTTTTTGCTTCGAGCTCTTGTTCCCTCTCTCTCATTTTTTTTGACTTCGTTTCCAACCTGTTATTACAATTCCACGTGAAAGAATGTGCAATTCCAGCAGTACAGACATACACAGACATATAGGTAGATACTAAGTACACAACGAGCATTGGATATAGACAAGGGAACTACATTAAACATTTGGCGCAGTTTCCTCAAGGAAAGCCCACACCTCACGCTCGTCGCGGCTAAAGAACAACTCCCCCCCTGGCGTGAGTTTTAGCAGCGCAATGGCGCTATCCCTTCAAAGCAAGAACATCAGCAGTGCATAAGCACCTCAAAAGACAAACAGGACACACCTGTCCAGCAAGGTGCGGGGGTGTCCTTTCACGGCAAACATGAAGCCTTCATATGCATCCACCGAGAGCGAAGCCAAAGGAGGATCATCCGCCTGGCACAGACGGTTGTGCGCGGCGGAATGGAAAGGCGGGATCAGCCAATCCACGAGCTCCAGTCGGGGGGGATCCCCAGGATAGGTGTACACTTCCACTACCTGCCGGTGCTCTGGAGGCAGCCGACTGATTAGCTCGGGGTCCACGCCACCAGATTCCCTGACATGCGCCATCAGCAGCCGCTGGTGCTCGTACACAACGGCGTTGGTGCGAGTGAGTCAGGTAGGGAAGGTTCCGCGGTACACGATGGTGTGCTCAGGCACAGGTGACGGCGACGCAGAGAGCTCCGCAGGGGAAGGTGTAGGTGATACCAACGGAGAAGGCGACGACGGGGAGGGTGGAGTAAAAGGCGCAGGCAATGAGGGGGTGAGATTGATGCAGGTGACGGAGAGCGGGATACCGAGAGTATGGTGCTGGAAGGCGAGGAGGGAGGAGTGGAATACCACCGGGTCTTGAAGCTTGACCACCCTTCAGCGCTCCAGATGGTAGTGCGCGGGTACCTGGTCTTCAAAGAAACAAATATGGACCTTTCATTTTTCAGTAAACAAAAGAGAACAAAAGAGACAGAAAAAATCAAAAGGCACACTTTGAAATGCAAAAACCCTGCCAGTCGTCAGTAATAACGGCGTAAAAAGTTCCCGTATATCAGCCCATATAGTAGGTACTTTATAAAGTATACTGGATATAACCAGATACCCTTTTACAAAATCTTCTGGACCTAGCCAGGTCATGCCCGGGGTCAGCGTAGGGAGTTGATGGAAGCTGATGGCAGTTGATGCCCGTCCGGCATGGCCCTGGCGGAGTTTAAAAATCATCAAAACCATCAAGGTGATGCCCAATCAAGTGATCGTGGGTCCGGTTGGGACGGAAAATATGGGAAATGAGTAAATAAATGTGTTATCCGTCTTGCGCGGAACGGGCACGATGCAATCATTTTCGGCAGGCATGCCGCTGCAGTGATGGCTCCGGGAATGGCCGATAAATAGTTCTGAAATACTGCGGAAATAAATGTTTTTAAGGTCGGGAGTACCGCCATACGCACCTTGTAGTCCGCAAAAGCAACATATATTTTTATTTCGACCTGCGTCGGTCCGGTTTCCACGGAATGCCGTGATGCGATCATTTCCGGAAAAACAAAAAGATATGGGCGCCGTGAATTTTCAAAAAAACAAAAAAGCCCCAAACCACGCCCACTACCATTACATGCAAGATATACCAGGCCTTCCCCTGCCTGTGCGTTACATCCACCTTTCCCCTCGTCGTCGCCGTCGCCATCCCTTTTTCATCAATCATCTATCAAACCTCTGTCCATCAGACCTCTGTCCATCAAACCTCCATCCCGTCAAACCTCCGTCGTTCCTCCCTCCCCCTCGCCGGCTCTAAACGAAAATGCATATAGGCGTAAGCACACTCCGCTATTCCCTGTACCAGTGGAGACTTACATGATACCCTTCAGAGCCCATTCGACATCCGCTAACGCCTCTTTCCAATCACCCATTGCGCCCTCATCTCCCTTCAGCGCGTCGTACCACCACCGCAGGCAAATGAGCACGTTCAACATCCCGTTGGGGCCGGTCTGTCCCACCGAGTCCCAGCTCCCTTCGCCCTCTCGGACCAGCCGACCGTCTTTCCGCACCCGCCATTCTGGATTAATCAAATCCCACCACTTCCACCACCTCGCCGCGAATGAGAACGTGTCGACAAGTGCCGGTTGGGGACCTCCGCTCCGCGCGCGACTGATCCACCCCGAGACTTCCTTCGGACGGACAGACGCACCCTTCCCCTTCGCCTACATCATCGGATTATTAGAGCAAATTCGCGCGAGCAAGAAGGACGCGTACCGGGCCTTGGAATTTCTTGGCCTTCTCGCGATCCCACCACATATTCACGACGCCCGCCCATACGACGCCCCCGCCTCCCTCGAGCAGCTTTACTTGGGCGTCCGCTGCCCACTTGGGAACGCCGCCATCCTCCTCAACCGTCAGCTGCGACACGCGGCCTTTGCTCTTCCTCCCGCCCCTCCGCCCCGCTCCACCGCCGCCGCGCACACCCCCACGAACGCCCCCACGCGCCCCCGCTCTGCCCGCCGTCGGCGTTGGCGTTCCCTGACGGCTACCATCATCCGCATCGTCATCCTCGGCGTCAGAATCGTACTCCTTGTCATCCTCGTCGGCCCCGCGCCGCTTAGCGCGCTTGCTCCTTCTCGCCCCACCCGCGTCTTCTGGTTTTCTTTTCCCCCCGCCCCGCACCTCTGTGATCAGGTCCGCCACCGCCTCCGACACACCGCATGTCGCCAGTAGCTCTTTATTCCTTGCCATGTTCCCTTCTCGTACCAGCTCATACTCCGACATCCGCTCCAGCCGCGCTCGTCGAGCCTCCCGCGCGACCGGCGTCAGCGCCCTCAGACGGCGACGCAAACACCGTAGGTGTTCCCTCCCGCCCCTCATCGTCATCGTCATCGCCCGGGGGGGGGTCGACGTCCATACCCTCCCCTCCCGACGCCGCTGCCGCCGTGGAGCCGCTCGCGCCGAGTAGGGCTCCAACGGGCGGTGGTGTGGCTGAGTTTGCTCGGCGCAGCGGTGGGGGCGGTGGTGGCACCGGCGGTGGGTGGGAAGAGGGGGGCGGGGGAGCAGGCGGCATTATAGGGGTGGGTATTGCGCTTGGGTCGGTCGTCGTCGGCGCAGCGGCATCCGTTGGTGTTGTCGACGATGCGGCGTCCGTCATGGGAGCGGTGCCAGGGGTACCATTATTGGCGGCTGCAAGAAAACACCAGAATTGCTTCATCACATTGTCTGAGTAGCCCTTCGGGTCCCAGCGTGTGAAGTCGACGCCATCTTGCGTATCCTCGTTCTTCCCGTCGATCGTCCCCGCGTGGACGGAACGCACATCGAGCTTGCCGTTTATGACGCCGCCCGCGATAAGGCTAACGTGATAGCCCGTGTGCTTGCGTATCGCGGCCAGCAACGGCTTCACCGTCGCGTGCAGCCTGATGCGCACCTCTGCGCGAGCCTCCTCGTCCAAATCTCCGCCGTCCGGCTCCGCCTCCCCACCTTCCTTTTTCCACTCCTCCATCGCCTCCTCAAACTGCTCCTCCGCCTTCCTCCTGAACGTGCCCTGAACCTCCTCGGACTCCTGCTCGAATAGCTCACGCGCTACTTGAGCGCGATATTTGAGTGAGTTCCTTGTCCCAATGTGCTCGGCGTAGCGCTCGCTAAACAGGCGGTTAACTTCAGCATTCTTCTCGTCGTCCTGCATGAAGACTTGAAAGTCCAGCAACCGCCGCGGGCGACGTTCGTCCTCGGCTGGCCTGAGCTTCGCGCGCAACCATTTAGACCAAGGATTCTGGTCGGCCGCCGAGTGCGTACGGTGATAATTTAGCCAATTCTTTATTTTCTAAATTCTCTGTCATCAGAACCTTCGAATTGTTATGAACGCGGCCAACTTACCGCCTCAGTCCAGTCCACAGTCTTCTTTTTAGCCGCCTTTTCCTCAGCGCTAAGGTGGCTGTCGTCGACATCCGCCTGCGTTCCAGCCGACACGTCGTTGACCAGTGGCGCGGCGTCGGTCATGGGCGCATCGTTAGTGGGTGGCACGTTGGTGGGTGGGCGCGTTGGTGGGTGGGACGTCGGTCATGGAGGCGTCGTTGGTGGTGGGTGGGACGCTTGTAGCGTTTGTGGACGGCTCGCCATCCGTGGGCGGCAGGTTGGCCTCAGGTGGCTCTTGGTCGAACGGAAGGCTAGGCGGAAACCGCGCCCAGTAGCCTTTGAGAGAAGCCCGTATACCATGCACGCGTTGTGCCTGCGGCGGAATGTTTGCAGTACGCGTCGAGTTCAGCGTGGAGGTATTCCGCGCGCTTCCCCACGAAGTGGTCGCGCTTCCCTCGTTTCTTGGGAGGCTCGTCGCCTTTCTTCTTTCCGTTTTTTCCCATAGCGTTTTAACAGAGTCGGTCGGCAGTACGCAAGTCGAGCAACGCGCAGAAACGCAAGCGAGCAGCGCGGTAGCCCTTGCCAATCACACCCAAATCTCAGCCTCACGCCTCAGTATTACACGAAAGCGGATTTATTTTACATCGAGTGTAACTAAGTACATGAATACAAAACGATTCGGAATACGGAGTCCAGTCAGGGTTAGAGATATGCACAGAGTCCAAGTGGGAGATATGGAGACAGTTGTAGTCCAAGAACGATGAGTGAGGTCGAGAAGTCCAAGAAGGGTAGGGGGACGCTCTGTAGATATAACGTACATCAGAAATCAAGTAATCAAGTGAATCAAGTCCAAAGTATCGACGAATCAACGAGAATGGTGCAGGCGATGGTATGGATATGGGTGCGGTGGCGTATGAAGTCCAAGAAGAAAAAGGAAAGCAAGGAGGAAACACCCTAACTCTCCACGAACCGGCGCAGCTTCGACACGTTGGTGGAGGTCCGAATCTCCATGTGCGTCAAGCGATCCATATTCTGACGAAGGGCGTCCAGCGCCTCGTCCCTACGATTCCGGTCAATGAAAGAACGAGAAAAAAGAAACATAAATAAACGTACGGGGTCAAATACATCGTCGCCAGGCCGCGCACCGCCCAGAAGCGTGTCTCCTCGTCGGAGTCCTCGTCATAGAAGTAGTCGGTGTCATAGCCACCGTTCGGGGAGGACTGGATGCGGGTCTGGCTGGTGGGTTTTTTGGGTGTACGCGACGCTGAGGAGGCCTGCGACGACGACAAGGACGAGGTCGAAGTCGAGCTCGCACCCCATCGCGCTCAACATTGAGCTGCGCGCTGAGGTCGAGGCCATGCCACCGTTGGGGTCGAGGGCGGTGCGTGCGCCACCGCTACCGCTGGCGCTCGATGCCGGCCGTCCAACGGAGTAGAGAGGAGGGCTGGCCGAAGGGGGCTTGGAGAGACGCTTGACCGGACCACGAGCGGCGAGGCCCACGAGCTCCCGGATCCGTTCCCCGCGCGTGGAGTCTGTGGTGCAGAAGCAGGAGCGGGAATGGGGGCAGGAGCGCCGGGGGCGCGAGCAGCGCAGGGGCGCGAGTGGCGGCGGGAGCGCCAGCGGCGGTGGGAGTGCCAGCGACGCCGGGAGCGGCGGCGCCGGGAGCGGGGGGCGCATTGCAGCCGCGGGGGACGGGGGTGGGGGCGAGCCAGCCATCGGGCAACCGGAGGCTCGCACGGTGGCAGCCGTCTTTGTGAAATCTTCGCAGA